>JAKTOZ010000022.1:0-229048 GCA_030557345.1 Petasospora maritima
CCCCTTCCCATCTTTTTTTTTGAAACCGACAACGCCTCCCCTTACCCCCCCCCCCCCCCCTCCAGGCTCCAGCAGCGTCCAGAGTCCAGACTCCAGCTCCCTTCCGTAACACAGCAATTTACGCCTCCAAGCCGTTCTATAACGAGCGCTCTTTGCAAGGTTGAATCAATACTACATGTATCACATGATTAATTCAGGTCTCGCTCAACTAGAACTGGAGATTGGAGATGCGGTTGTTGGTGTTTGGTGTTGAATGTATTTGTAGACGTATGTACTTGACGCGGAGAGCCAAGACACGCTAAAATTTAACTCCGAAATTCGGGGTTAATAGCTTCGCAGGTGTCAAAAAGTTAAAACGTATAGCCGCACACTGGGAGTTATTTAGTGGAGTATCCGACAAATGGGGCGAGTTACACGTGATTATCTGGTACTACTAGCATACTTGTGATTCCAGTAAGTTACGGCGTCGGAATCTTCATTGGCCTTGGCTTTTTGAGTTATATGTACTGCGCCCTCTTCGACGCCCAGAGGCTACAGAGCCAAGAGCCCAAAGCATAATTGTATGACATGTTGAATACGTTCACAGCGACCTCCACATCAACAACATTTGTGTAGGTGATAGACGTTTATTCTAAAATGACATATACAGCACGCATGGGCTCAACGCCGCCCCAGCTTCACCGGCCGTGCAACGATTTCTGTACGAGATAGATTCCGAACAGGGAACCTTACACAGTTATACATACCAGCCGCAATCAAGCAACATATGAGCAACTATTCTAGAGCTTATATTTCCGGTTGATATTAACGAAAGGCGCCGAGTCCAGTCCACAGGCCCATGACAACAGCATCAGCCGGCTGCAACACAAATTTGAGATTTGAGATTTGAGATTTCCGCTTTGGGACGACACAATAGAAACTAGAGCACAAATCGCTAAAAGAACAATGAGGCTCGCCCACACCGGTGCGCCTCTGCTGGAAATGTCACCAGTGACCGGCACTAGTACTGCTCTTGCAGAATTGGTTTGAGGCTCCAGGCTCTAATTCTGCAATCAAAGCTTCGTCCGCAGCTTCCGAGCGTCAGCCAGAGCTCGAACTCCATTCTTCGGGCCGCTTTAGGAAACTTCTTCACCTACTACGAGCACTCTATACGCTAGATCTTGAGGCTACTGCATTGAACTCAGGCATTATTTCTGTTTCGAATCTACCTGGTACCAATGCTCCAGTCTTGACTCCGGACTATATAACTAGCCTGCTCGCTGCCTCCGATAGCCCTGCCTTCACCCACCAAAACACTCATTCAACAATGCAATTCTCCACTCTCTTCGCCATCACAGCTGTTGCTGCTTGTGCCGCTGCCCAGACAGTTACTTCCTGCGACTCACCTGACCCAGTGTCCGCCAGCACTACCTTGACACTGTCCCTGGGCTCCACCATGCTTCTCCTCACATCTTACAAGGTCACAAACTACGTTGACACTTGTAACGGCAACACCCCAACCGTCAGTCTCTACACACCTCCAACTCCAACCACAATCACACAAACTGTCAACTGATTTGCCAACTAATCTGCCTCTAACTTTCGATACCTTGAAAAAGATTCGTCGATCTCCATTTCTTTTGTTTCTATTCACGTTCTCAGCTCCTGGTCACTAGAAAGGGAGTATAACGGTCCGCCGATCTATCATGAGCTGGTTAATTGTTCTCAATAAGCATGAAACGTCGTGACTCATGGTAACCTTCACTATACCAGGCCATATATCCCACTGCTATTTCTGATCCAGGGTTCACTATTCAAGTTGTGCTTTATTTATAATATATTAGGATGAAACATTTTCGCCTTCTTCTAGTGTTACATCATTTCTCTTAATCACTGCTGGTGCGCCTGTCTCTCATAGAACTCGACAACCTGGTCACTTGAAGTAGCATCTTCCACGCCCTTATCATCTCTGATACGGAGGAATCTCGGGAACCTCAAGGACACACCACGGCCCAGAGTCTCAGCACCCGCTTTGTAAATCGGTGACAAGGATAGATCAGCTGTAAGGACTTCAAACAACATGGATGGCTCAAACCAAATATCTGGAGCAGCAGATGGATCATGGATAACGTACGGCTTAGCCTCCTGAATTTCAGTTTTGGAAAGTGTCTCATACAACTGCTTCAACATATCATCAGAGAAGCCGGTACCAATCTTGCAACAAGTCTCATACTCTCCATTGTCAGTGTTGTACGAAGCCAAAAGGAAACCACCGTATGTACCTGCTCTCTTACCCTTACCATAATAAGCACCAACAACCACCAAATCCAAAGAATCACCAACACCAGCAAGATAATCCTTCTTCAGCTTCAACCAACAATTTGATCTCTGAGATGGCCTGTAAGGATCGGAGTCCAGCGTCTTGACCATCAAACCTTCACAAGAATCCTTTATAGACTCATCCAAGAACTGCTGCAATTCTTCAACGTTATCAGTTGTCTTACTTGTAGCAAATGCAAAATGGCCTGGCACTTCTTGCAACACCTCGTGCATAATCTTTCTTCTCTCTCTTAAAGACTTCTGGATCAACGGTTCATCGTTGTAGCATAATATATCAAATCCAAACAAACACACCTGGACCTTGATGTCTTCACTTTGAACGTCCTTTCTCTTTCTTGTGGATAAGACTTGGAACGGCAAGAGCTTCTTTTCCTCTCTGCTCCAAGCGACAGCTTCACAATCCAAGATCAACGACTTTGTAGATTGATCTGGTTTCAAGAAGCCCTTAACACTATCAACAATGTCTGGATATCTCTGAGACATGTCCTCAGAGTTTCTGGAGTACACTCTTACTTCACCATTCGTCAACAGGTGCACCTGGGCACGCTCACCATCGTACTTGTACTCACACGTGAACTCCTCACCGGTGAATCTGTCCAAAACTTCAGTGATAGCTTTAGTTGGCTTCGCCAACATAGGCTTCAATGGGACACCTGGCTTCAACGTACAGTGCTCATCCAAGTTCAACACTCCGTGCTCCAGTGCAGTCTTGATCAAGACTTCATAGTTAGGAACTTGGCAGAATGCATCTCGGATCTTTTCTTCAGCCTTGACAAATAACTCAGCAGTCAATGATGAAGCCTTTTTACCCTTCTTCAACTTTTCATCAGTGATAAGTGCCTTCGCAAGGGAGATCAACACTGTCTTCTCAGCAAGACCAATTCTCAATTTCGACTCCAATGATCTGATCAAGTACTTGGCCTCAAGACCTTGCGAGGCAGTAAGTAGACGCTTGATGATGTTGATCTTCTTCTGTTGAGAGTTGTTACCAGAAGTAGTAGCAATCTCTTTCAAACTCTTGAACACCATATCGACAGTCAAAGGCTTCGGCTTGAACATTGTTGGTTGGACATTACGGGCCTGAAGTGCAATGAGACCAAGATCACCTGTCTCACGGTATTTGCTCTTGACCTGAGCAGTGGACTTACCTGTTGATTCTGAAATGGTCTTGATGAGGATGGTTTCTCCCAACCCGAGTTCCAGACCCTCGTAATCTGGACCAAGACGGTTGATAAAGAGATATGTGACAAACACCAAGTCGTCTGGATGTGTCTCCAGTACTTTCAGGAAGAAATCTGAAGTGAGCTTGATGATTTCAAGACGTTTGGAAGTGGCCTCAATTTTGTCAAAAACTTCAGCAACGGCAGCATATGGCAACGGCTTGCCCGCTAGAATCTTTGTGGAGAACTTGGTAGTTTCCATCTTGGACAAGGAAAGAATCTGCTTAGCATCCTGGGCATCTTGCTTCTCTGTCTCGGAGTCAAATGCTAGGTCGTCATCTGGTACCGTTGCTTCTGTCTCCTGAATCATCTTCGTATCACTTTCAGAAGAAGACAATTCTTCATCGTCCTGGATTATTGCAGCCTTACTTGGGATGGTTCTCTGTTTCTTTTTGAGTGGAGATGGAGACCTTGAGTTAGATATGTCTTTCTTTGGGGATGGTGATCTGGACTTTCTCTGCTTCTTTGGAGATGTGGCAGGCGTTGATGGCTTGACTTCAACGACTTCGGGCTCTGAAAGTTCAATGACTGGTTCCTGGGTATCTTTGGCAGCTGCGTTACTTTTTGTATCTTCTTGCTTATTCTTTGGAGGCTCAGAAACCTTCTTCTTGGAGAGCATGGCAAATATGTCACGGTTGCCTGCCATTTTGTACGAAATCAATTGGGGTCTGTGTGTACAGTGTAGGATTGGCGTGGTTTGAAGAGAGGCAAAGTAGGGAGAGTGGGATGAAGCGACAATTATGGGGCGTATAAGCGGTCTCCACATACGTCTTCTCTCCGGTGAACTCTGGCGGTCGTGACAACTCAACTGTGGCCCTGACGCGTCTTTTTTTGGTGTCGCGTTGATGTTACGGCGTAGTACGTACACACGTCGGGTTTTGAGGGGAACAGAAGATGTGACCTGTGCTGGTGACAGTGCACTTGTAGAAATAAATTCAATTATGGCTTCAGTCAAGATAATGGGGCACTAATTCTGCCTGTACCGACAAACGGCATTCCCAGAGCTCAATTGGTGCTGTTAATGGTTGCTGCTGGAGTCAAGAGAGGCGAAAACTACGAAAACGTCCCAAAACGGCGATTACGACATTCAGTAAGTTCCCGCTTTCGAATGTTTTGTAGTTTGTCAGCGCAATTTTGTAGCGAGACAGCCCCGATCAAGCGATAATCGACCTTCTCCACATTTTGATTTCTTTTGCTGCTTACCTCCAACTCCTCGACCTCACACTCCCTCTCCAGCACCGCTTGGTTCCAAGAGCACCATCCACCACACACATCTTCTCGCCATGGCCAACAAGAGAAGACCAAAGAAGACCAGACTCCCATACAGACACTACGGCCCCGGCGTCAAGGCCCACGCCGAGGACGACGAAGATGAAGACGACGAGGTTGAAATGAATGGGTACGCGCAGAGCGGCTGCTCTGGTTGTATCTCAGTGTCACCAAGCGCCTATGGCTACATCACAAACGCCACCGCCGACACACCAGATGCTAACTCATTCAGCCACTCTGCCTACCCTCCTTGGCCCGTCTCCAAGTTCCAGAAGATCGACGTGCTCAAGTATGCTCTCCTTAACGAGAAGATGAAGTCTGGCCAGCTCTTGGAGATTCCAGTCACATTCGAGACCGTTGACCAGCCCTTTCTTGTTCGGGAGGAGCAGGGAATGGTGTTTCCAGCAGAAATCTACCAGTTGATTTTGAACTACGTCGAGAAGAAAGATCCAAAGTATTTGAGAGTCTGCAAGATGTGGTACAGAATCTATGTTTCGGTTCTTTACAAGGCCCCAGACTTGAACCCTCACAACTTTTACAAGTTTGTTGAGACCATCACAACACCAAAGAACCGCATCGGATCCAATGTGCGCTCGTTGGACTTGTCCCCGATTATCCAAAGTGGCAAGAACTCATACGTGTCCAAGATCTTGAGACGTTGTTCTGAGAACTTGGAAGTGTTTGTTGCCCCACAAACCAGTTTCGGTTATGCTCCATTGGTGTCACTCAGAGGCTGTGCCAAGATTAAGATCCTCGATTTGGGATACGTCTCTGAGACGGTGAACTTGAAAGAATTATTCCAATCCATCAGCAGTGCAAAGAGCTTGACAACGTTGTCCTTTCCAAGATCATCAATCGCTTGCGAAGAATGTGACGATGCCACTAGTTGGCCACCAAGCTTGAGTGCTTTGAGATTATCTGGTGGTATCAACGACAAGTTTATCACTGATTCGGTGTTTCCTTCGACAATCAAACGTCTTGAGTTTGCCCACTGCCCACTGTTGACAGAATTTGGTATCTACAACATGTTGGGTAAGTACGGTGAGAATCTCACGCACTTGAGCATCCAGTATCCCATGCCAAAGCTCAAGGAAAGCTCGATGGATTTCATCTTCACGTATTGCCCAAATTTGTTGTTCTTGCAAATCACCGTTGACTACTGCTCCCGCTCTCTCTTCTCTGAAGAGCTCTTGCCTAAATTGACCACTGCTCGTTCTTTCAAGACCCTTTGGATCGAGTCCAGTGGCGGCCTCGGACAAAGCACCAAAATCCATCCAGACGACTTGACCATTGCTATCATGGAGGATCGGTTACCATCTTTGAAGAATATCAGCGTGACATCCAGGCTTGGATGGGATCTCGAAGGTGATGATGTTGCCGACTTGGTCAACCTGTTGGAGGAGAACGACGGTGGACTATACTTGAATCACCGCTGATCTGTATCCTGACTGACTTCTGCTCAGTCCCTTCACCCTCGAATCGCTTATCTATTAACCCTATTTTATTTCGCTGGCTATCCTTTTGATTTGTGTCATACTTTGTTGATCTCTGGAACTACTGGAGCCCATGATCTGCCCATACAAAACCCCCACAAAAAAATGTCATCGCTTCTTTTTCTACGCCGATCAAGGTCTTTGAAAACATGAAAACACAGCACTTCCACCCATTTACGACCTTTATGACCACTACTTTTGTTCTTTATAATCATCTTTCATTAACAAAATCGCACGAACCGAACCGTAAGAACTCGAGCTAGACATCATGTATCTGCCAAAACTCAACGTGCCATCGATCACGACGCGTAGGAAAAGGACACGCATAGCTTCAAGTTCACGTCACGGAAAGCGCATACAAAAACACATCCAACTCCTCCACCAAGGCCAACCAACCGTAAAAGCACCACACAACGGTTGCTATCATGGCTCCAAAGAAGAGAGTGCTCGCTGCATCCGCAAACAAGCGTGCTGAGGAGAACGCACAGCACCCATCGCCGTGGAAACATGGTAGAAAGTGGTCATACCTCACCTCTGCTCCGTCACAGCTATTGATTGATAGCTCGAAGCTTGATTCAAAGGACTACAGATACCTTCTTGTTCTTACAATTCTTTCATTGACTTCGAAGCTATGGGACATCCGCTCCCCAAATGTGGTAGTTTTTGACGAGTCTCACGTCGTTTCACATATCAACAAGTACATTGATGGTGTCTACTTCAACGATGTCTCTCCACCATTGGCTGGCCTCTTCTACACCTTCATTGCCTACTTGGCTGGCTACAGGGGTGATGCACCAATCACCAAGCCGGGTGAGGACTACTTGCTGACTTACTTCCCATACACCGTTCTTAGAGCCACTTCTGCTGTTCTTGGTACTGGTGTGTCTATCTTGTGCTTCTTGACGATGCGTGCTTCTGGTGCCAGAAGTCTTGTTGCATTTTCTGCTGGATCGGTCTTTGTCTTTGAGAACATGGCCACTATCACTGGCAGACTCTTCCTACCAGACTCTTTGTTCTTGTTTGGTGTTGCTCTTGCCGTGTTTGCGTACAAGAAGTTTGACATTTCCAAACCATTCGGCAGACAGTGGATCAAATACTTGTTGCTGACTGGTATTGCATTGGGCTTGACTGTGTCAACCAAATGGATTGGGTTGGCCACCGTTGGTTGGGTGTTAGCACTCAGTGCGATCAAGTTGTGGTTCATCCTTGGTGATTTGGAAGTCAATGATTGTCATGTTACTTACCATTCTGTGTCTAGACTGTTCCTGTTCGTCCTTACTCCCTTTGTTATCTATTTCGGTGTCATTGCCGTCCACATCATGTTGTTGAACCAGTTCCACAACGATGCTTCTCTATTGTCTACTGCTTATCAGCGTGAGTTGGCTGGAAATGACGTTTGGAACATTCCAAAATATGTTACTTGGAACTCCACCATCACACTTCGTCATTCCGACTCCATTGGTGGTTACTTGCACTCTCACCCATACAACTACAAATCTGGATCCAAGCAACAACAAGTGACTGTATTCAAATTCAAGGACTTCCACAACGAGTGGATTATTGAACAGGCTCCAGGTGGCAGATACGATGCAGATGAACCAAGAATCAAGAACGATCAGAAAATTGTTTTGAGACACAAGAACACTGGTGCTGTTTTACGTGCTGATAACTTCAAGGCTCCTATCTCTGAGCAAGATTACGAACACGAGATCTCTTGTTTCGGTAATTCTACCTATCCTGGTAATGATACCGATGTCTTCCACGTCAAGCTTCAGGATGAGAGAAACAAGAATGCCTTTTTGACAGCAACCGATGTCCAGTTCAGATTATACAATGCCAAAAAGCGTTGTACTGTGTTATCTCATGACATCAAATTACCAGAATGGGCTTTCAACCAACAAGAAGTGATCTGTATTGACTCACCAAACTTGAAACGTTCTTATTTCAAGATTGAGACTGTTAAGCACCCAAAGAACTTGGATTATGACCAGTTCCCATTATTGGCGGAGAAGTTGCCATACGTTGAAGAACCAATGTGGAAGAAGTTCATGGAGGTCAATCATCTGATCTACAAGTTATTGATTGGAATCAAGTCTACCAACAAGAGTGCTTCGAATGGGTATGACTGGTTGTGGCTGCAAGAGGGCCTTCGTTTCTCTTCTCGTAAGAACTCCACTTTGTACGTCATTGGTAACCCAGTGACGTTCGTTTTGCCATTGGTGCTGATTCCAGTTTTCTTCATCATGGCGTTGGTGTCCTTCATCCGTGGTGATTACAAGGCCCATACTTACAACTACATTACTCAGGCTGCTTCATTCACTGCTGGTTACTTGCTCCACTGGGTGCCATATGTCATGATTGAAGGTGAATACTTTTTGCAGTACTACCTCCCAGCCTTGTACTTTTCCGTGCTGCTTGCCGGTGTGACATTGGAGTACGTGCTATTCAAGAACGCCAACGTTGGATACGTCATCATGGGATTGATGGTTTATGCCTCCATGTACTACTTCAGCTCTGTGTTGCCAGTGACGTGGGGTACTACATGGACAAGGGCCAGCTGTGAAGCTGCCCGCTTGTTCCCAAGCTGGGACTTCAGATGCGATATGTATGCTTGAGGTGTGTAAAGAGAGAAATAAACTAAACAGACAGTGTGTTTGCATATGAGTAACGTTCATGGTCATTAAATGGTAGTGTAAACATTGAAAGAAAGCAGCCGGCCAATTACCATCATTGGGCGCTCTTCTTGGCTTCAATGAGGTCCTTGGAGAACTCCAACACGAGCTCGTTCACCCATTGAAGTAAATCGTCCTTTTTCCTCACGGCGGCAACCTTTTGGGTCTCGACGTCGGTGAGCTCTTTCTGTAGTTCAATGATTCTCTTCACCTGATCAGCCTGAGAGACACCAGCACCCGGAAGTGAGTCTATCAATGCCAGAATCTGACGGCTCTTGAGGATCAGATCTGTGCTGAGCTCGTTGATCGATGTCTTGAATTCCTCAGGCTCTGGCGGCTGTACAGTCTGGTCTGGGTCTCTGGCGGGCTCTTCGCCCTCCAACGGAACGAAGTTGTGATGTGTATCAACGTAGTGTAGCGTGGCACAGAACTGCTCGACGAGCTGGTCCAAACAGATCTGGAGCTGTGTGAGACGGTCGGCCATCTTTTGTTCTGTTTTTGTTCTGGGTTTTTTGCTGTGTTGTGATTGTATTCGTGTGTGTGTTGTTCTCTGATATGTTTTTCAAACATTGGGCGGCTAATTCCTTTGCCACTGCTACACGCCAGAACCACACCAGAACACACACCCACACACGAAGATGGCCAATGACGCCGTTGATGACCTAGTCGAGAACCTCTTTGCGGACCAGTCCGGTGTGAGATGTGACAAAGAAAGCATCGAGGACCGCGCCGTCGCCGTCTACTTCAAGAAGTTGGAGGAGTACACTGAGCACAGAGCAGAGCTCACGGAACAGCTAGGCATGGCATTCCAGCACTTTGCCAGGGCCAACTACGCTTCTCAGGGCAAGAAGTTCGACCGCACATGCTGGGACAACACCGTCCAGGCCACCCGCAAGTTCGGATGGTCGGCCAAGAAACAGTACACGCTCGATGTCAAGAGTGCCAGCGAAGAGGCGGCCAAGGCCAGGAACAAGGCCACAGACATTAGCGGTGTGACCGTCAAGGACGTTGAACAGTTGAAGAACAGAAAGAACAAGGCCAAGAAGGAGGGCAATGGCGAAGAGGATGACTTCATCCATGTCGAGGTGCCAAAAGTTTACAACCCTTTGGACATGTTCTCTACGTTCCCTCCTCTCCAGCTCAGACAGGCACAGACTGGGTTTGAGAGAGCCGTAGATGCAATGGAGGAAGCTGCTAAGATGATGTGGGATCTTGGAGAGATTGAGAAGGTTGTGTTTGTCGATAAAGATGTGGAAGGTATGAAGAAGGTTGTGGAGAAAGATGAACAAGATGAGAAGGAACAGGAGAGATTATGGGGGTTACAAGAACAGGAGAGATTGGACCAGGATATCAAGAATAGAAAGATGCAGTACAGTACCCGCAAGAAGAAAGGGTTGGCTCCGAAGTGAGAATCCCATGATATACCTGAAGATTCAAGATACCACGACTACTTATTAATGAAGCTAACGAATGTCTATTTCCAAACAAAGTACAGTATAAAAACCAATTGTAAACAGAACACCGGGGTAAAAAAGAAAGAGAGTTTGTAACAACCAACGAAAGTGGAATAATGGATATCTAAAAAGGTCGTAAGGGATCGTCAAATGAGTGAATCGTAGTGGGTATAACACATATGGTGTAGAAGCGAGCGTGGGGGAGTGTCATGACAAATGGTAGAGCAATATAAAAAGGGTATCAGAAACGAGAACAACAACAACAACAACAACAACAACAACAACAACAACAATAACAACAGTAACAACATCAAGTTGCAAAAGAAAACAAGGAATCAATCACCACAAGTAACTCTGAATGGTGAAATATCCAGAACAATAAACTGAGATCTAAAGAAGAGATTCACTGGAGCCGGCAGCAGAGGAAACAGTAGACAACGAAGCAACATCTTCGAAGTCCTCCTCATCGCTGTTCTCTTGGACTTCTTTCAAAACCTTCTCCAGTCTCTCTTTGAACTCATTCATATCACCTTCACCCAAATCTTTCATCAAATCTCTGCTCATTCTAGTAAATTGAGCAGCCCTCATGCTAGCCATGGCTTCTTGAACTTCACCTTCATCTCTTGGAGAGTCATTAACACCAAACATGACGCTCAACTCTTGCATGCCTCTTTGAATCTCAGCAAATTCTGGGCCCTCATCAAATGAAGAGTTAAGAGTTGTAGTGAATTTGTCAATGTGTTCTTTCAATGGCGTGTTCATGTTCATTAACAACATCGACTCTCTGATCATGGTGTTTTCAGTAGTGTACAGTTTTTTCATGTTCTTCTCCTTCTGAGCCAATGGAGAATCCTGATCGATGGCATAGATCCATGATTGTCTGACTGCGTTGCCTGGCGATGGAGTATCCCAGTTCATGGAATCCACTTGGTTGACTGCTGGTGTAGAGCTTGGAGAAGTGGAAGATGTACGAGTGGACTTGTAACCTGGAGCACACTGTCTAGAGATCTGGTACTTTTCCAACTTAGATAACTGCTCAATGCTTGAAGAAGACACTGTATGGTGATGGGATTGTGTGGTATTGCGAGATATGGCTTTTGTGGATGTGGCAGTGGTGGAGATGGATGCACGCGTGGTGGAGAATGTGTTTGAAGAAAGTGAGTTCGCTAAAGATGATGAGCGAGGAAGTGTTGAAGAGACGGATGAATAGTGAACGGTAGGTTCTGTTCTGTTGTATGCGACAGCCTGTGTCGTTGGACCAGCCATGTACGAAGTTGGTGATGGTGTGCAATGTGCTGAGAACTTGGTGTTGTAGGCATCGTCAATGACAGAATAGCGTGGGACTGGGATGTCAAATGTCTTGTTCGTGATAGTAGTATCCTTGTCAATGTGGGAGATATGAGAGAATCCGAATGGGGTGGATATCTTGGTTCTGAGTCTTTGCTTCTCTTGTTGAATCTCCTTCTGCGACTTGTCACTCTTGAAGGAGCTCATGAAGGCATCGAGCAGCTTGGCACCGCTCTTCTTTTTGCGCAGCTTGAGCTTCTCCTGTTCATCTGCCTTCTGTGCCATAAGTGTGCTGAAGTAGGACGTTGGAGGGAGCGGGGGAAGCTCAACGGTGCCCGTCTGTAGATATGGGGTGTCCGAGTTGAGAACCTCCATGTGTGGGTGAGCTGTGTAGAGCTTATCCCTGCGATCGTCCTCGACCCAGATCGAGTCCATATGGTCCATGTTGGTAGTGGATTAGGGCCAAAATCCAAATCAATCACAAGACGGATCAAGTATGGGAATGATCCTGTTTTATAAAGAGAGCAGGGAAGGGGGCGTCGCCAGGGATTTTTTCCAGACGCGTCAGTGTAGATTTACGCGCACGCGTCGGTGGGGCGGGCAGGAGACCTGTGCGCAGACAGGATTTTTGGTAGACCACCGATAGGGTTGGATACTCAGCTCCACACCGTCAAAAACTCCAACGGGAAAGCATTGGAATGGGAAAATGAATATCACACACTCTGATAGAGTGTCGGTTGGCCGAGAAGGATAAATCCCGTCTCTCCACCGACTAGAATGAACACATGAAAGACACGCAAATAACCAGGCCACAGGCCACTGCACAAATGCGTGAGCACACCGACGCTCCGCCAACGGCCACATGATTTCTAGTCTATCCAACATTCCCAGCGGTAGTTGTAGCGGAGTGATCATGGCGTAGAAAAGAACCGAGCGAGCGACTTTAACTCTTATCATTCGAGTGAAGCATGGCCAGATCTATGCTATGTATGGTGTCAAAAGCGCAGCGCCAATTGGTCCTTGAATGCTGGTGCTTGATCCTGGGATAGTAATTCTGTGTCCTAGTTTTGGCCAATTAGCATACGTGTACGTACTACGGACGTAATGTACATGGTATCCACAGGCGTTGTCCTGTTCACTTATCAGCCAGGTTCAATTACACCAGTAGATCCAAACATTCCAAACATTCCCACCTTTTCATTGCCTATTGGAGAATTCTGATCCAACCGCACGCCACACTACATACAGTACGTACGCGTCGGCAGCGGACTTGGTACCTGACTATGTATAACTACACCTTGGCCCTTCCGGGATCTGCGATCTGGCCCCTGCCTGTCGGTAGCCAACTTCCAAGGAATCATACACTGGTTACAATCGCCCGTGCCTGCCCATGTTGAGGGTCCATTGACAGACGAAGGTCGCCAGGGCCAGTTTGGCGAGGCCGAGGACTGCTGCCTCGGATGAGGTACCATGCGCGTGTACGTTTTCATCTCTAACGGAACCCCATACATCGAAGTGGTAGGCATAGAGAAACACACGGACGTCGGAGGGTAATTATCAATACCATGCATCGCCTATCTTTGTATCTGCTCCTTATTAAACCATATGGGACTCCCCGCTCCAAAGCGGGAGGAGATCGGCCACCCGTGCAATCTGCTACAGGCTACAGCACAGAAACTTTTCACAAGAAACACTCATATATCATCCTACTTTGTGCTCTTGATCCGGCGCATCTGCTCCTTAAATACCTCTCCACCACTAACCTCAGAGATGCTTCTTTTCATACCTTTACCGGTCTCCTCAACAACATCTTCACCAATCATAACAGTCTGCTTATAACTTTGGTTTCTTAGTCTTCCGCTAAGCAAGACTCTTGTTGCTTTCTCCTGAGCATCCCTCTCCATGTTTCTCTTAAACCCAAGCAGCTCCAGCACAGTGTAAACGTCTTTGAAAGATCTGCATTCAGTGCTCTTCAACGCGCCAGAGCTGACAACGAGGTTTTGATGTCTTGAGCTTCTTACCACTTGTGTAACGTTGTTGAAACACTGTGCCCTCTGTTGATCCGTGGAACCACTGAGCATTTTGGCGTAGACAATCTCCAGTTTGACACCACGACTCACTGCAGAGCCAATGGTCTTATGCTTAAGGAAAGTTGGAAATCTCTTACCGTAGTCAAAAGTGATCACATCAATGTCCAAACTAGAACATGCCATCATCAATCCCTTTTCAGAGGCAGGCAACACTGCAACGATATCAAAGGCTGATTGAAGTTTGGCAATACTCTGTCCCGAGCTTGGCTCATCAATTATGATAGTAACTCTTGTGTAAATCTTCAATCTTTTCTCAAACTCACTGAACAAGGACAAGTCAATTGGATTGGCAGCTTGTGGTGGGACTTTGGTATTATGTGGTAGTGTGAAGTTGAGTGCAACGTGTGTGTACCCAAGCGCTGATAATGTCGCTAGTGTGTTCTTCAATACAACCAGAGATTGCTGTGTTGGTGCTTTGTTGTATGACTCTTGAGGCCAGGGGACATTCAGATCAACAAGCGGTGGAGCCATTGTTCGTTTTGTTGTTTTTTGTGTGCGATGAGGTGTTCGATGAGTTATGTGAAGTGGGATGGAAGAATATGCTTGCAGGAGTGATTTATGTTGATGAATGATGATTCTCCATCAAATACAAAAGGGATTCAATTGCAGAATCAACAGAGGAAATCCGGATAACAGGTCGAACAGCCGTGATTGTTTACCACAAAAGGTCCCTGAGGGCTCTGAAACTTTTCTTTCGCGCCTCAGTGTGTTGGGAGCCCTGGCCTTCAGGGACTGAGACTGACTGGCAGTTGAGATGGAGACTCGCAACTGTGTTGATTCAGGGAGCTCAAAGCTATAGATACAAATAGTCTTACAGATTATCAGAGGTTTTTTCCAGAAGATTGTGCGATTCATTTGCTAAAGACTCAGCTCTGAGGGCCCCGTAACCACGGCAGCATGGAGAAACTGCCAAATCGGGCAAGTCGCGTTCTCCGGCGGCTGACGGTTGGCGGTTTGACGGCTGACGGCCAAAAAAAGGAAGGGCCCGAAAAAACCACAAAACGAAAACAGCCAACGGTGAGCCAACGCAACAGCTGCTTCCTATTAACAAAAGGGACATCCCTGCTCTCGTCCCACTCTCCTGTCAGCAGTCCCCGACAAGTCATCCACACGGCGCCACACACACCACCACAGCCCGTCCAGTGTCCGTGTTGAAGCCTCCAACCCTCGCGTGCCAGATCACCCACAGCATCAAACACGCCTACGATCCGGTACTGATAACGCCAGAGCGCACGTCCACCCTGTTCTCAAGCTACAGCCACCGAAGCTCGCTCAACAACTCCTCGTGACCTTCTCCCATCAGTGTTGTGCTTTCTCAACCCACCGTGCCACTGCCCGCCCATCCAGTTGTTGTGACTTCGTCGACCCTCTCCCCCCAGACACCGCAACGACAGTGTCCCTTTCTGCTAATACATATAATTGTGATCACACACCATCACACAGACCACTGTGCCATCTCCATTGGATCTTATCAGGCTTGCTCACCAACTCACAGTTCATCTTTCTGTGACTTCCCCAAACACCTGCTAGACATTCAACGTGAGCCACTATCTTCCAACGCCATTGCACACCACGTTTGTCCGGTTTAAGATACCAAGCACACATTGGCACTCCCATACGACGCATCTCTCAACAGCGTCGTTGAACTCGTTACCTATCCTTACTTTGTGCTCGTCCACGCCGCTACATTCCGCACACGCCTCACATACTACACAACAATGAGTCGTATCAACAATGCAGCTTCTGCTGCTGCTGTCGCTGCTTCATCCGCCGCTGTGAATAACATCACAAACACACACTCCTCTGCTCAGACACCATCGCAGTCCAACAACGGTAACATTAGCAGTTCCCATTCCAATGGTGGAAGCGCCGGTAACTCCACCATTGTTGGGTTGCACTACAAGATTGGCAAGAAGATTGGTGAGGGATCATTTGGTGTTATCTTTGAAGGTACAAATATGATCAACCAGGTTCCTGTTGCTATCAAGTTTGAACCACGCAAGACCGAAGCCCCACAGCTCAGAGATGAGTACAGAACATACAAACATCTCACTGGTTGCTATGGTATCCCACATGCCTATTACTTTGGCCAAGAGGGCTTACACAACATCTTGGTCATTGATCTCTTGGGACCCTCACTCGAAGACTTGTTTGATTGGTGTGGTCGTCGCTTCAGCGTCAAGACAACTGTCCAGGTTGCCGTTCAGATGATCTCATTGGTTGAAGCTGTCCACGCTCATGACCTTATCTACAGGGACATCAAGCCAGACAATTTCTTGATTGGAAGACCAGGTCAGCCAGATGAGAACCAGATCCATGTGGTTGATTTTGGTATGGCCAAGCAGTACAGAGACTCAAAGACCAAGCAACACATTCCATACAGAGAAAAGAAGTCTCTTAGTGGTACTGCAAGATACATGTCTATCAACACCCATTTGGGAAGAGAACAATCCAGAAGAGATGATTTAGAGGCCCTTGGCCATGTGTTCTTCTACTTTTTGAGAGGACAATTGCCATGGCAGGGGTTGAAAGCACCAACAAACAAGCAGAAGTATGAGAAGATTGGTGAAAAGAAGAGAACGACACACGTCAATGACTTGGGACAAGGTCTTCCACCACAGTTCAGCCAGTACTTGACCTTGGTGAGAAGCTTGGGCTTTGAGGAAACTCCAGACTATGAAAAGTACAGACAGTTGCTCATGTCTGCATTGACTGATATCGGTGACACCATGGACGGTACTTACGACTGGATGAAGTTGAATGGTGGTAAAGGTTGGGATCTGTCCATTAATAAGAAACCAAACTTGCACGGATATGGCCACCCAACACCACCAAATGAGAAAGATCGCCACCACCGCCAGCAGAGAAGAAACAGACATCTGCACCAGCAGATTCAACAGCAACAAGCTCAACAACAGCAACTGGCTCAGCAACAGCAGGCACAACAACAATCCCAGCAACAGTCCCAGCAACAACTCGTGCAACAACCTGGTCAACTGCAGTCACAGCATACCTCTGCTGGCCAGCCATTGAACACAAGCAGTGCTCTGAACCAACAGCAATTCCAGAACAAGCAGCCTGCCCCAATAAGGGAGAAGGTGAACTCTTCTAGTGGTTTGACTGACATGAACAGAACAAACAATATCAACAACAACGTCGGTGGTGACCAGGAATCTGTCAAGTCAAAGAAGGGCTTCATGTCTAAGCTTCTATGTTGTGCTTGATTCGCTCGTTTTATCTCCGCTGACGATATTATTGATCTCATCTCATCCATTGCATCACTTCAAGTTGATACATCTTGTCTTCCTACTCATCTATAATCTGGCATTTACAAAACACACACACATACACACACGCACACACATACGCTCGCACAACGCAGCGTTGCCCTTGTCTCAATAATTATCCATTGAAGATCCGTCATTTTCTCTTTGTCTCATATTTTGTTCAGTTTCTACTTCTTCCCAAAACGTTTTTGTTGTTCTCATCCTTTTTATTTCATGTCCTTGATCAGCTCTTTTGAAGGAGCTTGAGATGCACTTGGTTTAATACCCATGCACTCAAGAAAGAGTGACACCAGCTTAATTTAACCATATAACTAATCTATTCTGTCATATCTAACACATAAATGCTGATCGCCAAATATTCCTACTTGTCAATCTATGGATCAGTATGCGTTACACGTAGATGGTGGTCCAGACTCCATGGTCGATGTTGAACCCGCACATATGTCGAGGTTGGGTACTATGCTGTGGAAAAGTCAACCCTACATCAATTCATTCACTGGGGGCAGGTACTTTATCCTCTCCAAGAGACAGGTTATGTAAACTCATGATTACCCAAACCAACATGATCTTCCAGTACTACCGATGGTACATAGATGAAATTGGTGACTCGTGAGGCTTCGGAATCGGATGCAGTTGGGAAATCGTAGCTCCGCGATAGCCGTCATGTGTAGACCCTCTGGTTTGCGCCTTCTTCGTTTAAGAGAGGCCCTCAAGGGTCCTCTTGCTGAAGAGAAGGAGAGGTTTGTGACTTAGAAAGACCTTGGGTGTGTTCTTCAAGTTTGTTCGGCTTTCCTGTGGACTGTCTTCTATCTATTTGGCTCGGAATGTCATCCCCACACCCACCGGCAGCTCCAGACAACATGTACACAACTTGAACGTATGATAACTTAACAACAGCGAGCCATTGAGTAGCCAGACTTGAAGCATTTAGACTACGAAGATTCAAAGTTCACAAAAGCTTATACTAAATAAAACACAAGAAGCGAATATGACTGATATCTGTCAATCATTAATATAGCAATTGTACCAAGTTTCATCCTTGAAGGAGCTTCAAGCTCTGATCATCTGTATAGATACCAGGGACCAAAGAACAAAGGCGACAGACTTGAGACAAGAAGAAGATGCACTTAACCAAAATAGAGAGCATTTGGGTGGTGAGTAATTATAGAAAACGGTCAAGAAATGTAAAGAAAAGTGGGGTATGTCAGTGTGGTAAGAGGTGGGTGAGTGACGTAGCATGGTTCAACAACGTTGGACATATGGTGAATGAAACAAGACAGAAGAAAAATAAGAAGAAGACACATCAGTAGGAAATATGATTAATGATGGGAATCACAAGCTCACAAAGAGCAAGAGACATGCCAACTGCTGATGACAAATTCTTAGTGACCCTTGCTTGAAAGAAAGCCAAGTGAAACGTGAGCAGTACCCATGGACAAAGATTGTGGAAAGAAGTTTTTTTTTTTTGGTGTAGTGTTTTTTCTGTGATTAGAATGGATAGTTCGAAGTTCTCAGACTTAAGCAGTAGAGATGGTTGGAACACCAGTTCTTGGCTTAGACTTACCTCCAAAGGCACCACCAGAGAGCAAGGAGATGACAGAGAGGATACCAGAGAAGACAAACACGGCAAAGGAGAAGAAGAGGAAGGCAGTGGCAGCCTGTCCCTTTCTACATCTGTCGGTAGAACCCTCGGCAACGGCATTGTCGTCAATGTAGTCCTGGTTGGTACAGGAGTGGACCCTCACGGCAACAGCCAAAGCCACAGCAGCAGCGAAGGTGAAGATGATGTTGAGGACGTCCAAGGTGATCAAGATCAATGGCCATGCGAGGAACTCAATGAAACCGGCGAGAATACCATAGAAGGAAGAGGTGACAAGACCAAAGACGGCGGCAAAGAGCGCAAAGTTGACTCTGGAGTTGCTGTGCTCCTGGTCGTGAATAAGGGAGCCGGTAAGACCAAGCACGACGATGAGGAAGAAGAAGTTGAGGGCGCGGAGAGTGATGTCGGCGATTTTCAGCATTGTGTGTGTTGTTTGGCTGTGTGTGTACTTTCTGAGAGTGGGAGAGTGTGGTGCCTTGTTGGTTGTGGGACGAGGGCGGTGCGGAGTATATAAAGGCTCACGGAACACCCGTCCCAGAATGGCAGCGCGCACGCAGCTGCATGGGGCAGCAGCCAGCGCAAGCAACCGGCGCTGGGAAACCGGGGCCGAGCAACAAATTTTCTGTAATTGCCAATTATTGAAAGGAGATATGGAGATATAGATAAAGCGTCTAATCTCAGACACACTAACCGACGGTACTGATTGTTTTCCCCCAGCGGTCAGACCTCTCCGGCTTCTATGCGACAAACTTCACCTTCCTGCCAGATTTCTGTTTCTGGAAGCTTTGTTTACCAATTCGGAAGCGCACTATCACCGAAAGCGGTAATCCGGCTGAAACAAGCAAATTGGCTACATCTGCACACCGCAACAACACCTTCTCTCGCTTTGTTGTAGTTAAAGACATCTCTGTGATCCGGAACAGTCCCTGACGGAGTTTCATATAAAGAGTACACCTCTACCAGTGGCTAGTCAATCTAAAACTGACGATTGTTCCATTTCAATCCCTGAATTAGCGCTTCCTTTCCTCTTCACTCTGCATACGTCATACCCGGACGTTGACTCCTTCGTACGACTTGCTTGCTAAACTGCTCTGCTTCCACAGGACCTCATGAACGCACAACAATTGTAAACTTGACTTTGTTGTATCACTGCTCGGATGTGTACTCGTATACACATTTCTTCTCTGAGCATACCATGATGCCATGATGGTGACCGGCGCAAAGGTAGCTTTCGCCAATTTGCGCGAGCCGCCCATTTCAGTTGCTGCAGGTTGAGACCTGAGCCCCTTGTTGCGTGGGCGAACCCGGAGTAGTTGTCCTAGCGACCGTTATTGACAAAATTCCTCATTGGGAGAAACTGGCACAATCTTCACGAAATAAAAACAAACAAACAAAGAGGCCGCTTATGGATGAGATTATGCCATCAGGTACATAGACTGTGCATGTCTTGTTTACTTTTCGATTGAAAGGGAACGCTTTATCTATGGAGAACGGAGAACGGCCCACGATGGCACAGATGATCTCCAGGGTGGAAAGCTGGTAGAAATGATGGCGCTACACCGCTACACGTCGCAAAGTCGGGGAATTGCTGTTCTGACCCCACCAGCTCCGACCTTCTTGAAACCAGCAGATTCTGTCTACTCTACCATCAAAGATATACGACCAATATGATATAATGCGCCAGAGAATGACCAGAACCACCACTTCGTTGTTATGCTAGATTTTTGTCACGAGCCCTGCTCTTTTTGTTGTGGCGCACCGCTCGATGAGATTGCTTCCTGCCTTGCCACATTTGTACTTCTAGAGGTATCTAAGAAGCTCCACAAGCGAGACCACCGTGCCATTGTTCACCAACCACGATGTCTTCTGGTATCGTCAACGACTTCCTTCAGGACAGTCTGAGCCATCTCGAAACAGAGTCCGCGAAGGTGCTCAATGAGCTCGCTGAACTCCACATCAATGACAACTTGCCCTTTCTCCTCCCAATGTCCACACGTGGAGAAAGTGTCACCAAACGTTCACCATCTCCAACTTTGGATAACCCGGTCGTTGATGCTGCTGTCCACAAGCTTGAGACAGTCCAAGATTCGTTTTCTGAGATGAGTGCGCTCGTGATGAGTCTCCACTCCAGCTCCCAGAAAACCAACGTCAAGCTCAACAATAAGCTTCTGAGCTTGAAGAAGCTGTCCAAGATCTTGGAGCCCTTTGCCAATGGTTCCATTGTCCAAGCTATCACAGACGAAGCTCAAGCCACTCAAGTACTAACCGCAAAAGAGCTTGGAATTGTCCGTAAACTCGAACAACTCATGTCGATGTATGGCCTTATCGCTCTGTATCAAATCTCATTGACGGAGCTCCTCTTGTACACACTCCCACTTGGTCAGGATCTGTTCTACTGGGAGGTCACGTCTTCTTCATCGTGGAGGACAGCCATATACACTCTGCAGACTCTCCCTCTCCGGTCGAAAGAACTCGTCTCCAACGTATGCAATGATCTCGTCAATGCTGCTTCGCCAGATCTCCAGAATCTTCAGATATCCGTGCCTCAATATATCACAACACAGTTTCCCACCTATGAAACCACATACAAACGCATTGTCCACTACAAGCGCATTGTGATCGACTCTCTATACAACAAACTCATCTCCAATAACATTAGAGGCTTCTACAAGCTCATCGGTTCTTCCAAAGACTATCACAGTGCTATGTTTGGCTCCAAGAAGATGAAACCAACCATTTCCCAGTACATCAACGTGATGCTTGGTGCTCCTTTTGCTTCTGTTGTTCAAGAATTACAAGTCAAGAGAGATACTGCAAAGGCTCTTCAGGAAAAGAATGCTAAGAAATTGGGTAATTTGCTATTGAGTCTTCCAAATCTGAAGGATCTTGAATTTGACCAGAGCAAGATCCAACAGAGCTTGAGCAGCCTCCAGCGATCGCTCTCTGGCGATGATGCCACTCTGGAAGGTGATGTCTTCAGTTCACTTTATCAAATTTCTTCTCAGCTCGTCCCAGACTCGAAGAAAGAGCTTGCTTCGCAAACTTCATCCACCATGAAGCCATCATTCCTAGTTCGTTATTGGCCAACACTTCTCACTGTCTTACTGTATGGCCCATCCACTGTCCTGTCCATCATCACCAACCGTGATCTCATTCTTGAGTTCATCCAGAAGAACCTTGTGGAGACCGTCACAGGATTTTGGAAGAACTGGATCCTCAAACCAGTAAATGACATTGTTTCCACTATCCGTCATGATGACAACTCTGAGATCTCTATCATGTCGCAGAAATCACTTGACTCCGACCTGGAGTCTTTGAAAAGGATGGTCATTGAGTACACTATTGAGAATACACCAGAGTACAAGGACTTGAAATCCACTGATATTGAACTGTTGAAAAGGGAGCTGAACACGATGGTGTCTACTGGTGATATGACACCAATGATGAAAGGATATGAGCAAGACATTAAGAATCCACTGAAGAATCTCGTCAGTGGTCGTTTACCTCGCGCTCTGTTGATTCAATTACAAAAGACAAAAGTCGATGGTGCTGTTGCTATAAGTGGTATTGACAAATTGCTAAAGAGTCAACAGTTGGTCTTTGGTATTGTTGCTGCTTCTCCATCACTGTTAATTTTGGTGTATTTGTTGAATGGTGTCAATTCTTATTTCAAGAAGGGGTATCTTTCTAGAAGTACTGGGGATAACAAGTTGATCGTTTCAAGGAATCTAAATGATGTTGAGAGATTACTCGGTTCGTTGGACGATGTGGAAGGTGATCAATTGGATTACATCAATGGAATGCTGTTGCTGCAAATCATCTCTTTGAGAAATTCAGGATTGTTGCTTGTCCCTGCTAACAGAAGATTTGAGTGGGTGAGGGATATCAACGATTTGGTCAACAGCAAGGCATCTACAAAATCTAGATTGAACACTGTTGGTAGAATATACCATGTCTATGGCGGCTTCTTTGCATGATATATATATGCGGTGTTGTTGTCCCAAATCCAATCAGATTGAATTGATAATTGTACATATAGCATTGACTACGTCGCGCTGAACAAGTACAACTTTGTATAAATTTAAAATCGACATCAGTTTTAACTCCAAATATATAGAAAAAGATCGTGAACATAAACAAGGATAACGAAAGGTGTACTGAGGCGATATAACATAATCTCTGTAACATCGGTCTCTTTCTTTCTCGACACCTCAAACCAAACCAACAGTTATCTTAGAAGATAGAGTTGACAATGTCAGAACCAATGGTGGCACCAGCACCAAAGATGGCAGCATTTCCCAATTTTGATCCAAATTTCTTGAAAGTGGCACCACCAACACCGTGATGTTGCTGTTGTTGTTGCTGCTGTTCCTGCTGCGGCTGTTGGACAACCACTTGTGGCTGTTGTGGCTGTTGGGTCATCTGCTGGAGTGGGAAGACGTTCCCGTTGTTGTTACCACCAGGGTACTGTGGGTATCCGTTGTTAAACTGTTGTGGTGGTGTGGAAATAGCAGCCTGGTACGAAGGTGCTGGTGATGGCACGTTCTGTCTCTGGTTGGTCAATGGCTTGACGTAGTTGACTGGGAACATTCCTGTCTTGCCGTTGCATGAGCCCTTCCACCAGTCTGGGGAAGTATGCTCCAAAACAAGTACTTTGTCGCCTGGGTGAAGTCCCAAATCCTCTGGTTGCTGTGGGGCGTACTGGTAGATGGCCTCGACGTATTCACCAGAATCCTGCTGGACTGGTTGTGGAGATGGGATCACAGGCTTTTCGGATGGTGTGGAGGAGGCTGAAGCCCCACCGCGGAGCTCAGCAGGAGCATTGCCTTGTTGGTAGCGCTCTGGAAGAGAGGAGAGCACCTGTTGGTAGAAGCTCTCCGAGATGACGTTGGACTCGCGCAAGAACTCGAGCTCCTGGTGCTGTTAGTGAAACTGCTCTCTTGATGGCTTCTCATGTGCAACCACACACCTGAAACGAGGATAAAAAGAAGAGGGACTCACGGTCTTGACGGTCGAAAGTGAACGGTTTGCAAGGGCGGCTGACATTATGGATGTGGATTGTGTACGGCGTGTGCTTCGTTTGGGTTCTTGTGTAAAGTAGTGTGAAAGTGAAGAATATGTTTGCGATGACAGCAGTGCCCCGTGTTCCGTGCCCCTTTCCTTTTCGTTGTTGACTTCCCAATTCGGAAGTGCCACCACTAATTACCGAGTATGGCCAATTTCTTTCTGCAATAGTTCAAACTTCAGCGGATGCCCTGATGGTTTTACATCAGCACTGCCAGAATTGGATATGACATGACCAGGTTCAAGAGAATCTGGACAACAGCGCAGCACATGGGAATCCATGTTGACATGGAGAACAGGCCGGCTTTGTAAATGGCGGACGTCCTGTTGTGTTTTGTTAGTACAGGAACATAGACGGAGGAGGAGGAGGAACAAGGATACGCACACAAGACCAAATATGGTGCCAGATATCAGTGCTTGGATACCACCAAGAGCGACGTAGAATGTGACCATGAGGACACCTTTGGAAAAGCTTCTGTGGATGAAAGAGGCCCAGATGCCAACGGTGCCGTAGAACACCACAAAGAACATCTGCGTCCAAAACACGGTAAAACGCCAGATGTCATATGTATAGTACAGGTATGAGACCGTGTACATGGAGTTACCGACGGGCCAATACAGAGATGGAAACTTGGGAGTGGTGTACCCGATGGGCACGTCTGAGATGGTAACAAATCCTCTGTGTTGATGTATTAGTATTTGCCCATTCTCGCTCGGTCATCTGCCATATCACCATGTACTCACTGCCATGCCATTACTGTGTTGCTATATTGCTTGACTGTTTGATCAGTACTCCTCGGCTTGGCCGTTGTGTTTTGCTGTTTGGCCCAAACCCTCTCGTTGTGGACGGTTGGTGTTTGTTTTGGCTCCACACTTTTCATGGACACAGCCCGCCTGATCAAAAGTACGCAAAAGCGCCACTAGAGAACAGCACATCTACAACAGTTGCCTCGTTTCGTTCAACTAGATCAGCATTCTAATAATCAAATAAAATCAATTCATAATTTCAAAGGAGAGAGTAAAAAATCACTCCAATGTACAAGTTTTGTATGTCTGCTCCAGAGCAGACGTAAATAAACTTCAGAACGCCCAATCGTTCATCTATTGCATTCTTCAAGCTCGTGCTCGTGCTCAACTGGTCTTTCAGCCTGAGGAGTGATTCTGTAACAGTGACGAGCTTCTCCAGATCCCCAGTCGAAAGTTGCAGAGTGTAAGACTCTTCTGTTGTCCCAGATAACAACTGTGTCTGATTCATAAGAAGCTCTGACTTGCAAATCATGAGAATGGTTCACGTGGTCAAACAACAACTTAAGAATCGCATCAGACTCCTCTTTCTTCAAGCCATCAATTTGCTCAATGAAACCTGGAACAAACAGAGACTTCTGCTTGGTCACTGGGTGGATACGAACCAATGGATGTAACGTTGTTGATGGTGGTCTTCTCTCAATACCACCGTTGTTTCTAGAACTGGCAGCCTGTCTCTCGGAAGAATGGATGGCCTTCAATCCTGAAATCATCTCCTTGAACTTTGGAGACAATCTGTTGTAAGCCTCGACTGTGTCCGAGAATATTGTGTCACCACCAGTCTCTGGTCCTTCCAAAATGGCAAAGAATGTTGTACCTGGACAATACTTCTCATAAGTGACATCACTGTGCCATCCACGAAGGGAAAGTGTGTCAGAGAATGTTCTCTTGTATTCTTCTGGATCCTTTCTGCGATAGACCAAGTGGAACTGGTTGTATCCCTCTGGAGCACCTGAAGAAGGATGGACATGCAACGGACCGAAGTACTCACCGTACTTCTTGTTGAACTCGAGTCCTTTTTCTTTCATATCTTGCTTTCTGAACACAACGAGACCACGCTGGGCAACGTACAAGGCCAAATCATCCTTAGCAGCATCAGAGAGTTGTGACAGTTGGACACCATGAACCTCAGAACCAAGTTTGGGAGACAACTTACGCACTTTGACAGATTCAGAAGCCAAAGCCTCAGGAGGGAACAAGTTCTTCAAGTCCTTGTCACCAAAGTGACCTCTGTCAACAAACTTCTTGTTCAAGTCTTCAGAAAGAGGCGGGAACTTCTCTTTTGGATCCCATGTTGGGAGCCATTCTGGGTACTTGGCCTTCTGGTACTCCTCCTCACTCACCTTCAGGATACCTGTCTCGCTGTCGATTCTGTCCTTGTCCTTTCTGAAGTGGATAGCATCTGAACGACCTCTCTGGAATGAGGCACCAGTGGACAAGTCGATCTTGAGAGATTTGTTCTCGGCAGAACTAGTCGTCGATGTAGATGTGGCTGTTGCGGTGACCATGATGTGGACAGATCTGGTTTACTCTGCCGTGACAACAATGGTGGGTAAAAACCGAGTTGGGATCTCTAGCCTTCATATTTATGCCTAGAGGAACATTGCACCCGGACTCCAATAACACGTCATTATCCAGAAGCCGGTAACACAGTTCGAGATAAAGGTGCAACGATCTAGCCACACTCCACACTTCACGCCCAATAGTAGTACATGACTGGGGCCGGGATAGCCACTCTCACGCCACCCATCGGAATCCATCACGACATGGATCTGAAGCTCCTCGTGCCACAGCTGAAGTCAAGTTATCAAGCTTTCCCCTGTTGGGACAATAAAGCGAGCGCTTTGCGTCCGCCTCTTTGTACTTGTGGCGCGCTTCACGAGTGTGGAGAGCCAAGAGCGCCACCACAGCTGGGGCCAGGAGTGGCGGTGCCAGCCGGGACGTTTTCCCCGTGTTCATCCCTTCTGCTATCTGGTTGTGGCGGTCTACAGTTACCGATGAGATACGATTACAGCACTGTGGCTAGTTTTAAAGAGAGAAAGGCCCCGTGGACCCTGTCTTGGCTTTAATCATGAGCAAGACAACCCACACTATAAGTCGTTAAAGGTCTCGGCGGACCCTCTCAAGTCATTGCATTGTATCTTCTATAAAGTGATCGACGATGTACCTCTTTCATGTGAGCGGGTGGCTCTGATTCCGTATCGCAAGAGTACGGCAATGGGTATCTTCAACAGGGCGAAAGCCCCATCTTCAGAGAACTCATTATCGGCTGCCGACAACAAGGAGGCCTTCTCGACAGAGACCAGAGACATTGAGACACTCTCTTCGACTTCCACTTCGGACGATCATGTCTTCAAGAACCCCAGAGTTGCCGAGTACTACCGTGGTGTCTACGAGGCTTGTAAGTACGAGTGTCGTGATAAGTTTGACCCTGAGTATACTTGGACCGCTGAAGAAGAACGCAAGGTTGTCTGGAAGTGTGACTGGCGTGTCACCTTCTGGGCTTACATCATGTTCACTGCCTTGGACTTTGACAGAGCAAACATCTCCCAGGCTTTGAGCGACAACATGCTGGATGACTTGGGGTTGAACACCAATGACTACAATTTGGGACACACACTCTTCCTCGTCTGTTTCTTGGCTGCTGAGTTGCCATCACAGCTTATTTCAAAGAAGATTGGAGCTGAAAGATGGATTCCTATGCAATTGGCCCTGTGGAGTGCAATCTCACTTAGTCAAGCCGCCATTACCAATAAGGCCGGATTCCTGATCACAAGAGCATTGATTGGTCTGTTCCAAGGTGGTTTCATCTGTGACACTTGTTTGTGGATGTCATACTTCTACACTTCCAAAGAACTCCCATTCCGTTATGCTCTCTTTTACATTGCTAATCCACTGACGGATGTGTTGAGTGCTCTGCTAGGTGCTGGTTTACTCCAAATCAAGACCAGTTTGCTCCCACATGGATGGCAGTGGGTTTTCCTCATCGAGGGTGCTATGACTTTGGCCGTCGGTATTGCAAGTTTCTTCATGATGCCTGCCAGTGCAGTTGACACCAAGACTTGGTTCCGTCCTAATGGATGGTTCACCGAACACGAAGAGAAGATTGTTGTTAATCGTGTCTTGAGAGACGATCCACAAAAGGGAGACATGAACAATCACGAACCAGTTTCCTTCAAAGAACTCATCATCTCCTTGACTGACTATGATCTCATTCCAATCTATTTCATCCGTATGTTGGCTGATCTCCGTGCTTCTCCAGCAAAGAGTTATCTCACATTGACACTTAGACAGTTGGGTTTCTCCACATTCCATACCAACATGCTCTCAATTCCAACAAGTGTCATCACAATCATACAAATGCTATTCTTCTCTTGGTTCTCTGAAAGGTTCAAAATGAGAGCTTGGACCATGGCCATCACAACAGTCTGGATCTTTATTCTTCTTATCCCTCTACGTTTCTGGCCCGGTTCGCAAGTTGAGATCTGGCCAACTTACGCAATTTTGACGTTGTTACTGGGTTACTGCCCATCTTGGCCTATCACCATCAGTTGGTGTTCTGCAAACTCTAACTCTGTTCGTTCTCGTGCTGTCAGTGCCGCATTGGTCAACATGTTCTCTCAGGCTTCTGGTATCATTTCTGCTAACATTTATCGTGACGATGACAAGCCGCTGTATCATAGGGGTAACACTCAACTGATTGCTTTGACATCGGCATGCTTTGTGATGTGTGTGCTCACTAGGTACTACTATGGATGGAGAAACAAGAAAAGAGATGAGGCTTGGGGCAAGATGTCCACTGATGAACAGCATGAGTACATGGAAACAACAAAGGATATTGGAAACAAGAGACTTGACTTCCGTTTTGTTTATTAGAGTGCCGTATACTATTTCGTACACATATTTATCAGTTATGGAGATCAACACTAATGTAGCATTGTAATTTGTCAGACTCAAGAGTACGTTCGGGCAAGTCTACCGAAAACCGAACCAGACTGTACCTGACTAATGAATCGGATCTCGGTGAAGAAGGCCGATGCTGCGTGAACGACCGCACACTAGTAGCGTAATCAATGGGAGAGCTTGGGATGTATTACTCATCAGTGGATAATACAGTTGTTAAAACTCTTTGACTACTGCCAACAAGTTGGTGGTGCTGGTAGAATCTGTAATACTAATGCCCACGCACAGCCGGATTTAGCTCGGCAATCGTCTCCGAAGACCGAGCTTATACAACCTAGCCGAATATCAACGCCATCATCTGACAAAGCAGATTTCAACTCATTTTGCAAGCTGTAGGCTGCGATCTCTAAGCTTCTTACGTATATAAGGGCCATCTTCTCCCATATGATATTCTCTTTCTCCCTGGGCTACTCGAAGGTATATCCACATACACACTACAACAACCAACAACAATATGTCCGGCAAAGTCTACTTTATTACTGGTGCCAACAGAGGTATTGGTTTTGCCATCGCAAAGGAGCTTGCCTCTGACTCTTCCAATACTGTTATTGCCACTGCTCGTGATCCGGCTTCTGCGACAGAGCTCAATGCTCTTGCGGCCAAGGGCAATGTCCATGTCCTCAAGCTTGATGTTGGATCCCAGGAGTCAATTGATGGCTTGGACGCTCAGTTGAAGAAGGTCGCTACTGATGGCATCGACTACTTCGTCTCCAATGCTGGTGCTTCGATCCCACAGGCTGATCCTACCTCCAAGAACATCGCCAGAAATGACTGGATCAAGCTCTTCACCATCAACTCCCTTGGTCCAATCATGATCACCAATGTCCTTAAGCCATACTTGGACAAGAAGGCAACCAAGGTCATCTACTTTGTCTCTTCTCTATTGGGCTCCATTGGTGGCTTTTTTGAGTATTCCTCAAATGCTTACGGTCAGTCCAAGGCTGCTTTGAATCACTACACTAGACTCTTGTCTTTTGAGTTGAGGGATGAGGGATACACTGTCGTTGCTGTCCACCCTGGTATTGTTTCAACCGACATGACTAAAGATACAGTTGAGCTCATGACTGATCCAGCCTTGCGTGAGTACACCCTTACTTACTCTATCTCACCAGAGCAAAGTGCTAAGGACCAGATCAAGCTATTGAACAAGCTGACAAAGGAAGATAGTGGTAAGTTCTTCAACAACATTGGTGAGATTCAGCCATGGTGATATGTGCCTCCCAAGGAGTTTCCCACTTCTATAAACTGTTGTTATAGAGATTTAAGAAATCAAAGTTCTCTTTGATCATTATTATGCAAATCTATAAGCTATATCGCAGAGTTTCAACTCTACCAGTAGAATTGTAGATACATGGTGTGGCCGCGTGTAAAACACCGATCAGGGAATCGGGCGCCCCTTGAACGTCCTTGAGCATTACGGGGTTTCAAGGGAGCTGAAGGCACAATTGGTGGCTGTGTTATTGGAATGTTTGGAAGCTTACAAATATTCAACTGTAGCATGGATGTCTTCTCTACGGCATGTGATCATCTCAAGAAAGCAAAAGCAGTACACAGATCCATTCCTTACAACGCGCACCCAAGCCGGCTCCTGCCTCACCACTTTTCCGCGAAGGATAACAGCCGACACGATGACGAGCACAAACACCAACAGCACTGCACAACAACACCCGGAACAAACACAAGCAGAAGCAATATCAACACCAGAATGTCCGATCATGCGGGAAAGTACGAGAAGCTGTTCCTCCGTCTCCAAAGACAGTACTCAGAAAGGCTCCACAAGTCGCACAGCCTGCTCACGCAGTACCAGCAGCTCACACAACAACACGGCTCTCTCTTGAACAAGAAGAACACACTCATCGACATACTGGAGAAGATTGACGAGATGAACCTGGCCCTGGTGAATGGGTCGAAGCAGAACGGACACACACAGCCACAGAAGCCTTCCATTATGAGCGCAGAGAAGGAGAAGCAGGCACTAAAGACCATTATGGAGATTGAGCCTGAGCTCAAAGAGAAACTCCAACGCATTTTGGATGAGAACTACGACAACGACAAAACACTATCGAGTCTACAAGAGTGGGCTGGTATCCTTGAGCACTCTGAGGAGCCGGTGGGGACATGGCTCAAGAAGTTCCTAGCAACGTGGAAGGCCAATGAGGCCAAAAGAGCTGGTGAAACACTCACGTCAGAACAGGTTGCTAAGAGGAGGATTCTGGACTCCGGTGCAATGCCTGCTATGTGAACCCCAGGTTACTAGCTTATTAAATGACTCTATGCAAAAACTTTAAAGTAATTTCATCAAATTCGTAAGCAAGTTATAAATAGTCATTAGCAATTGTAGTCGTTTTCTCTTCTCTTATTATCAAATCTTATCAAGTCATTATAGCATCATTGTACTAGCGATATGTCAACTCAACCAGTTCAATGGTTGGTGTATCTTCTCTTCTTTGGGCTCTGGAGCACTGTCTCCTCCTCGTGGTCATTGCCTGTCTCATCCAAATCACCCACCTCTTGAATCTTACCTTCCCCCAACTTACCAGCCAGATTCATCTCTCTCTGGTTCTTGTGGTAGATCTCCACAAGGGCATCCAATGCCTGTAGCAACAAGAAATATACCACTTTCAGCACCTGGGATGGAATGTATGATACAATCTTCCAGAACATTCTCTGCGCCAAGTATGGAAAACTGAACAAGAACTTCATCAAAGGTAGAAGCACACTGAGATCAATCTTCAAGTAACCCTGTTCGTGCAGAGACTCCAACTGTCTCAGTGCTTCTTCATCAATGTGCACATCATCTCTGACATTCATAGAACCAGCACCACTGGCCTTCTTATCAGACGTCACAAACATTGGTAAAAAGTTCTTGAGCATTCCAAAACCATCACCTGTACCATTGACATCGAGATACCCTGCGATTGGATATTTCAATGGGGTTCCAGAATTGGGATTAATTCCATATGTAGGTGTTGTCTTTCCTAATGGCATACCGTGCAACGAGTTAGGACGTTTGTTCTCTTTTGTATCATCACTGGTGTTGGAAGATGATGAAGCCTGTGTGCGGATCACTTGCATGATCATTTGTTCAAGCTCAATGGTTTTGTTTTGAAGCTTGTGGTTCAGCTCATTGATCTCTTTTTCCAGCATCTTGAAGTGTCTGTTGGATAGAAACGACATGTCTCCTTCAATGATGAACTTGTTCTTGGAGTAGAAGAGTTCAAATCTGATACTTAGGTGTTTGAACTCGCCTTCAAGTCTGGCCAGTTGTTCTTGGAGTTGAGTGACTTCTTGCGGAACTTCAGAATGAGTAATTGGCTCCTCTTCCAAAGATTCCAGACAGGTAGACAGTTGACTTTCCATACACTCCAATGCCTCAGTTTGGATCATCTTCTCTGTGGATGCTTCAATGGCTGCAGTGGATCTTTGAATCTGTTCAGATAGCTGAATAATCACACGAATTAAACCACAGCTCACAAAGATGCCAATGTTCAAGTCAGTGAAGATGGTGTAGTCATCGTCACCTGTTGTACCAATCAATATGATGTGCTTTCTGGAAAATAACAAAATTCCACCACACAAGAATGGAGCGAGTACACAGAACAAAAGAGCCACTGTATGTTGTCTATGAAGCTTTAACAATCCTTTCTCAGTGATATCTTGGAACTTCCCCTTTGGTGAGACTGGTGTGTCTGGTCTCTGTGCTCTTCCCTCATTGACAAAACGCTTGTCAGTGTGACCTTCCAAATACATCTTCAATTTGATTTCCAAGTCACTGATCTGGAGATACCATTTCCAAGGCCAGTCGAGCAAGAACTTCAAGATCCAGCAAATCAGCAAGATTGAAAAGATATCGACAACAATGGCAGAAGGGTGGTTCTTATCATCACCAAGTTGGAATCCACCAAACTTGATTACCCCTGGAAAGAACAACTTGAGCAAAGAAGGCAAGAAGATGATCAGGATAGGCAACATCTTCACAAATACACCATAGTGACTGTGAAGATTGGAGATAAACACCATACCAGAACCATCGCCCGGAGATGGTTGGCTACCAATGGAGCCACGACGTGACATGGAGCTGGTCAGGTTGGAGATATCTGATCTGGCGTCTTCCAAGAATGTGTTGTTTGAAGGACTGGCATTTGGTGACGCAGTTGGTGAGGACATATCATTCAACGTGCAGTTTGTCAGGAAGGACTGAACAGGAGAGTCCAGTGGAGAGCCGTGTTTGGAGCGTAGTGGTTGGAAATTCGTGTGTTTGAGCTTTGGAGGTTTACCAAACTGAGGGCGTACTGTTGAAGCAACCATCGTGTCAAACGTGGCAGTGTGATATTACTGATACCCCTGCTTTGCCCAACGATAAGCAACGACCACTGCCCGCAGTGATGAGGCCCTCTCTGGTTCTGTTCAAGCAGATTTGCCACCTAATCAAGTGCACTTTCGCATGTTGGAGATGTGTCAAACTCGCGTTTGTTCTGTACTCCGCAAACGAGCCGCCATACAATCCTAGGGCAACCACTTCGCTTCGGGCTCTATCACGTGACTGCTCCTAGCCCTACCATTCAAGCGGGAAGCGGGGAGCGGGGAAATATTCGCGAATAAATGTGACTGCTCAGGATCGGCGGGCGGCTGGTTAAAAAATTTGTATGGGCGCGCGTCAGTTGCACTTTTCAACGCCACTGGATAGATCATACAAACTATCGAATAACATCAAAATGGTACGTTCAAAAGCAAAGAAAGATACCAGAGAGAACGGAAACACTACGATCATGGCCCTGGACACATTATTCCCAATTTCACCGGCCTCCAGGAGCCTGCTTTGACCAGATTTGTCACCGTACTGAACACCTCACGAAAAGTTGCACCTAAGACCCAACTTCCAACACCAAAACATGTCTAAAGCATTGATAGAACTACCAAACAAGCACTTTCTACTACGTTATGGAGCACGAGGGCTCAAGTGAGCAAAAATGTGTGTTTTCATAGGGTGGCATATTGCACTTTTTTGTCAAGTGGTCATGGTCATATAAAGGTTCTCTCAATTGGTACTCTTTTTACTATATCAACACAACCATCAGTATACTAACAACAAACTACAGGTTTTGGTTCAGGATTTGTTGCACCCATCTGCTGCCTCTGAGGCCAAGCAGCACAAGCTTAAGACTTTGGTCCAGGCTCCAAGATCTTTCTTCATGGATGTCAAGTGTCCAGGTTGTTTGAACATCACCACTGTGTTCTCTCACGCTCAGACCGCTGTCACCTGTGACTCCTGTGCTACCGTTTTGACTCAGCCAACCGGTGGTAAGGCCAGATTGACCGAGGGTTCCTCTTTCAGAAGAAAATAAGTGCTTTGACTTTTTGAATTAATGACAAATGGAAAGACACACAAAAACACTACAACACACAAAAAATTCATGATGATGAGGGGGTAATGGAGAGGATGGGACTTCTTAGATGGAGGCGTCCTGCTTCATATGGTACTATGCTGCTCTGGCTACAAACGGTGTGGTTTTGAGAGATAGTGCCTGTCACGGCTTGTAATTTTAGTAAAGAAAGCTTTATAGGAGATCGGAAAACCTCCCAGGAGCGCCAAAAAAATGTTAAAATCTGTAAAACGGAAATTGTAGCCTTTGAGAACAAGTCGCTTCTAACTTATCGATAGAGAGATCAGCCCAGCTATCACGCTCAGGATGTGTCAAAGAACAATGGGCGCCCTGTACTAAAATAGATGTTGTGTACCCTACCGCTGCTGCGCGTACCGGATTTCGGCAACCGACCGGGGAGCGCCACCGGGGCCAGTCACCTTATCAGTTGTTTACACAAACGCGTCCACCGCAAGCAACCTGTGCCGCTACAACAACAGCCCCACACGCCAACCAACACACAAACACCTGCCACCCGGCCGCTCAGAACACGCAGCGCCGTTGCCAGCCACACACAGACACTCGTTCACCCGTTCACAACTCACAACCTCGTTGCAGCCCTTTCAAAGCCACCGAGCACCCGCGTTGTTTCCAGCCCTCTTGCCCCACATGTTCTCCTTCAGCTTCGGTTTCTTTGCCCCACGCTCCACCACTGCCGCCGTGGCAGCCTCGGAGGAGCCCCTGATCTTGAGCCCGGAGAGCAAGGTGATCTCCATCTCCAAGGCCTCGGACGACTTTGTGGAGGTTGACTTGAAGCAGTTGAGCTACGCCGAGGTTGCCGCCTTGTCCCGCTCGGTCAAGATCACCAACTACGACACGGCCAGGGACATCAAGGTCATTGACGAGACCGACTTGGGCGCCGACGTTTCTGACGTCCAGATGGCCACGATGTTGGGCAAGCCAACTGCGTCCGCTCAGGCAGCACTCAGCACCACTGCCACTCCCGTTGTCACCAGCAACACCAAACTCGACAGGGCCATCATCGACGCGCTGGAAGAGGATGAGCAGGTTTTGGATGCTCTGTACAACGACAAGGGCAACAGATTCCCTTTGAAGAAGTACAAGAAGAAGGTGACCCAGAAGAAGGCCAGAAGAAGCTCCTAAAAGGGCGGTTCCTTATCCCTTATCTGAGATCTTGCTCCTTGCTCCTTTGGCCCTTGAGATCACACTTCTACAACTCTTCTATGGCTACACACGCCCGCACCAGCTATCGCATACGCTACTCTGACTGCAAACTCCTGATGAACTATGGGGTTTCAGACTGGTTTGCCTACTGCTGCTTTTTTGATGGTCTTTTTTTATACACCTTGTTGTCTTTGTTTACTTTGACGTGTTTCATATCGATACTGAGCGCGACGCGTCTTTCATATCTGTATTGTCAACAGTCTTTTCCTCGTTGGTTTAGCTGGTTCTACTAATCATATTACACCCTTGTTCTGTTTTCAAGTGCTCTTTAAATCCACTTCATAAATTAATTTGCATTTCTGCTTTGAGATCCGTTTAAGTAGTAACCTCTTCATACTGTCTATAAGTCATCCACGTTTCTCGACTTGAACTTTCTTCCAGCTCTGTCGGCACTTCTGTACTGGAACCTTGAACCGATTATCGAGAACTCCAGATAGTTATCGTCATTGTCATCCACTTCTTCTTCATCTAAATCGTACAATGGCACGACAAAGTTGAAGGTGGTGCCTTTCTTCTCGAGCATCTTGAGTCCGCCGCCTAGCTTGTTCCCATTCTCCACAATGATGAAATGGTTCTTAGCATCCCAGATGACAATGCCGTTCTTCCCAACACAGTTCTTGTTCTTGCTCTTCAGTACTCTAAGGAAACAACCGTTATAATCAGCACTGGCCAACTTCGTCAGGGTCTGCTGGTTGGTCGCCTTATCGACTGTTTCTTTAGTGATGGAAAGGACATCCTGGATGTATTTGGTCCAGACTTTGTTCAATGATAAGAATTGCTCGAAGCGTGGAATGTGTTTGTACTCTTTCAACGTCGTATAATCAACGTCCTGTTCGGTCTTCTTGGAGATTCTGTGGGCCTTATGCTTGATGACTCGTTGATAGTGCATGCATCGCTGGATGTATTGCTTGAAGACACGCTTCGTCTGGTCTTGATGCTGTGGTTTCAGTGCTCTTGTCTTCTGTGTGCTCTTAGATTCCCGGATAGAGGTCAGTAGACCCTTGTTGGATTTCTTCTCCGTTGGTTCTGCTTCTGTGGGACGTAGAGAGAGCGTGGGCTTGTCGTTGACGGCATAACGCTGGCTGAGCAATTCAAGTGCCTTGGCTGATGTGTGTGAGCGAGAAATCAGCAGGGCTTCCAGTGGGTATTTCCTGTCCATGTTCTCGAGTGCTTTGGTGGTATTTCTCGGGTGGGGTTGCGGTTGATCTTTTCTATGATGAAGTTGGAGTGCCACTATTTTTTTTTTCTTCCAGCGCGGACTAGCCTCCAAACAATCATCAGTCTACAACTTCATCGAAACCGCTAACAAGGCCATACTCACCATTGGATAACCTTGGGACTCGTACCGTGCAAAAGATGGTAATACGACACATATCCAAATCGCTCTTTCTGCTACGAAAAGGCTTCCAGCTGCGCCCTGTCTCGACCAAATCGGCTCCGTTCAAAGCAGAAGACCTCCAAGGCGATGACCAGTACAATGACTTGAACAACTTGTACTCCGATATGTTCACCGAGAGCCCCGTGAAGCCACAAGGGACCACTCTTCCCGTTAAAGAAGACGACCTTGCAGAGATCAACAGGGAAATGGCTGAATTGTATGGCGTTGATACCGTCATGGAGGATCCTGTCCAACATCGAGACACACCAATACTGCAGAAGACAGAGGCAAAGTCGCTACTAGAAAGGATCCAGCAGAACAAGCCAATGGTACTCTTGTCCACTTCAACAAATCCATTCAAGAACCTTGCTCTAGAGGACTACATCTTCACACACACCCCAAACACCACGCCATTCCATGCCCACAGACTCATCTTCTACGTTAACTCGCCTTGTGTCGTTGTTGGTAAGAACCAAAATCCATGGAAAGAGGCAAATATCGCTTTACTGAACTCATTACACATCCCACTGTTGAGAAGACGGTCGGGTGGCGGCACTGTTGTGCATGACCTCAGAAACGTCAACTACAGTTATATCACCACACGACAGGATTTCAACCGTACTTTCTTTGGAAGTGTCATTGTTGATGCTATAAACAGTGCTGGATTGGGTGTTGAATTGGCACAGAACGAAAGGGGCGATATCATCACGAAAGAAGGTGGGAAGAAAGTATCAGGCTCCGCTTTCAAGATCTCAAAGGGAAAGAGTTATCACCATGGGACGATGCTTTTGGATTCTAAACTTGATGTTTTGAGACAGTTGTTGGACACAAAGAAGCGAGATACTAATGTCGAGTTCAGGTGTGGCTCTGTTGACAGTGTTCCATCTCCGGTTACTAATGTGGGACTGGATAATGAAGAGTTCATGGAAGTTGTCACTGAAGGGTTCTTCAAGCTGTATGGTGAAAACGTCGAGATAGTGGCTGTTAGCGAAGAAGATATGCCCGAGGATATTCTGAAAACATCAAACGAGCTTGAGCAATGGAACTGGAAATATGGAAATACCCCCAAGTTTGAGATGGATATCACACATCCAGACTTCAAGATCACTTTCAAAGTGGAAAAGGGACATCTCAAGAGCTTTGACGTTGACAATCACGCTGAGGAGTTCATGTATTTGGAACAGGTGTTGGAGAAAGGTGAACAGATCAGATTCACTGGCTCTGACATTGGTGGATACGTGTTGAATGCAGCATATGGTGAATTCATCGGTCAGCACATCGATGGTACCGACTAGGCTTTGTATATATAATGATTTAAACGACTATATAGAACCCATGTTGTAATTAGTATATGAATATACATGTTGAATTAAGTGTTATGTATGTTTTTACTTCTCCCAAGAGGGCGTAATTAGCTTTCCAATGTCGACGTAGGCCTCAAGCTCCTTTTCACTAACATCCAGGCCTCTCCAAAAGACTCTGAACTCACTGTCATGCAGTCCCAGACTTCCTTGAGACCGCTGGAAGTACCAGCCATTAACAGGATTGACCTTCTTGGATCTCCACAGTAGTCTCTCTCTGAATTGTCTTCTAAGAATGTTGAAGATGACATCGGCAACTCCCAATGAACCTTGTGCGTTTCTTGAGATGGCGAATTTGTCCAGATATGGTACTGTGATTCCAGTTTGTGGAGAGGTTTCATTCGTGACAATAGCAACACCGTCATAGTCACCGATGATTACAATCTTAGCCAAAATGGGGTTGATTCTGTTCAAGTAGTGCTCCATGTCCAACGAACGTTTGAAAGAGTCATCAATGAGTGCTTTGAACTTAACCAAATCAATATCGTCAACAGTATTGTATAGACGGACATGTAACCCTTTACGAATGATGGTTGTTTTGGAGACCTTGTTACTAATGGCGAGTCTGTGTGCGTATTTTGCTGCTGGGAGTGATGAACTGATAAGTGCACGATCAGTCAAGATGTTGTAGATGATTGGGTTCATGTCGAGAGTCTCGTTGGCGACTTTGAGAGTGGTGATGATACCTGTCAGGTCCTGATAGTCAACTGAATCGATGATGCGCTTCATGGAGGATAAGTTGTTCATGTGCATCTCTTTCTCCCAGAGACTCAAGTATCCAACGTTCAACTGCATCGATATCTGTTCGTACTCTTGGTTCAAGTTGATGAAGACGTGGGCAGCGGACCGCTCGATGCTTGGAGTTCCTCCCAGGACATCGATGAAGATGACTTTCTCCACTGTGACGACATTGTTGGAGCTGTGGGTGTTCAAGCTGTGGAGTTCTGGCACCAGGCTTGCCAGGTAGTCTGTGGAGCTTACTACCCACTCTTTGCTGGATGCGTCTGTGACGTAGGGAAACAACACTGGGATGTGACGATCAGTGAATGCGGATAGAAGTTGTTCAGGAACCTCAACTTTGAAGTCTTTGTTGCCTCTTGTCTCCAGTAGCGTTCTCAGTGGAGTGAGCTTGACGGTCTTTGTGGAGAGACACTTGTTCATGTGGAGGAACTGGTCGAAGATGTACTTGTCCATCTTGGAGAAGTCAAAGTCGTGCTTCCCCGAGAGGAAGTCTGGGTCCAACAGAATGACAGGAGAGGCACCCAGTCTCTTCAAATAATCCAGCGTGGCGCTGAACTTTGAGAGCTGCTCTTGGTCGTAGTCGAGCACATTGCCTCTGAACTTGATGATGACAACTCTGTGTGGGGCCTTCGCCGTTGCCGAGTCCTCGCTCTCATTGGAGTACTTGTTCAGGTAGAACTTGGTTTCACGTCTCGTCGTCGTGAGCTTCAGAATCGACTGGATGAGCTCCTTGTTCTCGTTGGAGCGTCTCTTGAGTAACGTCTCATGGTTGTGCTTAAGCAGCGCCGGCTCCACGTACGAAAGCGAGGACAGAAACCGCTTGGTCGGTGGAATCCACACACAGCGCAACACTCGATGGAGCATTGTTCTTCAGTTGATCTTTGCACTGGCTTATGGGTTCCAGAGGGCTCAAAGCTGGCGATGAGAGGGATTTGTGTGGGGCGCTCCATGATCACCGACGATTTGCTCTGCGAATTCGCGTGAAAGTCCACGAGGACGCGTCCAGGACACGACGGATACCACAACCGGAGGGTACAAGACAGATACCTTGAAGGATTCCAATTGCCACACAACCACCATAATAGAAGTGCTTGCCCTTCACCCACCATTAATACCGAAAACCACACATAATGTCACTCCCAAACGCCCTCAAAAACACGTTCACGCCCACAGAGATTGAATTCCTCACAGAGTCCGAGATGGTGACAATCCTACCACGTTACACGATGAACGGTATTGACCTGATCACAGATAAGATTCCTGCCATACGAGCAATGCAGCGTACGGAGGTCCCGCTTTGGTTCGCCTTGATCCTGAAATCACAGCGCAAATGCTCCATCGTCCCACCACAATGGCTCTCACACAAGGAACTCCAGGACCTCTACAACTTTGAGGTCGCTGAGCCCGAAAGTTTCTCCAAATTGCCACACAACTGGCTCGAAGTCTCAAAGATCTTCTTTGAAAACGCTGCTGACGACTTGAATGACGAACCACATAAGCTCAAGTCGCTCGTACAGGACCTCAAAGAGATCAGACTCATCAAGATCAAAAAGGGTCTCAAGCTGTTGAACGAGTCGCATTTGCAACTGGATAACCTGTCGCTGATGGAGATCAATGAGATCAGACCGTTCGTGGTACAGGCCATGTCCAAGCTTACAAAGCTCAACGAGGCTGGTAAGCCAGAAGAAGAACAAGAAGGCGGCATTGAAGAAGATGAATACGAGTACGAATGATTTTTTCAATATACACTCTTTTGAGTAATAGTTTCTATTTAAGCTTCATCCCTGTGTCTATATAAAGTCATAAATAAGTCATTTCAGTCATAAAATTGACGGATACCGTTCTTCTTATCCATCTGTCTCTGTCTCTTGGACATGTTGAACTTGGAAGTGTAAAAGTCAATCATCTCCTCCGGTGTCTCTTCACCCTTTTGCATCATAGCAGCAGCCTTGACTTCAAACTTCTTTCTGTCGTCTTTGCTTCTCAATCTCGTGTCCTTCTTCATCTTGAGCAACAACTGCTTCTCGTAGTTCTCCAACTTCACCATCATAGATTCATCTTGATTGGATCTCCCCAACAACTTGGTCTTAGAATCCAATGGCCACAAGTCACCAGCATGGGCTTTTCTAGCATCATGGTAAGCAACACGATCGAAGGACTTGGTCACAGTCCACTTCTCAATCTCACCACTAGTTCCACATAAAGCCATTGTGACATGTCCTTTCCTCTTGAGTGGGTTCAACAAGATACGGGGCCATAACGACGAGTCCTCAACCACAGCACCAACTTGGTAATTCTGAGTGGCATTCTCACGCTCAACATCAATATCAGTCAAGGTGGCACTGTCATTTGCACTTCTCTCGGCAATCAAGTAAGAGTAATTGGTCAGCTCATAGTTGTTAGCTCCAACTCTTCCTGAACCGGTAGAACCACGGGTTGGAGAGATCTCATCAGGAGTATCCCACCGAGAAGACAACACTTGGCCTCTCTTCAACTCCATCAAATATCTTGGTCTCTCCACCGACTGCTCATAATGGCACCAGTTGAGTTTCTTACCCGCTGGATAGGAGTAGAACTGTGGATTGAGCGTTTGTAATGGGCACTTCTTGTGATGGGCACATGGTGCGATGATGGAGATATGATAGTCTGGTCTGGCCTCGATGGAGCTGTCAACAAAGTCAGCAGAGTCCATCACATCATCCTCAAACTCCAAGTCTTCTTGAGACACAACGCCGTACTTGGCATTCAATTCTTCAGCTAGTCCTTCGTCACCAATAGCCATATCGTCATCTTCGAATTCATATTCGTCCAACTCCTCCATCATCGTGGAAGAACCTGGTTTCACAGAGGAGCCCTTGATGTATGGTCTTGGAATTTTGCCGCTCTCACTCTCAAATCTCTCTGGTCTGATCATAATCTGCCTTGCTCTTGCAATAGACTCGAATCCCAACGGAGAACCTCTCTCCACCAGAACCAATATACCTTCTGGCTCCAAGCATTTGAGCAAGGAGTCCACGTTGATATCAACTTCGTATGGGAATCGAGTCGGCTCTTGTAACAACTGATGTTGGGCAATAATAAGATCGTATTTCTTACCTGTGTTCAATGAATCACTCAACTTCGTCTCAATTTGGATCTTCTTAGTCTTGACTTCTCCAATGAAATCATCAAACAAAACATCTTCATCCTCCTTGATACCTTCTGCCATCTCCTCCTCGGTGAAAAGATCCTCCATGGCACCAGGGTATTCACATAGCTGTCTCGAAAGAAGTAGCTTAGCACGTTCTTGCATTCCGTGATGACCAATTATTACAGCGTCTTTAGTCTCTGGTTTGAATTCTGTGCCCATGATCTCATTCAGGGCGATCATACCAGTAGCTGGACCATACCCAACATCCAACACTTTATTTGGTGTGAAGTCAGGACGACGCTTCTTCAACTCTGAAAGGACCTGGAATGCTGAGGCATAGTCCTGGGCGAAGAAAGCAGCGATCTGGACGTCGTTCTCATGTGCTTTGCGTGTTGGTTGATATGTCTCATCTTGTTGTAATTGGATGTACTTCTGGGCAACTTGGTATCTGAGGATTTTTGGTAATCTTAGCGCCAGCATGTGGTTGTAGATACTCTTTGTAATTCTCTCTGGGATTCTGATTTGATTTCTGTTGACACGTGCCTCGATGGTCTTATCGTGGAGTCGTTGTTTTGTCTCATCTTCATCTGGGATGAATGTCTGCTGGTTTCTTTCGAGAACCTCTTCACGAGTGATGACCTTCACTTTCGACTCATTGATTCCTGTGAGATCATAGTGATGGTCCCTGACCAGTTGTCCAAATGCTTCACTCTCTTTTCTGTAAGCAAACGGTAATGAAGTCATGTCTGTGGAGAGAGATTTGGAAACGTCAATCGGGTCATTATCATGTTCCCAAACACCAGCAAGTCTGCGCGGCGTGGTGGACTGGAGTCTCACTAGCCTCGATCGTGTAAACACATGTGGTCTGAGAGATCGTAACATTTTGCGTCACTTTTGTGTTGGTAGAAGAAGTTGTTGTGCTGATGTTTGTGTCTCATCTGATTTGCCCAAATTTTTCACAGCGATGAGATGCGGGTTCTGTGAGGATGCGCAGCTGGCGGGCGGTACGTGCCACAATTTAATACCGAATAAAGGTTCTATAGCAAAAGTAATGAAGTTAGAGAGCTGGCTGGGCCCAGAGGTTGAATAGGAGCTGTTAAATACTACATGTTTAACTTTTGAACGTGACATACGGCTCTGAAGTACTCTTAATGGACTCCATTGGGCTACAAGCTGGTGTCCGGGTGTTTATCTCATTCATATACTTAAATTCGATTTTAGACGGAGCTAGAATAGCTATGGGTCTTCTGTCTTCTGTTCCCAGTAATTTACTATTTCCCAGTACTGAGGAAGTGGTCTGAAGTCTCAAATTCGTTGAGAATTTTGAAGATTTTACAATGAGGCCAAAATGAGCGAGTCCTTTTCTGAATTGTCAGAGTTCATTTGAAGTCTATAAGTGGTGTCTGCAGAAATATTATTATAATATTATTTAATCTCGGAATTTCACGGTTCTGGATGTATACCAAGGATCAACTACCATAAATACCCCTCTTCTGAAGATTTCAGATCTTCTGGATAGATAATTTTGGTGTTATTGAAGATAAATGACACTCCATCAAGGACCATGCGAGGCACATTGGAGAAGGTTCTCATCTAAGGACAATGGCCCCAGAGAGCCATAAATCGAGAACAAGGGAATTCATAGCATACATTCTATCTGAATTAACTATTGACGGGCTTTGACACGCTCAACACTACTAATACCCCCTAAATAAGCCTGATTTAGGTATAAAATATACAACACAAAACATCCGGACACCACTTTCACCGGCTGCCCAACAGAGATCCTCCCCAGCATTAATCCCGATCCGGTACACCTTTTCTGGATCTGGGGAAGTTGGACGAAAGGAGGTTGGGCCATGGGCTGTTGCTTCAAGCGTTTGTTCGGGTGGACAGCCTTCCAATTGATAGCAGCTGTAGACCTAGATGCTGGGCGCAGTCAAACCAGTGCTTGTCGTAGGAAAGGCAGCGTCATTAACTATGAGTACCAACTATACCGATATATCACGGCCCATCTCCCTGAGCCTCTACCGCGATGGTGGGATTAATAGCTGGCGGGGAGCAGGAATGACTAATAAGGGAAACCATCTCGAGCTCTTCAGTGAGAAACGCAACGGAGTGAACACAACGAAGTGGAAACCACCCGGAGATCAGAAAAGCCCAAAGCTGTTCCCCCTGGCTGTCGGCGAGAAGCTCCAAATCTCAAAGAGGCCGCTGCAAGTGGACGCTTACGTCAATGGGGCCGTTGTCGGGGCAACGCTTGTTGAACTCAACAAACCGCGAAACTGGCATCTCTCCATATAAGCGCAGGCATCGCCCTTCTTGACCTCGACCACCACATTCCACCAGAGGCCAGAAGCCAAGGATTGCACAGGCTGTCGTCACCCACCCACACAGACAACATCCCGCTGCTACCCCGTCCCCATTTACACTAATACCTAACACGGCCACCGACCCACACTCCCCGGCCTGCCTTTTACCCCCCACGCTGTCTTTGAAAGTGAGTAACCCCCCTTGATCACATTGATCTCCAAATCATGATGTTCTGTTTGTTCTGTTCTTAACTGGAGTCATTGAGTGCGTGATATCAGTCTCAGAGCCTCCCGCCCGCTGGATCACTGTCAATCAGCAAGTTCTACTACAAGTCCAAAGAGATGCCCATTCCTCTCCTGCACCCGATCAGACCAGGATTCCCTTTGCCCACAACCACGAAAAGTGTATCACAAGAACCGCACTGTTCACTACACTCCATTCATCCACATAGTTTGTCAATTTAATCAAGCAATTCAACAGCCACCCGCCAAACACAGCTCCACTCCACACCATCGCACCCTCCGCGCTCTTCTGTTGACGTGTGCGGGCCCGCGCCAAAAAATTTCAACACTTTGGCAGTTTGTTGGGCTCGCGCGCGGGTTGGCCCAGACCACTTGCACGGGGCGCTAGCACCACGCAAACTCATCACAGATTACAATCACACACATAACACACATACACACATACCCACAGAATTGCTCCACCTCATCGCACTCCGGGACATCTACACACTCTCTACTCGACGCAGAGAACAGAACAAGCACCATATGCTTACGCACAGACAGCCCAACTAACACTTTGTCCAGCATTCAAAGACTACTACTACCCCCTCGTCTTTGGCGCTCACCACTACGTCCACAAGGAGTATACACACTTCGCTACCTACAGAGTCTCACGAGAACTGCCCTACCCTCCCACACAAGGCTTTTCCCCAAACAACTCTGCCCCCTATCACACTCATCTCATTTACACACATCACACAAGAACAATATGAGTGAAGATAACATCGGTGAGGTCGCCTCTGCCGCCATCAAGGTCGAGACAGACTTCTCCGCCATTCACAACACCATCCCACAGTACTTCATCGGTCTCAATACCATTGATGTTGCCGAAGCCGGTCCCCTCAAGGACTTTGTCAAGGAGCACGGCGGTCACACCGTCATCCGCAAGGTCTTGATTGCCAACAACGGTATTGCTGCCGTTAAGGAGATCAGATCCGTCAGAAAATGGTCCTATGAGACTTTTGGTGACGAGAGAACAATCCAATTCGTTGCCATGGCCACACCAGAAGATTTGGAGGCTAATGCCGAATACATCAGAATGGCTGACCAGTACGTTGAAGTCCCAGGTGGTACAAACAACAACAACTACGCCAACGTTGACTTGATCGTTGACATTGCTGAGAGAACAGAAGTTGACGCCGTCTGGGCCGGTTGGGGTCACGCTTCCGAGAACCCATTGTTGCCTGAACAATTGGCTGCTTCTAAGAGAAAGGTCTTGTTCATTGGTCCTCCAGGTTCTGCCATGAGATCTCTTGGTGACAAGATTTCCTCTACCATTGTTGCTCAGCACGCAAAAGTCCCGTGTATCCCATGGTCTGGTACTGGTGTCAAGGATGTCCAGGTTGACCCAATTACTCAGCTCGTCTCTGTCGATGACGTGACTTACGCTAAAGGTTGTGTCAACTCCCCAGAAGAAGGTTTGCAGAAAGCCAGAGAGATTGGCTTCCCAGTCATGATCAAGGCTTCTGAAGGTGGTGGTGGTAAAGGTATCAGAAAAGTTGACGATGAGAAGGACTTTGAAGCTCTCTACCACCAAGCCGCTAACGAGATCCCAGGTTCTCCAATCTTCATCATGCAGTTGGCCGGTAACGCCAGACACTTGGAGGTCCAGTTGCTTGCTGACCAGTATGGTAAGAACATTTCTTTGTTTGGTCGTGACTGTTCTGTCCAGAGACGTCACCAGAAGATCATCGAAGAGGCTCCAGTCACCATTGCTAAGAGTGACACTTTCACACAGATGGAGAAGGCTGCTGTCAGATTGGGTAAGCTCGTTGGTTACGTTTCTGCTGGTACTGTTGAGTACTTGTACTCTCACGCTGATGAGAAGTTCTACTTCTTGGAGTTGAACCCAAGATTGCAAGTTGAGCATCCAACCACTGAGATGGTCACTGGTGTTAACTTGCCAGCTACCCAGTTGCAGATTGCCATGGGTATCCCATTGCACAGAATCTCTGATATCAGATTGTTCTACGGTGTTGACCCACACACTTCCACCGACATTGACTTTGAGTTTGAGTCTGAGGCTTCCAAGGCCATTCAGAGACGCCCTGTTCCAAAGGGTCACTGTACCGCTTGTCGTATCACTTCTGAAGACCCAAGTGAAGGTTTCAAGCCATCTGGTGGTTCTTTGCAAGAATTGAACTTCAGATCTTCCTCTAACGTCTGGGGTTACTTCTCCGTTGCTAACCATTCTTCTATTCACTCTTTCTCTGATTCTCAGTTTGGTCACATCTTTGCCTTTGGTGAGAACAGACAGGCTTCCAGAAAGCACATGGTTGTCGCTTTGAAGGAGTTGTCCATCAGAGGTGACTTCAAGACCACAGTTGAGTACTTGATTAAGCTCTTGGAGACCACTGACTTTGAGGACAACACCATCACTACCGGTTGGTTGGATGAGCTCATCTCCAAGAAGTTGACTGCTGAAAGACCAGATACTACCATTGCCACAATTTGTGGTGCTGTCACCAAGGCACACATCACTTCCCAAGGTGCTCGTGAGTCTTACGTTGCTTCTTTGGAGAAAGGTCAGGTTCCAGGTAAAGACTTGTTGAAGACTATCTACCCAGTTGACTTCATCTATGAGGGCTACAGATACAAGTTCACTGCTGCCCAGTCTGCCATTGACAGATACACTTTGTTCATCAACGGTTCCAAGACCGAGGTTGGTGTCAAGCAGCTGTCCGATGGAGGCTTGTTGATTACATTGGATGGTAAGTCTCATACTGTGTACTGGAAGGAACAGGTTGGTGCCACCAGATTGTCTGTTGATGCTAAGACTTGTTTACTCGAAGTTGAGAACGACCCAACTCAGTTGAGAACACCATCTCCAGGTAAGTTGGTCAAGTACTTGGTCGACAACGGTGAGCACATCAACGCTGGTGAGGCTTATGCCGAGGTTGAAGTCATGAAGATGTGTATGCCACTCATTGCCCAGGAGTCTGGTCTCGTCCAGCTCGTTAAGCAGCCAGGTTCCAATGTTGCTGCCGGTGACATTCTTGCCATCTTGGCCCTTGATGACCCATCCAAGGTGAAGCATGCCTTGCCATTTGAAGGTATCTTGCCTAAGTTTGGTACTGCAACGATCCAGGGAACCAAACCAGTCCACAAGTTCCATTCATTGTTGTCTACTTTGAAAAACACTTTGTCTGGTTATGATAACCAGGTTGTCATGAACTCCACTTTGCAGAACTTGATCGAGGTTTTGAGAGACCAGAATTTGCCATTCTCTGAGTGGAGCCAACAGATATCTGCTTTGCACTCCAGACTTCCACCAAAACTTGACTCCGAGCTTACTGGTTTGATTTCCAGATCTTCTCAGAGATCCGCTCCGTTCCCAGCTAGACAGGTTGCCAAGTTGCTTGAAAAGGCTGCTTCCTCTCCAGAGGTTGATGGTTTATTCAATCAAGTCATTGCTCCATTGTCTGACATTGCTGAACGCTATTCTAAGGGCTTGGAGGCTCACGAACACTCTGTATTTGCTGATCTGATCACTGAGTACTACAACGTCGAGTCTCTCTTCGCTGGTTCCAACATCAGAGAGGAGGATGTCATTTTGAAACTCCGTGATGAGAACAAGGCCGACTTGGACAAGGTTGTTACCATTGTTTTGTCCCACTCGAGATGCTCTTCCAAGAACTCTTTGATATTGGCTATCTTGAAGCATTACCAGCCCCTTTGCCAGCAGAGCAGTGACATTGCTGACTCTTTGCGTGGTCCATTGAAGAAGATTGTTGACTTGGAGTCCAGAGCCACCGCTAAGGTTTCAATCAAAGCCAGAGAGATCTTGATTCAGTGCTCTTTGCCATCGATCAAGGAGAGATCTGAGCAGTTGGAGCATATCTTGAAGTCTTCAGTTGTTCAGCCAAGCTATGGTACCATTGAGAGTGAACACCGTGCTCCTCAGTTGGATATCTTGAAGGATGTTATTGACTCCAAGTACATTGTGTTTGATGTCTTGACCCAGTTCTTGGTCCACGAAAACCCATTCGTGGCTTCTGCTGCCGCTGAGGTCTACGTTCGTCGTGCTTACCGTGCTTACAACGTTGTTGGTAACTTGACTTATCACACAACCAGTGCTTCTTCCAATGAACTGCCAATTGTCGAGTGGAAGTTCCAGTTGCCATCTCTTTCTGCCGCTGCCTTCAACGCCGTTCCACAAGGTAAGGGCCAGAAGACTGCCATGGGCAGAGCTGTCTCCGTTTCTGATCTGACATTTGTCTCTACAGAGGACTCTCAGCCTTTGAGAACCGGTCTTTTGGTTCCAGCTCAGCACTTGGACGACGTCGAGGAGTCCTTGCTCAGAGGTTTGGAGAAGATTCCTCGCAAGGCATCCATTGACTCTCGTGGTCCTGCTCCAGACAGATCTGGTCAGTCCAACGCCGTCTTGTCCAATGTTGCCAATGTTATCATTGCCAACTCTGATGGCTTCGAGACTGAGGAAGAGATCTTGGAGAGATTGTCTACCATTCTTGCTGATGCCAAGGATGATTTGCTTGCTACCTACATTCGTCGTATCACTTTCGTCTTTGGTGCATCTGATGGCTCATACCCAAGATACTACACTTTCAGAGGCCCAGATTACAAAGAGGACAAGACCATCCGTCATATCGAGCCAGCTTTGGCTTTCCAGCTCGAGTTGAACAGATTGTCCAACTTCAACGTGAAGCCAGTGTTCACTGACAACAGAAACATCCATGTCTACGAGGCCATTGGTAAGAACTCATCTGTTGATAAGAGATTCTTTACTAGAGGTATCATCAGAACTGGTCGTATCCGTGATGACATTACGATCCAGGAGTATTTGACTTCAGAAGCCAACAGATTGATGTCAGACATTTTGGATGCTTTGGAAGTTATCGACACCTCCAATTCCGACTTGAACCACATCTTCATCAACTTCTCTGCTGTCTTCAATGTCTTGCCAGAAGATGTCGAGGCTGCATTCGGTGGATTCTTGGAGAGATTTGGCAGAAGATTGTGGAGATTGAGAATTGCCGCCGCTGAGATCAGAATCATGTGTACTGATCCAAAGACAGGTGCCCCATTCCCATTGAGAGCCATGATCAACAACGTCTCCGGTTATGTTATCAAGTCTGAATTGTACATGGAAGTCAAGAACTCTCAGGGTGACTGGGTGTTCAAGTCCATTGGTGCTGCTGGTTCTATGCACTTGAGACCAATCTCTTCTCCATACCCAGCCAAGGAGCAATTGCAACCAAAGCGTTACAAAGCTCATCTGATGGGTACCACCTACGTGTACGACTTCCCAGAGTTGTTCCGTCAGGCCACACTGTCCCAGTGGAAGAGATATGCTCCAGACGCTAAGGTCCCAGATGATTTCTTTGAGTTTACTGAGTTGATCTTGGATGATGCTGACATTTTGACAGAGGTCTCCAGAGAACCAGGTGCCAACAACGTTGGTATGGTTGGTTTCAAGATCTCGGTCAAGACTCCAGAGTACCCAAGAGGTCGTCAGCTCTTGGTTGTTGCCAACGATATCACTTACAAGATTGGTTCCTTCGGACCACAGGAAGACCACTTCTTCAACAAGGTTACTGAACTTGCAAGAAAGCTCGGTATCCCAAGAATTTACTTGTCTGCTAACTCTGGTGCCAGAATTGGTGTTGCTGAAGAGCTCATTCCATTGTTCCAGGTTGCCTGGAATGAGGAAGGAAACCCAGACAAGGGCTTCCAATACTTGTATTTGTCTGATGAGAGTTTGGAGAAGTTGTCTAAGAATGGTCAGTCTAAGTCTGTTGTTACTGAGAGATCTGTCGAGGACGGTGAAGTCAGACACGTGATCAAGTCTATCATCGGTGCTGATGACGGTTTGGGTGTTGAGTGTTTGAGAGGTTCTGGTTTAATTGCCGGTGCCACATCTAAGGCTTACAAGGACATCTTTACCATCACTTTGGTTACTTGCAGATCCGTTGGTATCGGTGCCTACTTGGTCAGGTTGGGCCAGAGAGCTATTCAGATCGAGGGCCAACCGATCATTTTGACTGGTGCTCCTGCTATCAACAAGTTGTTGGGTCGTGAAGTTTACTCATCGAACTTGCAGTTGGGTGGTACTCAGATCATGCACAGAAATGGTGTCTCGCACTTGACAGCTCCAGATGACTTGGCTGGTGTCGAGCAGATCATGAACTGGTTGTCATACATTCCAGCTAAGCGTAACATGCCTGTTCCAATCTTGGAATCTCCAGAAGATAACTGGGACAGAGACATTGACTATGCACCAACTCGTAACGAGCAGTACGACGTCAGATGGATGATTGCTGGTCGTGAGACTGAGGAGGGCTCATTTGAGTCTGGTTTGTTTGACAAGAACTCCTTCCAAGAGACATTAACTGGCTGGGCCAAGGGTGTCGTCGTCGGTAGAGCCAGACTCGGTGGTATTCCATTCGGTGTAATTGGTGTTGAGACTCGTATGGTTGAGAACTTAGTTCCTGCCGATCCAGCCAACCCAGACTCCACAGAACAGATGATCCAAGAGGCTGGTCAGGTTTGGTATCCAAACTCTGCCTTCAAGACTTCACAGGCAATCAATGACTTCAACAACGGTGAACAATTACCATTGATGATCTTGGCCAACTGGAGAGGTTTCTCTGGTGGTCAACGTGACATGTACAACGAGGTCTTGAAGTACGGTTCCTTCATTGTTGACGCCTTGGTCGACTTCAAGCAGCCAATCATCACATACATTCCACCAACTGGTGAGTTAAGAGGTGGTTCCTGGGTTGTTGTTGACCCAACCATCAACTCCGACATGATGGAGATGTACGCTGATGTCGAGTCCAGAGCTGGTGTCTTGGAGCCAGAAGGTATGGTTGGTATCAAGTACCGTCGTGAGAAGTTGATTGCTACTATGGCCAGACTGGATGAGAAGTATGCTGACTTGAAGAGACAGCTGAATGACACAACACTGTCTGCTGAGGAGCACCAGAGACTATCAACAGAGTTGGCTGCCCGTGAGAAGGCGTTGTTGCCAATTTATCAACAGATCTCTGTCCAGTTTGCTGACTTGCATGACAGATCTGGTCGTATGATGGCCAAGGGTGTCATCAGAAAGGAGTTGGAGTGGGTTAACGCTCGTCGTTTCTTCTTCTGGAGAATTCGTCGTCGTTTGAATGAGGAGTACTTGGTCAAGAGAATTGGCGAGACTCTTCAGCATGCTACAAGAATCGAAAAGATCGCCAGACTCAGATCATGGTATCCACCGACTCTTGACTATGAAGATGACAAGGCTGTTGCTAGTTGGATCGAAGAGAACCACGAGCAGCTCGATGCCTCTGTCAAGCAATTGAAGGATGAAGCGTTTGCTCAGAATATTGCTCAGTTGATCAGAACTAACCACGACTCTGCCATCAGTGGGTTGGCAGAAGTGATTGGCCTCTTGTCTACCGAGGATAAAGAGAAGATCTTGAACGGCTTGAAATAATATGTGGGTGTTAATTCTTGTATTTAGATCGGAATGATTATTTTAATTTGATTTTATGTTATATAAACTGTTGAGAGTAATCTAATACGTAGTCCTGCAATAGTGATTGTTTGTGGTGGTATTCTTGAAGGAACTCTAGATATATTTGATAGAATTATGAGACGTGCAAATTAAAGGACGTATTAATATAACAAGTACTTTTAAAAAGAACCAGATGGGTTCTCTGCATTATAGAGTTTCTTCTTCAAGCCCAAAGCTTCATCCTTGAGGTCATCTCTCTCCTTTTTGATAATGTAGAGCTCTGCCTGCAAATCTCTGATTTTGAGATTGTAGTGAGCATTGGCAACATCTTCTTCATCATCTTCCTCAGTATTGTTCGAATCTTGTTGGGCAATGATTGGTGTGGCATTTCTTGAGCCCTTCTTGGATCTGAACAACTTCAATTCATCGATCTCATGCTTCAACTTGAGCGACAACTCCTTTTCTCTCACCAACTCACTCTGGGAAAGCTGAAGAGCTCTATTGGCAGTGTTCACAGAGTGAAGCGACTCCTTGTAGTTCTCCTCCAGTCTAGAGAGCTCAACAACCTTGGCTCTCAAAACTTCAACTTCAGACTTTGTAGTCTGCATTGTCTTCAACTGAGACTCAAGATCCTTCTTGTGTGTATGAGCTTCCTCATTCTCCTTCAGCAACTCATCAATCTGAGAACGCAACTGCGATGTCACACCTTCATTTTCAGTGGATGTTGAAGATCCAAGAGATCTTGCCTTAACTTCACCAGTGGTAACATCTGTGACCAAATATTGAGCTAAGAAAGAGTCCAAGCCAGTGCTAAGCTTCTTCACCTCCTCATGTGACTCAAGGAAAGACTTGGAACCAAGTTCCTTGCTGGACTCGTGCTCCTTAGACAAAGACTCATATTTGAATTGAAGTTCTTCAAATTGCTGTTTGAGAGTCTTGGACTCATCCAACTCCTTCTGTTGCTGTTCCAATTTGCCACTCTGTTCCTTAATGACATTATTCAACTTCTGCAAGTCGAACAAGTTTGAAGAGAAGACATCTTGGAGCTCAACATGCTTCGACTTCACATCCTGATGTTCTTGGGTGAGCAGCTGGTAGTCTGTGTTGAGTTTGATGTGCTTTCTCTTGACATCGGCCAAGTCTTCCGGTTCTGGTATCTCCTTAGCATTATCAGCAACCTGTTGCTTCAACGCCTGGTTTTCAGTTTCCAAAGATTGAACCTTAGCACTTGCACTCTTCATTTGTTCATTAGTGGTCATCTTCAAGTTCTCCAATTCCTTAGACAAAGAAGTAATGATATTTTGAAACTCAGCCTTCTCAGCATTAGAAACACCATTACTGGGGTTCACGTTACGAGCGACACTGACGCTGCGAGCGACACCAGTGCTTCCCACTGGCGATTGAACCTCGTTACCTTGAAGAGCAGGAGATGTGGAAGCCTTAGAAGAACCGATACCAGCAATACCAGCGGCGGCAGCTCCAACAGCGGCAGCTCCAACAGCGGCAGCTCCAGCACCAATAATGGCAGTACCTTTACCAAGAGCAGAAGTTGGTGGTGCATCTGTGGCTTCGGACTTGATTGTATTCTGTGCTTGAGAGAAATCATTGCCAACGTCCGTGGATTGAGAGATGTTCAGGTCTTGGAGTTTCTCCTGTGTTGGATCAACAAGATCCGGAGTCGAGCTGCCATTGACATAGCTGTCAAGGAAGTCAGAGTCTCTCTTTTGATCACCGAGGTATGGAGGCGCAGGACCTGATGCTTGAGCAAGAACAGCAGGGATCTCCTTGTTTGGAGAGCTTGATGGTGTTTGGAAGTTCTCTTCATTACCCTGCTGAATAGATTCAAAGGCTCCTGGCAAAGAATGAACACCGGCTTGCTTGGATGGGGACTCGTCATCCTTTGGAAGCGGATCTGGGATGGTGGTCTTAACAGTAGATCTGACTGGAGATGGGAGTTGGAGAGGCAAATCTTCCTCTTCAGCAGATGGATATATGTCTTGTTCTTCTGAACGGCCACGAGCAAGAGATGGAGTTCTCTGGGAATGTAGAGACTGTTGGCGTTGCAGAATCTTTTGTGGCGTCTGTCTCTCGAGCACCTCAACTTGGCGTTCTCTTTGGAAGACATCTTCAGCAGATGTGACTCGGTCTGCGATGTTGGTCTTCTCAAGACTTGAGTAAGAGGTAGCACCAACGGCAGTTGCAGCAGCTGTACCAGCGGCAACGGTACCAGCGGCAGCAGCAACACCTGGGAGTGTGGCATTAGAGCTGGAACCAACAGCAGTGACATTGGATGAAGAAATATACGGTTCTGGTGAGGTGACAACATCCTTCTGAGGAGACTGCTGTTGAGCATGTGGAGGAGTGAAAATAGACTGAGGGCCTTGGAATCTTTCCTGATCCCTCACATTACCCGGTGTTCTGTACTGCTGGAAGCCTGTGATTATCTTTTCCAAGTTGGACAAATCAAGAGTGTTCAGCAACGTACCAACACCGTTGTCATCCATAGATGGCTCCAAGTTTTCACCCATATGAGCATAGTCTGGCAAATGACCACCAAGAATCAAAAGCTTGTCACCCTTGAGCACCGAGATGGAATGACCATACTTACCCTTTGGAGTGCCAGTCAAGTTCTGTGGCAACTTGAACCAAGTTTTTGTAATCAAATTGAGCAATGACAAGTCTTCAATGGCTTCACCGTACGAATCCTTACCACCAGAAACGATCAAGCAGTCCTTGTAAACGACAGAAGCATGCTCTTCACAAGAAACAGGGACAGAACCGAATGTCTTATGTTTATCCCATTTGTTTGTCATTGGATCATAGCTCCACAAGTCATTCGTCAATGATTTTCCGTTAGATCCACCAAAGATCCACAATTTGTTATCATAAACGTCCATTGTGTGGTTTGTCAAAGGTGGTGGTCTGATGGAGTCAGCTGGAGTGACCCATTCCCAAGAGACATCAGGGCGACGGAAGGAACTGAGGTTGAAGACACACAAGTCATTGTAAACCGTGTCATCGAGTTGACCACCATACATGTATATCTTGGAGTCAAAGTTCGTGATGGCGATGACACCAATTGAGTGGCCATATCTTCCAGATGGTTTTCTTCCAAGAGGATGTGGAATTGTCCAAGTGTGAGAGTTCATGTTGAACAAATACAAGTCATTGTCAATTTCCCCATCATCGTTTGTGACGGTATCACCACCAAACACGACGAATGCATTACCACACGTGGTGGCAGCGTGTCCAACTCTTGGAGCTGGGGAGTTGTCATAGATATCCACCTGGGAGGTCTGGAAGGCCTTACCGTCCGCTTCTGGCTTGATGATCCACGTGTCGCCGTAGACAGAAGTGTTGTGAAGACCACCCATGACAAAGATCTCGCCCTTGTCATTAGCAAATTGGGATGCAGCGTGTCTGTAGCGCGGGAATGGGGAGATCAAGAGCTTTGATCTGGCCCATGGCGTAGCCGTAGGCTGCTTGGTGATCTGCTGTGGTTGCTGGGGCTGCTGTTGCTGCAAATTTTGCATGTTCTGGAAGCGTGGTGGCGGAGGCGCACCGTTGTTGCCATGTTGTGGGGAGTAGGAATACTGCTGGTGTGGAGTCTGCTGGTGTTGGCGCTGCGGAGACTTCTGGTTGTACAAGTTGTTGTTCTGGTCATAACCAATGGCGTTCTCACCGGACGGCTGTAACTGTTTCTGGACGGCCTGATTCTGTGGCGGATACTGGGTTGGCTGTTGGGCATTGTACTGATTGTATTGTTGTGTTTGTCCCTGTGTCTGCGAGTACTGCGGAGACCTGTTCAGACTGCCCTGGGAGCCCTGGCGGAGCGAGACTGGCGTTGATCCGGTTGGTGCATGGTACTGTGAGCCCGAAGCATCCATGCCCTTGTCCCCGTTGGAAGTTGTTGAGATGGCAGAAGTCTGGGGCGACTTGTTGGATTGCTTGCTCGATGGAGACGAGAATGCTTCCTCTTTGTTCTTCTTCTTGCCGAACTTGAAGGGCGTCATAATAGGCAGGTGGCGCGTGTAATCTGCTTAGTGGGAAGAAGCGAGGTAATTGAGTGCTGTTGTAACTTTCAGCGGTAGCCGCTCGTTTCGTTTCGCTGTTGTTTGTTGCAACTCGATATGGAAGTGTTGTAAGCGAGGCCCCTGTTTCGGGGGGAATTTGCAGCAGCGGAGGTGAAACAGCGCGGCGATCCAGGGCACATGGTGTCCGGGTGTTGGTATGGGGAGGGGGGGGGGACTTGGAAGACTCAAGAGTCAAGCGTCCATAGTCCAGGGTCCTGACAGTACTTTATGGCGCAACTTTGGTGGGTTGTCCTTATATACCAATTCTTGCCGCGTCTCTCAGAGAAACTTTCCCGCTTGGGAGAGTAATTATGGGGTATGGTTCGCCAATGTCCCAGAAGAGCCCGCGGTGCCTGTCCCCAAGCCGCTAGGAGGATAACGGATCGCCGTTTGTCGCACACGGCGGCGTCTCGTGGCTCATGGTCATTTCTCTGTAGGACACTACCACTTGCCAATATGGATGCTAAGAGGCACAATGGACCCATCACCTTACATAAACAGGGGACGTAAGTGACTGTGATCTATAGATCATCTGATCAAATCGATAAGCCCGAACTGACGCGTTCAGACCGCGTCCGCGAAACAAAAACACCAAACTTTGGAAGGCTCCCTTGATCCATGCCCCATGCCCCATCCCCATACTGTACTTACAAAGACCAGAAAGAACCAAACAGCCATGGACAAAGACGCGAAGTTTGATCGTTTCATCGAAAACTTTGACCGAACTCTCAACACGGACACCTCATCCTTCAAGACCATCGGTCACCAGGCCTCGCCAGATTTGCCGCCTTCCCCAGTTAAGGGAACACACTCTCCACTGCTCACGACCCCAACAAAGGCGCGTCGGAACTCAGTCTTACCAGATGATGCCCCATTGAGTGGGTTTGAACAAGACGTCACAAGGGCAGTTGAACCCTCGCCTAAAACTATGGAACTCAGACCAAGCGCCGCCTCTTCCGCCGAGTCTACGCCACAACACACAACCAGAGCAAACATCAACACGCTACCGCAGGCACCACAACAGCTCGAATCAGCAACAGGAACCGGTATCAAGACAGTACGCCTCTCAGGAGCCAACAGCAGCTTGAAACGCTCCAACACAATGGGAGGAATCAGTTCTGTGCACAGACAACCATCAATGCGCAGAGGTTTGAATTTGGGTCTCAACTTGAAGCGGGCGAGTGGCACACCACAACCGTCACGCTCTGGCAATGCCAACGCTACGGGCCTCAGATCTCCAGAGATTGTAACACCCACGCTCGAGAAGTCCAAGAGGCTGACTAGTCCTTCCACCGACAGCAAAGTACAACCATACGGCAATCACCACACTCCAGTTCCTTCCAGATTGGCCCCAACACATAATGCTTCACAATCGACACACCTGAACTCCATCTCATCAGTATCTACACCACCTAACAACTCCAGTGCAGAATCGAGACGTGACAGACGAAACACAAACACCAGCGTCATGTCCTCGGAGTTTGACGAGGTTGATGACTCTTTGAGGACTCTTGCCGCCAAAGAGATGAAGGTGATTGAATTGAAGCACAAGCTGAAACTACTTCAACAAGAAATCGAAACAGAAGAGTCGGAATTGAAGAAACTTCGTGATAAGGTTGGTAACTCCATATACAAGGGTATCTCACCACAACACAACGCCTCCAAGAACGCCTTGGCCCAAGATCAATCTATGTCGAAGAATACACCAAAGAACGACCGTTCCAAGAGAGAAAGTATCTGGTCAAAACCTGTCAGTTTCCTGAACCAGTTTGATCAATTACTGCAAACTGAGATCGAGAGAATCAACAAGGAAGGATTCAAACACCCTACTGAAGCAGCATCTGATAAAGAAGCTTCATCGTCAGGAGGATATTCTATCTGGTCCTTTGTCAATGATGTGAAGCATGGCTTGTTGGGCGAGGAGGAATCACCAACGAGGGATAAGTCTAAACAGCTGAATGACATTGCAAGCGACGATGAAGGCGAACAAGAGGAGATGGTTACGATAAGGAAGTGATTATGACGAGGAAGAAATGCATAATGCCTTCATATACAAACGTTTTTCTACATACATATTTAACTACAGACAATGATAATGATAATTAGCTCGTTACTCATATAGAAGTTCTAAGAGTATGAAAACAAAGGACCCTGCACCATATCAACGACAACGTGTGAAAGGAAACATCGTTAAAACTTCAGTAGTCAGGCATAGTCTCCGATCATCTTGACCAATATTTCTCATTAACCAACCCCCAATTCTCTTCCCATTGATCCTTTGTCATAAAACAAGGGACTTTCGATATGGGGTTCCTAAAAGGAGGTATCGTCATGTCGATAGTCGTCATACACGTCGTCCCAGGTATATTTTTCACTGTGTTGCTGCCCGACCAACTTGGCGGCTTGAAATGGAGTCTCAAGTGTTCCATCTTTGATGAATTCCAAGGGGTCTGGGAGGTGGGATTGTTGAGATTGTTGAGATGAGTCTCCTTGTTGGGAGCTAAAGGCCTGTTGTGTACTGGGATATGTGTGTACTCTTTCAGGTGCTTGTGTTGATATTTCATGGATATCACGTCCCTGTGTGTCAACTAACTTGGATTCATCCTGATTGAGTTGAACTTGACCAGTAGATACTCTGTTCATGAGATTCAGGAACTTTGAATTGGCAAACTTGTTGTTTTCCGACGTCTTCATCACATCCGCAACTTGTTTAGCAGCTTCTCGGAAGTCAGCGTTATTGTTCAAAGGTAGCTCCATCTCTGGCTTCTTGATATCTGGTTCTTGCATCTTCACGTTCTGGAACTCCTTTTCCAACTTGTCAAACTCCTTGTCCAAGGCGTCAAACTCACCCATGTCAGATAGCTGACTATTCAGATGGGATGTATGCAGCTGCTGATGCTCAGTCATACGAGACAAACCGGCCAAAGACGGGTTTTGCATCAACTGCGGTGTGTACATCATAGAGCTGTTTAATCTGGACTGTTGGAGATGGTGTTGCATTTGTTGTTGAGCCTGTGCTTGAGATTGGTTTGATATCGACTGCTGAGGAGCGGCCTGGCTCATGAACTGTGAGCTCCATCCTTGTGACTGCTGTGGATGGGATTGGATGCTGTTGTTCGCCTTGAAGTCGTTGGCCCATGATGAAGCTCCTGTGGATTGTACCGGTGATTGGCGCATCTGTTGCTGATGCATGGGATGGACTGGAGCTTGGAGTCCAGGCTGGAACATTGGGTCAAAGTGCTGCATGCCTTGTTGGTGCGCCTGGAACTCCATGTCGAGCGTGTTGGCATGTTGTGTTCTGAACTGGCCGTTGGTGGCCTGTATACGGTGCTGTGGGTCTTGGTGGAGAGAGCGGTCGACCTGTGAGTGGTTCGAGAGCTTCTGGAGAGCGTTTGTAGGACCACAGGACATTACGAATGGTGGGGGTGTTGAGGCTGGGGAGTTGTCGTAGCCGTTGTACCGTTAAGCTTGATGAATCAGTGCCGAGAGGCGGAGGAGAGACAGAATCAAACGTGTGGAGATTATTTGTCAGTTTGTGGAGACGCGAAAGCTGCCGAGGTTGGTGGGTTGGTGGCGAGGGGCGGCAGACTGGTGTTGGGATGTTACAAGCTTTATTAAGAGCAATGGTAATGGTCACAGGGAACAGGTAACATGGTCTTATGAGGCGGTTTTATCAGAATAAACTCAGACTCCGCTTCATATCCCAAGTCGGACGTTGCCCAGTGCGCGCACTGACCTACCCAATTCGGCCCGACTACCCAATCATGGATCACGGACTTATATGGGCCATGTTTAAGTATCAGGCGAGTACTACGGGAACTATCTGGTCAAGATGTGTCGTTCATATTGTTCTTCTACGAGTCATTCAGCACTGTTTCCAGTGAGATTTATAACCCATGTGAAGGCCGGATGGATGGGTTATGGCAGTTCAGTGGGCACCCCACAGACCACAGACCCATAAAACTGGAAGCGTTGGACCTGGATCCGTCTCCAAGGAGCTTATATGCGTGAAATGACACATAATCTTCCGCTCTATTCAGAGAGACAGGTAAGTGAGTCCATCGTTACACGATAAAGCCATGTGTATTCACGTTCTCCACTCTCAAGAGTCCACGCTCAATGCTACAGCCTAACCGGTCAGTGGTCTCCAGCGGGCGCGCGAACCATCGACGAACAAAAGTGCAAGCGGACCACCAACAGAGCTCCATCAACACCCGTAGAATAGATACCTTTCTGCACCTTACAGGAAACTCCATATACACCAGAAATAATGTCCGGTCGCAAGTTTTACGAGGATGAGGAAGCAGTAACACCGCTTCCAGGTACCGTCGTTGCCGCCACAGAGACGGAGATCGAGGCTTTGGGACCAAACAAACTCATCAATGGCTCATCCATCCGCTCTCCATCGTTCCTTGAGTCCAAGATCGAGTCTGCTAGAACCACATTCAACTCTCTCTACACGTCCACAAACTCCACGCTCGATGACCTCACGCAGAAGTATCATGCCAAAGAGCAACACTTCAGCACAACAGTCGCCAACTTGCACAACAAGAACGAGGACCTCGCACCAGCTGCAGCTTACATCCTCGTCGCCACCCTCTCTGGTACAATTCTTACTAGACGTTCCAACTTTGTCTTCAAGGCATTCGCCCCAATCGCATTTGGTCTCGCCGCCTTCAAGTACACACTCCCACACACATTTGCTAACGTAACATCTTTTGCTCACAAGGTCGAGACTACTGCCTTGCCACAGTTGGCCGCCAAACAGGACGAACTGGTCTTGAAAACCTCAGAGTTGATTTCTCAGACTAATGGACAGACACAGAAGACTCAACAACAACTTGATTCCTGGGTTAAGACAGCTAAGAACAATGTCAAAAAGTACACTGGTTTGAACGTCGATGAGGAAGTCTCCAAGAAGTGAAAACATCATACTGAAATATTTCTATTCGATTCCCATATAATTACAATACAAACTATTAGCCTTTTAGCCGATGCTGTAAATTCTTTCATGAACTCATCTGGCATCTTTTACTTACTCTTTGGGTGTTCCCAGCCACTGGCCGATCCGGTTCCATTTTGATTCTAGAGAGTGTGACACAAAACCAAGTTTGCATGCACATACGGATTTCCTCGCTTTGAAAACACCCACAAGAACAATATTGGAGGAATAAGAGAAGGATCATCGCCATATTCTCAAACAATCCTCAGCCATGACACACGTTCCCATGTCCGCCTACAGTTCACACCTCCTCGACCGCCCTATGAGCGCCTCCTTGGCCGACTATCGTTCCCCTTCCCGCGGCTCCCTCAACTTTGACCCTGGCCATCCGAGAAATGCTATGCCAGCAGGGTCTGCTGGTACTTTTGTCGACAACGATGACCTGCTGAGTATTCAGTTGGGCACAGGCCCTTCATCTTCTCTGGGACGCTACGAGATGTACGCTGAGTTGTCTCAATCTGCTACTGTCATCAATACACCCGTTGTCTCATCTTTCCCGTTGATCTCCTTCTTTGAGAAGTTGAGCACCAACCCACAACTGACTTCCCACACTTTGGACCTGAGAATCCAGAAGTTGATCAAAACAGAGAAGAAAGTCATGAGACAACAGCAGGAGTTGATCAAGGACATAACTTCATGGTGTAACATCTTGCCCAATGACGACTGCAAGAGGTTGATGTACCACTTCATCAAAATATTGGAGGTTGAGTTTGATATCAACGAGCAGGCCATCAAGAAACAGTGTCAGATCATTGGCCAGTTGTCCAATGTCAACAAGAGAGAGAAACGTACCAACGATTTGAAGTGGAAGAGAAACAAGATCCTTGCTAAGTTGCGAGAGAGTGAGAACAAGGTTGGAGACAGTCCTGTGACTTTACTTACCAAGGAAAACTTGGAAGAATTGGAGTGCTCTGTGGAAATTGTGGAAGACCAATTCATCAGATCAGTGAACAACGGGTTGAAGAACTCACTTGTCGATTATGTCATGACTTTGAGAAACACTGGTGTCAAACTCAAGGACTCTAGCAACTATTTCTTGGAGAACTACAGCTTTGCATCCAAACCTGAGCAGACGTCTACATCTCTTCAAAAGTTGATCCTACAGAACAAGTTGAACAGTGCTGGGTTATCAAGAGACATGCCCAACTCTCTGGGTTTCAATTCACTGCCATACATCGACAAAATCCCAAGTTCTGCCAAGTATACGGGTTATTCTGATTATGGAGTGGAGAATCTTGACACAATTACAGAGGAGAAACAAGATGCTGATATTCCTCTCAAAAACGGTACTACTACCAGCACAAGCAAAACAAAGAAGGTCCTCAGACATTCCAATACCGTTAACAAGGAACGACCAGAAGATTCGGGATTCTTCAAGACAGGTGTTATCTTTTCAGATCAGAACTCTCAGCGGTCCGAGTCTTCTATGCCTGGGGGTCTTGAGAGTTTCAACATCATCAACTCGTACAGTACACCAGGTGCACTTAATATGCTACCAGGAGATCACCAGTGGGGCACTTGAAAATAAATCTACAGATGATTGGTAAATATGGTGAATGATATGTATGTACATGGATGAATGCAAATGATGAGGATCAGTAACAATCTAATCGTCTAATCTATCTCGAAGACAATGAAATAAAGAGCGTGCAGCGTGTGTGTATCTGTGTCGAAATAATAAGTTTTGATATTACTCCAGTATTGTTGGAGATGTAGGTGTGACAGTATTCGAGAAGAACTTCTTACCAAGCTCGTAACTGGAGATCATGATAGCACATGAAGGAGCGACTTTGAGTATACGAGGCACGAAACCAACGTACAACGCACCAAAACCTTCAAATCTGATAATGTCTGACATGAACTTGACGATTGGCTTCTCTTTTTCACTGGAGATCTGCAACCTTGTCTTTCCCACATCGAATGGATTAGTCAACAAAGCTGCAATTGATCCCGATATGGAACCGGATAGGAATGAATGAATGAAAAGATCTGTCTGGGGGTTCTCTGTGACAGGAAGTTTCTTCTCAAATGTTTCTTTAAAATATTCATATGATGCCCAGTAGATACCTGAAAAGGGAACATCTCTCCAAAGTGTGAGTGTAAGACCACGGAAGAGAACTTGTGGGCCTGTGGTGGCAATATCTCTGTAAAGATCTTTGACGAGCGTGGAGAGACGTGTCTTGTTGTTCGGCACAGACTGCAGACGTGTCTTGAGAAGCTCAAGTGGTGCAACGACTGTTCCTGCCAGAACACGTGCCAGGGATCCACATAAAAGCGGGTTGATGGTACCATATGACTGGATGGGCGAAGAGTCACGGAGCATCTCATAGCCTGTAAAGTAGACGATATTGGATGGGGCAGCCATGAAGAGCGTGACGGAAAGACCTCTCCAGAGTGTCAACAGACCTTCAGTACGTGCAATTGTGACGAAAGCAGAACCAGTTCCCCTGAGTGGTCGCACTGCCCTTGTGGTCTCCGTCACACACTCTGATGTTCCTGTGGTGGCGCACGTTGATGGAGGAGAGGCAACCACTGGCTGGTCCCAGAAAACATGGCGCTTGCAGCATGTCTGTGTGGGAAGTAGCAGCTCCTGTTGCTGGAGCCGTACACGAACGACGTCCAACGGCGTCACAAACAGCGATGTGAGGATGGAGCCCGAACACGCTGAGAGCATCCTCTGCGCAGGTGTGATGGAGAGGCCTGTGTCGTCTTTCCGGAGATCAGGCTCCTCTGCGGCGGCGATCTCGGAGGACATCGACATCTTTCTTCGGTGTTGGTTGATGCTCGTGTGACAGTACAGCCGGGAGGTTGCTCTGTCGTTGGTTTGTCGAGTGAAGCACCGTTTTCCCACAGCTTTTCAGTCGTTGGCGGGGGTCTGGCAGGGTGATGATGGCCGAAGCCCGGGCACGGAGAATTCGCGGAGTTGGTTAGGGTACCCTGGCGCGTGTTTTGGCTGTGAGCTGGGGCGCTGAGGCTCGAGAGATGTGAAACATTTTGTTCCTTCGTCTTCACTTTTGTTCGTTTTTGTTGGTGTTGTTTGACCATAGAGAGTCTTCGCTTGCTAAATACACCATGGTCAATCAAGATGTCAACGAGACCCAATCTGCTCAGTACGAAGAGGTTGCCAGCTCCATCCGCTCCCTCTATGCGGACACAGAGTTCAATGACAAGAGCGAACAGTTTGAGATCTTGTCCACAATTCGCTACGACCCTCTGTTGACAGACACAGTCGACTTCTCAGTCATGTTTGATGGAGCTTCAGATAACTCCCGCTTGTTTTTCCTTTTCGATGAGCACCTCCACCGTACGAACTTTGCACTGGAGTATTTTGGGTTCGGTTACCAGTTGACAAGAGAGCAGCTCCTAGGCAAGCTGAATGAGGCACTGTCCAAACTTGACAAGTCTGAGGCCTACAAGCTTCGACTAACAATTGACAAATCTGGCAAGGCAGAAGTTACTGTCGTGCTCACGCCACAAAGATACAACTTGCTCGATGGATTCAACTCTCCAGGAAACTACTCATCACCAATTTGGAACGTCTACATCGATACAGAGCCGATCTTGATCTCTCCATTCACTTCGTTCAAAACAACAAGAAGACAGAGATATAACAACGCTCGGGAGCGTATGTTCTTGAAAGACACTTCTAATCCACAAGAAGTCCTCCTATACAACACAGCAAACCAAGTCACTGAAGGTTCCATCACGAACATTGCATTTAAGGATCCGTCTTCAGAACAAGAGTCATGGATCACACCGCCACTCTCGTCGGGATGTCTCTGTGGAGTTGTAAGGCATATGCTCTTGTCCAAAGGTCTTGTTACCGAGAAGCAGGTGAACTTGAAAGATGTTCATGTTGGTGATGATGTTCTGTTATTTAATGGTATCATGGGTGTCGTCAAAGGTATAATTGAAGACCATACTACAGTTGAAAGAGGTCAAAAATAGAGATTATACATCTCATAAAACTAAACGATATTAAAACCTGTAATTTCTACACGTTCTGACAAGTCTAACATGCAATTTTATTTCTTCAAGCTGTAAGAGCTTTGATCTCCTCATCGTCATATCCAAGGATGTAGAAGATATCACTGATCTTCTCGGTGTTCAGTTTGGATGGAGCCAACTTCTGAACTCTTGGTTTAGCATTCCAAGCAATACCAAAGCCAGCAGTAGCCATCATCTTCAAATCGTTTGACCCATCACCGACAGCAACAACGGCTCTCAAATCAATGTTTTCTTTTTGAGCAATTTCCTCTGTTAACTCAGCCTTTTTCTCACCATCAACAACATATCCTTCTGTGGTACCACTGAAGATAATCTTACCATCAGCATCAGTCTCAGTGGTTAAAGTGTTGGCAAAAGCATAGTGCAAGCCAAGCGTCTCCTTGACATAGTTAGCCAATGGCAAGAAACCACCACTAAGCACAGCCAATTTACAGTCAGCTTTCTTCAATCCTCTCATCAACTCATGGTCTCCCTTGGTGAACTCCAGCTTCTTTTTCAAGTCTTCCCAAATGGTACCATCAATTCCCCTCAGTAATTTCACTCTTCTGGCAAGGGACTCTTTGAAGTCGATCTCTCCATTCATAGCGGCTGTGGTGATCTTCTCAACCTCATCTTCCACACCAGCATAAGCAGCAATCAGCTCAATAACTTCCTGATAGATCAAAGTGGAGTCCATGTCAAAGCAGAAAAGCTTCTTTTCTTTTCTAAACTCATCGTTCTTCTGGAAGATGATATCAGCTCTGTCGCCAATTGGAGAGTCTGAAATGGCATCTCTGATGCTCTGGACGATAACCTCCTTCCCAGATTCTGAAGTGGACACCTCTGACAACAACAAAACAACTTCAAAGTCAAAGACACGGTCTGGACTGAGCGTGCGAACCTGATGGATCTTGACAGGCAGACTCTCCACAAAGTTCTCCAAGTCAACATATGTCGACGAGTCGATGAGTTTGTGACCGATGGCGGTGAAGACGTATGTAGACTCTGGCATTTATGGTCCGGAAGTGATGAGGGTAAGTGCGACTGCTGACCTTGAGAGAAAAAGTACGTATGGAGGACCTTTTCTGTGCCACAAAATGACCACCATCCGCACGTAATGGCCGGCAGGGTGGCCACTGGTGATGAGGCATGAGGCTGACTCGTGCCAATGTGCAATAAGCAACAGGGCCACATAACCAACTCGCTTACATAATATTGATTACATAATGAAACGGTACGCGCCGCATTAGCTGCCAACCATTCCAAAAGTTCAGGTGGTCAAGCAGCTCCTTGAAAGCACCAGAATCGCCACTTGAACAGCACTAAAAGTCCAGGGAAGCGACGAAGCCAATTGGAAGTCAACTGAAAACACAACAATGACACCAATTACAGACGAGGACTACACCACTCTCAAGCCTTGGCTCATGGCACGCGCCTCTAAGGAGTCGGAGGCAGAACCTGACGTTCTTGCAGACTACATCCTTGCCCTCCTCCACAACAAGATCGACGACGGCGAGATGATCAAGTTGCTCTCGTCCTCTCTCGAGGATTTCATGGACAAGTCTCCAGAAGCATTTGCTAAGGAGATCGTTGAGTGTGTCACCTCCAAGAGTCACACGAAATCTGCCACCAGCCCCGCCACTGCTGAGGAGTTGAAGAAGAAGAACAAACAGGAGGCACTCAGAGTCACACAGGAGTTCTTCAAGAAGGACGACACATCTTACAACCAGGCTCCTCCTGACTACAAGCGCAAGCAGAGAAGAGGTCCTCCTGTGCTCACACCTCGTCCTCCCCTTGAGCAAGTCCAGGCTGAGAGGGAGAGCCAGAAGACACACTTGGAGACTGTTGCTGTTGAAGGAAGAGTCGCAAGAGGCAAAGAAGTTGTCATCTCCAACCTTCCGCTTGACAAACTGGAAGAAGCTAAGCTCAGATCATACTTCACAAGGTTCGGAGAGATCACTGATGTCAAGGTCAATGCCGAATTCAGAGTTGCTGAGATTGAATTCTCTAACGACAAGGCCGCAAGAAAGGCATGGTCCAACCCTACACCAATATTTGACAACAGATTCATCAAGATCTTCTACAAGAAGGCCGAGGAGAAACCGGCTCCTTTTGACCTTGATGCATTCAAGTTGCAACAGGTTGAGAAGCAGAAGGAGTTTGAAGAGAAACAGGCTAAGAAGAAGGAGCGCGATGATAAGCTCAAGCAGCTGATCGTTTTGAAAGAAAGAATGCTCACTGGATTTGAGCAGGAGCTTTCTCAATTGGAGGAAACGTTGAAAGCCAGCCCAGAGGAAGAGGGAGCTATCAGAATTAGGGTTGAGGCCATTCAGAAGGAAATGGAGCAGAACCAGGTTACCCCTGATGCCATTGCACAAGACAAGGCTAGACTGGAAGGTAAGACCACTGTGTTTGCCCCCAGAGGACGAGGCTGGGCTAGAGGCCGTGGTGCTACCAGCGGAAGAGGCCGTGGTGCTGCTCCATACTCCAGACGTTCTTCCGTGAGCAGTGCCTCCCGCTCTTTGGATCTCCGTACCAAGACTATCACAATCACCAACTTGGCTGACCCACAGAATGAGAGCTTTCAAAGAGCTCTTGGTCTCTTTGGTAAGGATTCCGTCGTTGAGGTGAACTCCAAGGATTCCTCAAGAGTCAATGTCACTTTCAAGGAGAGATACTTGGCTGAGAAGTTCTTCAACGAAAAGGTTGAATTAGAGGGTCAATCAGAACTCGAGAAGGTTTGGGATGAAACTGCCCGTCCAGCTGTTCAACGTACCATTGAGGGTGATGGATCCGCTTCTGCTGAGATTCCTATCGATGCCTCTTCAGGTGCTCCAGATGTTGAGATGAACTAACGTCTTTTGGAGATTGCTAAATTTCTTCTTTGCTATATGTTATGTATGTTGCTGATCAAGGTGTTTTAAACTTAACACTCAAAATTGCTATATCTATGTTGAAATAAGACTGCTTGATTGTATGGGAAATATTTCTGCCATGTAGTGCTCTGGACTCTGGGCGCCCGGCGTTATCGAACGTTCAACCGGAAGATCGGTTTTGTGTCACATTCATGACAATGCGCCTTTCGACTCATGAGCACAGACACAGACTCACAGGTAAAGCTACAAGGCAGTCAACTATATGAGTTAGTCGTTTCCACACATTCAGAGTGTGGGGTGATTACTCTTTGGAAGCCTGAATTCTCAAACACATAGCCCCCCTTCTTCCGACCTCAAGGACAACCCCAAGCAAGCACATAATAGCCAGGGCCCAGTTACAACAGAGTACCAAGGCTTTCACTCCATCTTCCGTCTCCCAACTCAGACCCAGCTGAAGGTCCAGCATCCAGAACCCGCCACCTTTGATATCACACCATCGAAATGCTAGTTGTTACATTGTTTCACTTCTTCATTTTCTCCATCCCCTTCAACGCCATATTCCTCGCCTTGGCTCTGATCATCACATATCCGTTTGCATCCACGTTGATGGCACATCGCAAGGAAAAGTCTTCCCTAAGCAAACGCCAACTCTATCCTTTGGATTTGAGTAGATCCACCCACTACTTTGTCTATGAAGATCACACAAACCCCGAACGTGATGTCTACAACGTTTATCTCAAGGGCTCTACATCCATTGTTTACAACATCTCTAAGCTGAGACTCCAGTGGTGGAAGTCCCCATTTCTCGAGAGATGGAAGTTGACAGATGCGACCGGTTTTGAATTTGCAGAGATTCAGTACGTGCGTAAGGGTTACAAGAGTGGTCTCATTCACTTCCTATTACCACGGCCAGAAGAACAAACAACAGGCACTGTACGCATCACTCCAAGAACTCTAAACCCAAAGATGGAGTCTCCACCGACTGCCCGATGTCACTCCACATTTATCATTGACACATATGTCGGATCTATCCCAGGAAGATCGATTACGGGCATCAGTATCGATACATCTGAATTTGAAGATGACATGCGCGAGAGGAACTACGACTACCAATTGGAGCACATGGAGAGCTTGGATACATCAAGTATCGAATCAAGCCTCGTCGGAAACGCTCTCATCTCAAAGATGCAGCTTGGTGCACCAGTGATATTTGATCAATTGTCTGCTGTTAAGAATGGCCATCTGAGAGACTTGCACAACGTTCTGGTTGATATCAGTGGTGAATTGGGGGAGTCCAAGTTCAGATTGAAGAGAGACGGCACCTGTCACATGACATGGAACACTGTTGGAAATCTTGAGATAGCACATACCGATGTCTCTCCTGTTATTTGTGAACGAGTGGGACTCTTGAGTGCTGTTGTGCGACAACATAAGGCTGGATACAGAGTTATCTTCAACGAGGAGAAGATTGATGCCTTGAGCGCCATTGCTTCGAGCTTCTTACAGTACAAGTCACAGAAGGTGTAATACTATCAGATTTAGAGCACTGGATCAGTTTTGGAAGTCTTCTTAGTAAATCCATTCTCCAGCAAAGCCACGATATCCATGAGCGAATCCACCGTAGAGTCTGTTTCTTCAATTTCCCTGACATGTTCATTGGCGTGGGTCTTGATCAGGATAGTAGCAGCACCGGCACTGTTGCCAGCCTTCATATCGTCAATGGAGTCACCAACCATAATCAGGTTCTCTGGACTGATGCCCCATTGTTCGGCAATGTGTAAGATTGGAGCAGGGTGTGGTTTAGGTGGTGTAAATTCTCTTGTCACGATTGGATGGAATTTCTCCTCTGGGATAAAGTTCGTTAGCAGGTGGTTAACTGGGGTCTGAATATGATGTTAGTGAGATGTGATTTAGTGGGTAACATAGGCAGATGACACGTCTGTGATGAAATATGATTGTCACTTACGATAAGGTTTCTTGTGCATATCGTTTTAGGGATGTCAAGAGAGGTGAGATACTGGGTATTTGGTTAGTCCTGAGCAATCTGGGGCTGCTGTAGAAGCACAACTTGAATGGTGATGAGCCTACTTTCATAAATTCAGCTAAACCAGGTTGAGGAGCCTTTTGGATGGTTGTTAGTTACCCATTGGGGATATAGAGATCAGTAAACAGTGACTCACCATCTGTTCCATGGCCTTTCTTTCCACGTTTGCAATCTTTTGATTTGCAACCGCCTGGTTTTCCTCAGACATGCCACCGATGAACTCAAGAATATCAATGCTCCTATCGGTGAGCCCGATCTCTGCTCTCATCTCGGCAAACATCCAAGTTTGAGGGAGACACAGGGTGCCGTCCATGTCGAAGACGATGCCTTTGATGGCGACATCGCCCACCTTCACGGGACTAAGGATCATTCTTCTAGCCATTCTGTTGGATATAGAAGGGCACTGGAGCTGTGAACAAAAGAGGAACTTGAGCACTCAGTGGAATGCAGATTAAAGGGGGGATAAGCAGGCACAGAATCGAACAAGATCTGAGATACCGCGTGTGTAGTGTGGTGTACGGATGTAGGATGCAGTAGAGGGGCGCGCACCGAATTTATCGGCCCTTGTGCCAAAAGGCCACCCAAACACGAGCAGAATTAACCCACAACAACGCTATTTGATCACTTCTTCGCCTCAATTGTTGCTTCGCACTTAGTGTTTGAGATTACAGATCCACTGAAGTACACACTCCCACTGTCCCAAGATGTCCTCCACGATTGCTTACGATCCGGACGAGTTCGATAACAACCCATTTGCTGAGCCCACAGTGCAGTCAGCTCCACCACAACCAGATTTACAACAGGCTGAATCTACTGAAGGCCCAGAGCAGAGTCAGGATGAGTCTACAATCGCCCCAGATCCTCCAGTGCAAGAGAGTTTAGCACCGAAGCCAATCTCACTTCTTCCAGAGCGTGCGGAGAAGGACAAGTACAAAATACTGGTTAAGGTGACTGGCCTGGAGAGAAGTGGTTCACTGGCCAACAAGAAGGAGAATCCCGGCGTTCTCTTCGATTTGAGCACGGACTTGCCACATTTCAGGAAAAAGGCTTATAAGGGAATCAAGAAGTCATATGCTGAATTCACCACCTTTTGGAAGTTCCTCAATGGTGCAAACCCAGAGTGTTTCGTTGCTGCCTTGCCTCTACCTTTCACAAACTACGGCATACAAAATGAAGAAGACTACAGACGCACAGTATACAACTTCCAGATCTGGTTTGGCAGAATCACTGCTAATCCCATCCTGATCCGCAACGAGGAGCTCATGTTCTTTATTGAGAGTGATTTTGGTACTTATTCACCGGTGAACAAGTCCAAATTACCAGCTTCTGGACTGAAGAGAAAGACACTGAAGCAATTACAACCCCCATATGATGAAGTGTTGGAGTTGGCTGAGTTCAGACCATTAATCAAGTCGATATACCAAAACTCGAAGAGTGTCATTGAGAAATTGGAGAAGTTGACTAGATTGAGAAAACAACTGGCTCAGCAGGAGAACGATCTCGGTGCTAAGATTGTCGAGCTGAACACATTGGAGAACTTCCATCCTGGTATGCAAAACATGTGGAAAAAAGTGGGTAAGACCATTACTACAGTTGGTGACTTGGACTCTATTCTCGGTTCTTTTGACTTGGCTACTTTGGGTGATGGCCTTGAGAACATTGTCAATGACGGCTATATCATCAAGGAGGCCTTGACCAACAGACACCTCTTGATGAGAGATTTGATCACTGCTCAGGGCAACACCAAGATTAAGCACGAAAGTGCTAGAAAGTTGAGAGCTAAGAAAGATATTAATCCAATCAAGGTTGATGAAGCTATAAGGGCTTTGGAAGAAGCCTCTGCCGAGGAGGAGAAGCTAACGAAGAAAATCAAGAGAATCACAGAGGAGATGCTCATTGAAAAAGAAGAATATCTCAAATATCTTGACAATGAGATCAAGTTCGTGATGAAGGAGTTTGTTATCAGAAAGATCGAATACGAGAGAAGAAAGCTCAAGGTCTTGGAGAAGGTCAGACTTGATGTGAGACTTGTTGATGAGAACGGCGGTCTTGCTCGTTTGGGAAGAGAGGCCTACCCTGTCAAAAAGGCTACAACAACTTCGAGCCAGAGCGCTACCGGTGATAGTTGGAGTGGTGACCGCAACATTTCTCATATCTCTGGTGATATACTGCGTGAGGATCCAGAAGAGCCAGCGCTGCCAGAGCCTCCTCTTGATGAGGACCTTGTGGATGAGACCCCGATCGATGCTCGTAACGCCGCTTCCATACTGGGTGGCTCTACTTTCTAATTATGGTAACTGATTATTTGAATGAAACGTTTGTATTGCCTGTGAAGTGTCTTCAAGTGAGGAATCCTGTCTCTCTTATCCACAGCCATGTGTGCGCTGTCTGGATGTCCCTATCTTTGGTAGTCTTTTAGTGGGTTACCTTCACCCCCCGTCATTGAGTTTAGCGTAACTCTGGTCACGCTCCAGGCGTATTGCCTGCCTCGCGTTGGCTGCAGAACCGCGAAGGTTAGCGTAACTATCAGGCCAGTGTCAGGCTGTCATCCAGCGAAATGTGCCTGGCTTGGAGCTTCCCGTAAAAAAAATAAAAAAAAAGTCCCTGTGCGTTGGCCGCGCTGAAAATTTTGCTCCCGTTCTTTTCTCCTTCTTTCAGCCCGCAACGCAGCCTCTGATTCCGCAAGAGAAACATCATCTCCACTTAAACTAAACAAAAACAGTCAAGATGGGTAAGTGACGGTGCTGAATAATGAGCTGGTGGTGTTTCCGTGAAATGTCCTGTTTTCCAATGGCGTCCGGCTGATGTCTGGCGATGAGCTACCACGCTCCAAAGACATCACCTGGCGGCTAATTGGGTGGCAATCGGTCTCTCACACAACGCAAACGACCACCAGGCTCTGGATATTACAGACAGATTACTAACAAAATATTAGTGAACTTCACAGTTGATGTACGTGCCCTATGATACGATTTTGTGTGCGAAAGGCCGAAATTTGAAGGCGGAGGCAGGATTAGGTATCCAATGGCTAAGGATTTACCGGTGGGGATTTGACGATTGCAGAGAAAGGACTATGTGACTTTCTACGCTTCGCTTCATTGAATCCACTGGAAACCCCAAGTTCTGTTGATCTTTTTGGACCTCCACATACCTCCATCCATTGAACTTCTTACTAACATTTAACAGCAAATGCGTGGCCTTATGGACAAGGTTACCAACGTTCGTAACATGTCCGTTATTGCCCACGTCGACCACGGTAAGTCTACTTTGACTGACTCCTTGGTCTCCCGTGCCGGTATTATCTCTTCCAAGGCCGCTGGTGATGCCCGTTTCATGGACACCAGAAAGGATGAGCAGGAGCGTGGTATTACCATCAAGTCCACCGCTATCTCCCTTTACTCTGAGGTCACTGAGGAGGATGCTAAGGACATCCAGCAGAAGACTGACGGTACCTCTTTCTTGATTAACTTGATTGACTCCCCAGGTCACGTTGACTTCTCTTCTGAAGTTACCGCTGCTCTCCGTGTCACTGACGGTGCCTTGGTCGTTGTCGACTGTGTTGAAGGTGTCTGTGTCCAGACCGAGACCGTCTTGAGACAGTCTCTCGGTGAGAGAATTAAGCCAGTTGTCGTTATCAACAAGGTTGACCGTGCTTTGCTCGAGTTGCAGGTTGAGAAGGAGGACTTGTACCAGTCTTTCGCCAGAACCGTTGAGTCCGTCAACGTTATCATTGCCACTTACACTGAGAAGACCATTGGTGATGTCATGGTCTACCCAGAGAGGGGTACCGTTGCTTTCGGTTCCGGTCTCCACGGTTGGGCCTTCACTGTCCGTCAGTTCGCCAACAGATACTCTAAGAAGTTCGGTGTTGACAAGTCTAAGATGATGGACAGATTGTGGGGTGACTCTTACTTCAACCCAAAGACCAAGAAGTGGACCAACAAGGACAAGGACGCCGATGGAAAGACATTGGAGCGTGCTTTCAACATGTTCGTTTTGGACCCAATCTTCAGACTCTTTGCTGCTATCATGAACTTCAAGAAGGATGAGATCCCAACTCTTTTGGAGAAGCTCGAGATTCACTTGAAGACTGAGGAGAAGGAGCTCGAGGGTAAGGCCCTTTTGAAGGTTGTCATGAAGAAGTTCTTGCCAGCTGCCGATGCTCTTTTGGAGATGATTATCTTGCACTTGCCATCCCCAGTTACCGCTCAGGCTTACAGAGCCGAGACCTTGTACGAGGGTCCATCCGACGATGCTTTCTGTCAGGCTATCAAGAACTGTGACGCCAAGGCTGACTTGATGCTTTACGTTTCCAAGATGGTTCCAACCTCCGACAAGGGTAGATTCTACGCCTTCGGTCGTGTCTTCGCTGGTACCGTCAAGTCTGGTCAGAAGGTCAGAATCCAGGGTCCAAACTACGTTCCAGGTTCCAAGAACGACTTGTTCGTCAAGGCCATCCAGAGAGTTGTTTTGATGATGGGTAGAACCGTCGAGGCCATCGATGACTGTCCAGCCGGTAACATTATCGGTTTGGTCGGTATTGACCAGTACTTGCTCAAGTCTGGTACTATCACCACCAACGAGGCTGCTCACAACATGAAGGTCATGAAGTTCTCTGTCTCCCCTGTTGTCCAGGTTGCCGTTGAGGTTAAGAACGCTTCTGACTTGCCAAAGCTTGTTGAGGGTTTGAAGAGATTGTCCAAGTCCGACCCATGTGTCCTCTGTTCCATGTCTGAGTCCGGTGAGCACTTGGTTGCCGGTACTGGTGAGTTGCACTTGGAGATTTGTCTTCAGGATTTGGAGAACGACCACGCTGGTATTCCATTGAAGATTTCTCCACCAGTTGTTGCTTACAGAGAGACTGTTGACGCTGAGTCCTCCATTGTCGCTTTGTCTAAGTCTCCAAACAAACATAACCGTATCTACTTGAAGGCTGAGCCATTGGGTGAGGAGACTGCTTTGGCCATTGAGTCCGGTAAGATCTCTTCCAAGGACGATTTCAAGGCCCGTGCTAGAATCATGGCTGATGAGTTCGGTTGGGATGTCACTGACGCCAGAAAGATCTGGTGTTTCGGTCCAGAGGGTAACGGTCCAAACGTTGTCGTTGACCAGACCAAGGCTGTTCAGTACTTGGCTGAGATCAAGGACTCTGTCGTTTCCGGTTTCGCTTGGGCTTCCGGTGCTGGTCCAATCTTGGAGGAGTCTCTCCGTGCTATCAGATTCAACATCATGGATGTTACTTTGCACGCTGATTCCATTCACAGAGGTGCTGGTCAGATTCTCCCAACTATGAGAAGAGTTACTTACGCTTCTATGTTGTTGGCTGAGCCAAAGATCCAGGAGCCAGTCTTCTTGGTTGAGATTCAGTGTCCAGAGACAGCTGTCGGTGGTATCTACTCTGTTCTTAACAAGAAGAGAGGTCAGGTCATCTCTGAGGAGCAGAGACCAGGTACTCCATTGTTCACTGTCAAGGCTTACTTGCCAGTTAACGAGTCCTTCGGTTTCACCGGTGAGTTGAGACAGGCTACTGGTGGTCAGGCTTTCCCACAGATGGTGTTCGACCACTGGGCTTCCCTCCCAACCGACCCAACCGACCCAACCTCTAAGGCTGGTGAGATTGTTGTTGCTGCTCGTAAGAGACACGGTCTTAAGGAGAACGTCCCAGACTACACTGAGTACTACGACAAGTTGTAAGATGCTTGCATTTTACCATCTTGTTTTCCCCTCTTTGTTTTCATATGTTTTCTGATTGAAAGATATAATTTAAACTCGTTGTAGTCGATTACTAAATGCGTGATAGGGAACATCGTTATCCGGCCGCGTGATAGGGAGCACATATCGTGACTTGAGTTTGGGGTGTGGGTGTAAGTCTAGTAGTTCAAGAAGATTGCAGGCAATCTACGGTCACCATTGCCGTATCAGCACAGGACACGATGATCCTAATTGAGTCTTCCTCTGGAAACATAAGTATATTACACAATATAGAATAAACATTGGACGCCGACAAGATCGGTATAAAAATGCGTACCAATATTACTAACATGATGACGAACTGAAAGATAGAGAAAGATGATCAACGTCTTAGACCAAGAGGTGTAGTTGAGAAAGAGAAAGGAATAAATAAAAGACGATTCTGCAAATAGAGGCCAGGGATGTCTATAACATGGCAGAAGTAAAAGGCATATAACACAGGAAATGTTAAAACACATTGATCAATGTATGGTCAGTAGTCCGAACCTCTAGAGATTCCTTTTGTATCGGCAATACTCCTCAACTGCTGAAGCATTACCTTGAGCAAGTATAGATGGAACCTTGAGTTGAACTGAACAGTGCTGACATATCCAATCATTTGAAGTCCCTCATCACCCATGAGTATTCTCAACAGTTTCAAAGCAATGAAACAAACAACAAACAAACTTCCACTGGCACTAAGAACAAATGTATCATCCGTAGAAAACGGAATGACAGTCATTAGAGCTGGTCTGTCCAGAACGAGAGGGTTGACATGTGTACCAAGGGCAACTTCATTGGTCTTCATGAAGACTTCATTCTGCAACTTCGTCAAGATCAGCTCGTTGAAAAGGTTGTTCTTGACAGCTTCTTCCTTGGAGTTGACCCATGTGTAGTTGTGGTTGAAGCAGTATCTCAAGTTGGAGAAGCTCAAACTGGAGTCAGCCAAGACTGAGAAGGAGTGAAGAACGTAGACGTTACCAACATATTTGTGGCTCTGGTTCTCCTGTGGTCTGTCAGGGACACCTTCTTGGAAGAAGTTGAACAAGATGATGATTCTCATATTGGACAACTGAACATTGGACTGGTGAGCAAAGTCGTGGATTCTGGTCTGGAGAGCTCTCTGAAATGGTTCATCTCCTGTAAAGTGGCTCTTATCGTTGTCCTTGGTGAATAGAGTGCAAGCATACGTTGGCAAGGGCACAAAAAGTGTGTCCTTAGTAAAGAAGCTTGGACCGAACTGATGAACCATGGCCTGTGACAGGAAGATGTCCAAGTTTGCAGGGAAGTTGGATTGGGCATTGAAGAGAGATGTTAGGGTAAATGATGTCACCTTCATAGATGCGCCTGTGGATGAAATGTCCATACTTTGTTGGATCTGAGGGAAGTTTTGTAGCGGTTCAAAGTCGTTAAAGAAGTCGTCAAAAGTTGGGATATCATAACTGTTGGAGCCAGCGGAGGGCTGTGCCACGGATGACATCGTCGAAGCCGGCGGGAGCGGGTATGACGAGACAGAGGTAGGCATCAAGGATGGTGCAGAACCAGAAGATCCCAGGGTAGAGAAAGAAGAACGGGAGCCAAATGTTGGTTCAATATGCGTTCTTGTAACCTGAGAAGCGGGAGGCAACACACGCTGTCTCTTTTGAGCATCAGAGAGCACCTGGTGTTCCTTAGCCGTGTTCTTTCTCTTGGAGCAAGGGTTCTTCGAGATCGTAGTGTACACCTCGTCAAGAAGCTGCTCTGTCGTGAGATCCTGAATCGTGCTGATCTTGAGGACTCGGCCTCTGTGACAAGAAGCACAAGTGATGAAGGACGTAGGCGACTTAATGAGATAATGGGAGTCTCTGATGACTAGGTGGGCATGGTGGCCACGGATGTGCTCAAACTGCGCGAGCTTCGAAGGCTTGAGTATTTTGTCCTTGATCAAGTTCTTGAACTCGAGCTTCTTGACGTTGTCCTCGAGATCTGCCGCCGTGAGGGATGACATGGATGTGTGTTGCTGGGTGGGTGACGACGTGGATGGCATGGAGTCCTGTGCCGCGTGGAGCAGCGAGCTTGGGTATGTGAAGTTCAACAATGTGGACGCTGGTGTGTGTGTGGCTCTCGTGGCCCGTGGGGAGCTGCCCAAGATATATGTAGAGCGGAGGGTGCGGGTGTTACAGTTGGTGTGAGCGTCTGTCTGGGGCGTTGGACGGATCAACTGCAATGTGTACTTTTGCAAACGGCGGTGCGGATTCTTCTCGCTGATGGGTCGGGGTCTGGCAGGAGTAAGAGTTGGAGAGACATTGCCGGGTTTATAACTACAAGAAGAGCGGACGTCCCGCTTTCTCTTTTGTGGTTTTTGCATTCACAATTGTTCCTTCATGCACGGATACGACGACACTCAGGCAGAACTCGGACTAGACCCTAAAGCAATTCCGGGACTAGAGACTAGTCTGGCTCCCCCGGACCTAGGGCCGCACTAGAAACTGTAGAGTTGACCTTCAACATGGATGCCGAACACACAGTTTGGGCGGCTACGCTTGTTTAGCCGTGCGCTGGTTTACAACAGTCTTTACAGATATAGTTGACTCTTGGCTGTAACGCCATTACAAAGAATTTATAACACCGACAAAGAGATCTAACAATGTAGAACGGTGTTTTGAAAAAGGACCCCGGTGATTTACTCGGCTTTTGACCTTCGCTTGAGTCTGACGTTCACTATGCACTGTACTAAGATCGCGAACTATCACTCTAGCAGTACAGAAACGCCAACGCAGAATCCTGCCGTCGGGTTACCATATTCGGGAGGGGGATGTTGCGTCCCGGGCATCCCACCAATCACGATTCACAACACACGGCCGGAAGAACAACACCAAGCGGAGAACTCCTTTTTTTGTTACTTTTCCGTACGACTCTCTCGAACCTCCAGTCTCCAAAGCCTAGAGTCCAAAACCAGATACAATTCCGTATACGTGAACGACAGGCGCATAGTACGTCTAACATTGCACTTACAGCCGAGGCTGTATGTGTGTGTGTTGTGCACTGTGTACACAACGAACTGTAGATACTGACTAGTCCGACTTCAGATCAGATTCAGAAGCTCAATATTCGAAAACTAATCAAGAGTTGGCTTCGTGCTTTTATTTCGCTGTCTCACCTGCCCAATATTACTAGCTCGGTTGTGGTATATAATTACAACGACATGTAGCAGCCTATCAAACTGAAATTGATCAATTAGCAGCTAGTCAATATCGTTCATTCTGGTACAGACATCAAGTGCCAAATTCACAGCTCAAAGCTCGAGCTAAACATGTATGATGTATACCGCGCGCGGCGATCAGAGTGAGACACATACAGATGGTACTATGTTCGAGAATCGAGAGTCGTGACCAACTAGATCGTTTAGAAGTGGGGCAAAACAATTGCCTTCTAGTACTAGTACCATTGGTCTGCGGAAATAATCGGGGATGCTGTATCCGGGGGTAGCATCGCAGTATATTCCAGTCTGGGTGGAATAAGGGGCAGCCTGAGTACTACTGGCTTTTGCAGTATTCTGCTGCTCACGGACATTGCGGAGCTAAATTTGCGGTGTTAGTGCCTGTTCTGTCCTTCTAATGCCGCATCTTACAGTTAGAGCGGAACATTTGTAATTGTAACTGTAGTCTGTCTGACTTGAGTCTCTTGGAATTCGTGTCAAGTCTCGACTCTGGAGAAATACTAGTCCTGGAGCCTAGACTATAGTCTATTTTAGGCACCCTGATCAGTCTGTAGTCTTTGCAGAGCCCGGGGCCAGACTCATGATCACCCGAGACTCGAGAGGTTCCGTCTCGTCCAGAATCTTCGAGTTCCGGCTGTAAAACCTACAACTTGGCCAACAAAAGGCTACAATTATCGACATGCCTAACCTAATCTGACAAGGTACTATATTTCCATCATATTACGACCAAAGAGAGGCAACGTATTCCCGAAAAGAGGACAAGATATGGGCCCTCCTGACTCGGGGCTCTGAGTTCGGTGCACTTCAGAGCGATCTTAAAAAGGACAATGGTGCATCCATTTGCAGTCTCGTGAAGTTAGAGCGGCGGCGCCCTGGTCCGAACCTCAAAGCTTCCACGAATCCACAGGCAGATGAGATTCTACACACTTCCACGCCTCCAGGCAGGCGGCACAGCGGTCCTGACTCGTTGTCGGGTGCTATCGGTGATGACCCCTGTAAGATTAACACCCCATATCGTATACTGGTTTCTAGTTGGGTCTAAGAAGGAGACGTGGTGGTGGATGGTGGATCTGTGAGAATATTGGAAGCTACTAATTTATGTCCTTGTGAGTTCTGTCAGTGGCCACTCACTACCAGGTGTTGCCCAGTGCAGAGTACCCAAGTGTCCATCTCTATTAAAGATTTCGATGGGATCTGATAAACTGATAACCTTATTTTCACATGTCATGGACGTACCTTACAGTTAATTGCGGAGTAACAACATACAGTTCACATAGTAGTAGTACGTCTGAATTGGCTGTAGGGAGTCCTTTCATGACATCGCAGAGCTAGCTAGAAGCTGGAATCATCAAAGTCAGCGGAATTTAATTGCTGAGGACTATGAGTCACACGATCGGTACGTACAGTGGTCTATAGTATGATCAGTACCATCCCTGATTGATGGGCGCTGGCCACGCCTCATTTGGACGTCAAGCTCCTGAGTATATAGTATGATCGATGGCCCATGAGGAGTATCATCTCACAGTGAACTAATCGCATTCAAGCACATATACTTATGTCTCATGAATTAGGATTGATTGTGGTTGGATACTGGAAAAGTACATGTTGAGAGTGTGGGTCCAGTATGAACTCCTGGCAGTAGCAGAAGCGGAGGGCACTCCAAAGTTCAGATATCAGTACCTTGGAGAACAGTTGTTGAGCTTCATCATCTGCAATTGGGTTTCATCAGATTTATGGGATCTGTCCTCGACGCCCCGTAGTAGTCAAGCCAAAGTCACTGCAGTGCAAATGCTCTGACGTATAGTTCAGAAACATATATTAGGGCCTGTCTGTTGTGCTATCCAGTTTTCTAATCAACTCATCGTACTGAGTGTATTCATCTAGTACGGAGCGGCAGTCGGAAGACGGCTAAACTGCTGACCATACTAGTATCAGTTTTCCCTGGGGGTTGTCGTTCCTGGATCAGTCTAGCTGCTGTATAACCTCTTCATTCTAGTTGATTATTGAATCTTGCAGCCCCAATCCGAGACTCTCAGTATACGGTTGATTCCTAATTTATATAAAGCCCTTGGCGTACCCGGCCAGCTATATTTGATTGTTCAGAGCTGACGGCCTATTAATGGACGAGAGATGTCCTTTATGGGTTTCCCAATTTGAAGCGCCACCTCTAACCGTTTCGGCTAGCTAGCCGGCAAGTAATCTATGAACTATCACCACCACATGACTAGTTCTGGCTTCTGGCGCACCGCATGATACTATATCGACGTTACAAGCACTCACTTGTATTATAATCACATCAGATACTGGGCTTCCAGTGGTAACTGATTGAAGAAACAGGCTCGTAGACGTTGATGTTTCTAATTTTTGCGCCATAGATCTATCAGTCATGTAGCTGACGTGTTGATGATGTATCAACTTCTATATATTATTATAAGGGTCAACATTGACTCTGAAATGCAGACGAGCACTTTCAGCTGGCTATAGAGTCCTATCAATGACCCCTAGGTGTCCGGTGTCCCCTACTTTTACCCAAGATCTCCCATATCCTAGAGTCCAGATTGTGATGAATTAGTACTAAGTAAGTTCAAAGTTCACTGCGGGCAAGCCGCTGCATGGAGCTCGGGAAGGCGGTTGTATGCGCTGGAACTCGCAAGAGTACACCTTTGCATGCAGTTGTCTGCGCGAACCTCATCTTGTGGGCCGTGGCCCCCCACGGGCCACTGCCCAGCCAGACCCGGGGCCCGGGGCAGGGGGCAGGGACTCGGAAGCGCCGGGGCTAGTCTCAGTCTAGGCCGTTGAGCCTAGCGCACGTGACTAGCCGGAGCTCAAACTTCGAACGCGTACGATTGTGAGGTAAACAAAGAGAAGAAGGCGTAGGTAAGTGCTGCCGTTGTCACATTCAAGAGTAAAGGAGAATGCCAGGAGAAGACTACTACTCATTGACGCGCTTCCTTGAGCATCAGGTCCAGATCCTCAAACATCCAGTGAAGCTCGATTCCAAACTTGAGCGTCTCGTTCAAAATGAGGAGTACTCCAGAAGAGAGATGAAGCAGGCTCTCCAATCAAGTGAGTGCTTCAATACGGAAACCACATGACATATAAGTGACAAAATTCGGCACTTTCTACCACTCTTGCACTCCCAGAACCATATACTAACACACAGACATCAGTCAATGCCAAAATCTCGTCACATTTGCAGAAGAGCTTTTCCAAGCAGGCTATTGCAAAGGCAGCAGACCAGATCCAACAACTTCGAGACGGAGCTTCTGCTGAAAAGCGTGCTGTTCTAACTTCTGTCAGTGGTATTGATACTCCTGTGGATATTAACACTGACTACAAACTATACGTTGTTGATGATATTATAGAGCAGGTGAAAGGCCTTCCTGAAGTCGATGACCTAAACTACGTGGAGTTCAATGAACAACGACAAGAGCTTATCAAGAAGATCAAGAAAGCAGAAGAATTGAAGAGGAAAATACAGCTGGCAAAGAAGTACCAGGAGCTTTTAATATCAAAGATTGGTGACAGAAGCACTATACAGAGGAATCTCTCTTTGACTGGGAGAGATGAACTACGGGAAGAAATGGCCAAATTAAGGGTCATCTTGGAGAAGCTGAACAGCTTGAGTGGTGCAAAAAGAAGCAAGCTCAAGAAACTAATTGAGGAGGGTGTGCTATAGTACACTTCACGATATATATAGGCAAATGGTTTAACGTGTTCCAAGTCCGAGACGGTACAGGTCTTAGTACACATATTTATACTACCGCGTTGGAGACGTAGCACAATCGATGTGAACAGAGATCATAATGCCCAATGGAACACGTATGTATCTGGAATCTAACTATTATAAGGAACTCGACAGGTGGAGGCCCGTTTCCTATATGGTCCAAGCCTGGAGCTCATCGTTCAGGCCAGTATTCTACAAGATACAACACAGTACCATTTCTTTTATAAGGAGAACATTAATGCAAAGTATATTTTGTTTTCAAAACACCAACCATTAAACGATTTGTTTAATCGAACAAACCGAATCCCATGTCGTCGTCAGACTCCTCCTTAGCCTCCTCGACCTCTTCCTCAACAGCGGCCTCAGCGGCACCAGTAGAAGCGGCACCAGCAGAAGAAGCAGAAGAAGCACCAGCAGCTGGAACGGAAGCGAGCTTGGAGTTACCCTCAGCAATAACCTGCTCGAGGGTCTTACCCTCAAGAGACTCCAACAAAGCGGAGATTCTGGACTCCTCGGCCTCAGCACCGACGGTCTCGAGGACAGCCTTGATGTCAGCAACGGCTGGGGAGGCGTTACCACCCTGAACAAGCAACAAGTAAGCGGCCAAGTACTTCATTTTTGGATAATAGAATAATCACTTTTAAGCGGTAGGCAGACTATTCCTTAATGAGTAAGAATCACTTTCTGTTACTCTAGCTGTGTTGATGCAATTTCGAAAATTTTCCACCGTAGCGCGTGCACAGCTGAGAATTCGCGAAAGTGAAAAGTTCCGGCCTTTTCCGAGGGTTTTTCATAGGCAATTTACCCCATATTCGCGAATTACGCCACTGAACGACCTCGGAAGTCGACGCGAAAAATAGCAGTCACCGAATAAAACACCCAGACACCTCCAAATGAACCTATTTCCGCGAATCCGTCTGTTGTGTCTTGTCTTGTCACGTTGGGGTAACTACTAACGGGTTGAGGAGGATCGAGATTCTGGCCTCAAGTTTATCTGTTTCTACGCTGGTCTGAATTTGTTAAAAGTTAAGTATGTTGAATTGACAAAATGGATGAGAAGAAATGAATGACACTGACAATAAATAGCCTGATTCAAAGTAGATCGATCAAGAGTACTATAGAGGAGCCATATCAAGCTGCCTTCTCGTTGGCCTTCTCACTGGTCTCCTCATTACCAGACTCCCAACTTTCACTAGAGCTGATCTCAATTCTTCTTGAAGAAGGAGAAGAGTTCTTCAATTTTGGGACCTTCAAGGTCAACACACCGTTGGCATAATTGGCCTTGATGTTGTCTTCGTCGACCTTGCTCGAAGCTGGCAACGTAATGCGACGTTCAAACTTACCAGAACGGCGTTCTTGCAACTTCAAGTTCTTGGAAGCCTCTTCAGTATGACCACCAATGATACCAGAAATGACCACTTCGTTCTTTTCAGGGTGGAAGTCCAACTTGACATCTTCTTTCTTAGCACCTGGGATTGAGACATGTAACTCGTACTCCTTCTCGTTGTCCAAGACATCAACTGGTGGCACAACATCAAAGTCTCCATTCAAAAAAGAGGAGTTGAAGACTGATGGGAAGCTCAAGCCTCTTGCATAGTCTGAAGCCTTGGAGACTTGACCATCGCTGGTGTTCTCGCCATTTTGGGTGACGGCCTTAGTGTTGGATGGAGAGGCTCTGACTCTGTTGTCAAGGCCAGAGTTCTGGAGGAGTTTGTTGAACTGATCAACCTCGTCGTTGATGTTGTCAAAGAAGTCCCAGAATGGAGTGTTGAAAGTGCTGAATGTGTTGAAAGACATTGTAGTTCGTGAGCTGCTGTGTTTGTTCTTGCTGATGGAAACAAGTAATACTAGGAAAGGACAAGGTAACCAGCGTCCCCTCTATTTATAATCCGAGCTGGTCTCATAGTACCGTGTCATTTGGAGTTTCCAGAACTTTCCGTAATTGCCATATTTGGAACCTCCTCCTCCTTGTACATCACGTTGTTGACCCTTGTGACCAATCGTGTTGCACTCTTGTACTCTTTCACCTTCGAGGTCTCGGGAGTTTTCTAGAAAGAAGTGTTGCCCGTACAATAAACATCCGGGGTACTCGGCACCTGTGGAACGGTCTAGAACATTTGGTGAGGGAGAATGTACCTTTGTAGCCAATTGTTTGGTCTCCCTTTGTTTGCTATGGTCAGACTCTCCAGAATGGGATTGGGCCAGTGACTTGGATGTGGTGTGATTACATCTGGCACGCCAGTTGTGTCTCGGAGCCTAAAACACGGGGCACTACACCTACGCGGGCACTACACCTACGATAAGTCTTCCATGTTTCAAGTACGGATACGAAGTCTGGAGCTCTTATTTTCATAACAATAGATTCATTAGATAATGGTACGGGTGTATGGTTGGCCACTTAGTTCAGGCAAATATCAGTGAAGTCCTGTGAGAAGCACTCCGTGTAAATCTGACAAAATGGTCCTCATCCATGTCACTGAATACACCATCGGCATCAAAGCCATCCAGTGCATCAGACTTTGTAGACTCTGTTTCGTCAGTAATCCCAATCCACAGCGAGTTGGATACTTTCATGACGCTCAACACCGAGTCGATGGAGCCCAAAGAGGCCAAGGATGGGAGAGAGTTGGACAATGGCAGATTGGATCCCACTTCAACGTCACATTCTGTTGTAGTTGGAAGTATTGGGTTTGATGGAGTAAGAAGAACCGTATTTCTTTTTGTGAATAGTTGATAGTCCTCCAATACTGATGTCAATGTCTCTGGGATCAATGTCTTCTCTGGGGTATCTTCCCTGGAAGACATTAACGTGGTTGATGTGGTAGTGGAGCATAGTTCATCACTTGCATGGGAGATTGAGAAAGATGAGTTATCTTGATATTCTGCCCCAGTCGTTTGTTTGTATTCTTCACATTTTTCAGCGTCTGGATCATCATCTTCTTCTTCTTCTGTAATGATGCCCGCAGTCTTGGAGGAGTTGAGAAGTTGGTTGTAAAATTCGAGCTCTCTTGCATCAGTAACCGTAGATGTGTCAACTCTCAGTGAGCCAAACCCGATGTAGGATTTGTGTTTTTGTGCGGATGACAGTGTCTTCGTGGTGGCTGTGCTTGAAGAGATCATGAGGGAACTTCTGTTCCTGCATTTGGCGTCTGAAGAAGTTGAGGACTGTGATGAGTTTGCCCTTAGTGTGGGTTGGAGACTTGAAATGTCTCTCCCAGTGCTGGATGGTGGCTCGGCCAATGTGCTCTGTCTCTTTGAGCGATCAGTCAGAGAATCTCTCGAGCTCTTTGAGGAGAAGGGGTTGGACCACTTCTTCTTGGTCTTGGACTTGGACTCTAGAAAGTTGGAGATTGTGTTGCTTCTATGCATTGTGATCTGTCTGTGTATGTGGCAAGATGGGTAGGATATGATGGTGCGTGCTCTCTGTCCTGTACCGAATGCTCTGTGTTCTGGGCCTGGAGAAAAGGCAGTGGAAGAAGTTTTGCGTGGAGTGTCGGTAAAGGGTGCTGTGTGTAGCAATAACAAAGATCGATCTGATGAGAGGACTCTGTGCTCTGCGGTAGTTGTCAAGTGGCAAGCAATGTGTTCTCGTGTGACAGGAACAGTGGGATTACACCTTCTTTAAGTATGGCATAGAAGTGTGTTTCGGTAAAGGCCAGAAGCAAGACCCCGACTCCTTTGTGGGACTCAAAGGAGGTTTACCGTTTTGGACGGGCGTCGGCCGTTCTGGTTTGCGTCGTAATCGCGCCAGCTTGCATTGTTATCTGCGCCAAAAGGGCGAAAGGGGTAACGGGTATTACCGGGTTCGGCCTCTTTGCGTAAATCTTTCAATTCTTTGTTTTCGCCAATCCCTCAAACTGGCAAAACACGCTCCCGATTTGCGTGATTTGGGGACGCGTCAGGCACCAGATTCAAAGCTTGTGCAGGAGCGAGCTGGTGAAGATCATCAGGAGTCACGACTCACAGCTATGCCATATGGCTACTAGCTAGTGGGGGCCGCGGCGACTCCGGATTGTCAGAGCCAGAACTACAACGGCACATCTGTTAAGGGCCCTAATGGCTTAATGGCGTTCAATTAGTGCGACACGCTGGCTGGTCCACTTAACTCTATTCTCTTTGGTGAATAAGCTGTCTGTCCGAACCTTACGATGCGTGAAACCCTTCTAGAAGAGCACTTGCTACAGCGACGCGTCAACAAAGACGGACACTATAGCACGTAAGGGACTAATTCCAAACGCCTAAACTATTTGAAAATTGGATAACTCCAACAACTACTACACAACTTCTGACTTTGAAGATTTTGCTAGACTCAACTATGCATATCACCTCCTTATTATTTCCCCTTACTTGCTCTCCCGAGCCGTTCGACGGAATCTAGATTTTGGCGGGGTCATTCTCAAGCAAAACGAACCTCCACGGGGAGGATAAATTGATCTAGTGGGCATTTCTCTAAGTAATCTGTAGTAGCATGCACCTGGAATAACAAGCACCTTTATGGTAGATCAGTGTCTCGGTTATTTTTGTACTGTTCCATAAGGTCGGCCTATAAACAATTGTGTATTTGGCCCCGTCTTCCTTCCCACCTGGCTCCAGCTGTGCTAAGGTTTGCCCGGTGTGTTATCACTGCCACTACGACTAACGAGGAAGATTCACCACGGGTTGGAGCTTGACACTACTCGGTATTATCTGCCTCCTGAGTCCAACGTCGATGTGCTTCCAGAATCCAGACCCGTGTGACTGTGCCACTGTCCCCTTTGATGTGTATTCAAAGCTGAGACAAACGCGTCTGTGGTCTAGACACCATTGTGGGGCGCGCCGCGAGAGCCTGGACCGTCACTCGTTGCACTCGATCTGATCTTAAGGGGGGCGTTGTAAAAGCTGACAACATACTGGTCGTAGGTCAGCGTCGATGTCATTTCAATTGGTGACTATTAATAACAGCTTTGATGCATGCTCAGTCCCTAATAGTGGGATCTGAGGACCGAAATGGAATCATCGACCAGTACTACAATTGATGGCTCCCTATCTTCTATAGCTGCTGCGGAAAATCCGTGTTCACTAGTTTAACTTTATATACACAAGCATCTACAAATACACTTCAATGAGAAATAATAAGTAAATTGGCATGATCATATAGCAGTGAAAAGAAGCTAATCTATAGTCCTCTGGAATCATCGTCGAACAGTCATACGTGGCCTGGTTAGTTCAGGTTCATCTCCAAACAACACCAGGTGGTGGGTAGTACTGCATTGGTTGTGGAATTGGGGGCATAGACGCTTGTATCTGCGGTGGGTATGGCATTGGTGGTGGTTGCTGTGGAGTTTGTGAAATGTGGTGATGTTGTTGCTGTTGCTGCTGCTGCTGTTGTTGTTGTTGCTGTTGCTGTTGCTGTTGCTGTTGCTGTTGCTGTTGCTGTTGCTGTTGCTGTTGCTGTTGCTGTTGCTGTTGCTGCTGTTGTTGTTGTTGTTGCTGTTGGTGCTGTTGGTGCTGTTGTTGTTGTTGGTGCTGTTGTTGTTGTAGTGGTTGCAGTGGTTGAGATGGCGAAACGTGCAGCGGCACTTGTGGTCTCCATTGTGGTGTTCCCTTCTCTGTTGGAGAGCGACCACCGCTACTCTTGGCCAATGAGCCTCTTGGTAATGGCAAATGATGGAACTGTTTGGATGCCTCTGGTGTGTCTGCATCTTTGGTAGACTCTGCCTGGATCACACTCATGATCATGTCTCTCAGTAGAGTTGGTGATGTCTCAGGGATTGGACGGAGAGATGGCACTGGTGCCTCGCCACGAGAAGCTGCCTGTAAGGAATGTGCTCTCTGTTCGGCCTGTGTGGCAGCTCTCGGATCATCTGCTGCTCTGTAACAACTGGCAGCTCTGGCGTATGCATCCGCAGCATCAATTGCCTGATCGTCACAACGTTCATAGACACAAGCCAATCCATCCCAAGCAGCAGCGCTTGAAACAGCACTTATTTGAGAGCCATCTTCAGCCATAAGCGTAGCAGCCTGTGAGTAAGCAGCAAGGGCATCGGATAATTGACCCATCTTCAAGTAGAGAGCTCCAACTGCAAGCCATGGTAGTGGCGATGACTTCCCTTTCTTCAAGGCACCTTGGAAAGCATCGTAAGCCTGGCGTGGGTTGTTGTTGAGAGAATGGGCCTTACCAAGCAAATACCAAGCCAATGAGTCCAATTCATCGTCATGGTCTGACATAACCAGTGGAGACAGGATTGAGATGGCATATTCGGCGTCGACATGTTGAGATTTGCTTGGTGCCATGGATAGATAAGCAGTCATTATTGTGATTCTGCGCTGGAAGCCAACAACTTGCACGGCATCACGACACACTTGAATAGCTCCTTCAATGTCATTGGCTCGTTCTCTAGCATTGGCAAGCGTACACCAAAGCAATTCGGTCTCGCCCCCATATTGCAAGGAGAATGAAATAGCAGCTTGAAATTCGGCAGTAGCAGACTTCCAATTCTGGGAACCTGCTGCAATGAGTCCCAATCTGTAATGACACTGACGAGACAGCTCTGCTTCTGCGGGGGTTGGTCTCTGAGATGAGACCATTGAAAGTACCGTTTGATAAGTGTGTTGAGCATGTGATGGGTTCAAGTATTCCAAAGAACGGCCTGCAATAATGAGCATCTCGGGGTCGTTGTTTCTCATCGATAGTGCTCTACTCACTGCTTGGTGTGCTTGCTCGTACTGGTTCATGACCAAGTGTGACTCAGCAAGCTCCTTCCAGAGTAGTGGCTCGTTGTTGAGTTGTGTGTATCGGGAGAATGCGTTGACGAGTACCTCGATGGATTGCTGTTTGTGAGTCTTTCTCAGTGTTCTTGATAGACTGGCTAGAGTCTCAACATGATCAGGTGTGTGGCGGAGGGCAGCTTCAAACGCTCTCAGTGCAACGTGTCCCAAGTCGAGTGTGAGGGCGCACTGGCCGATGGCAAACCATGTTGATGATGTGGCGATGGTGTACTCCGTCGGCTCGGGCTGGCTAGCAGCTGGGCGCTTCGTGGAGGGGTTCTGGATCGGTGAGAGAGAGTGTTTGACCATAATGTGGGAAATGAAGTTGTTTGGAAGAAGCGGTTGGTGGTAAGTGGTGATGTAGTAGTGTTGCTAGTTTCAGTTGAGGCTTCTGCGCCAGGGGTGGGTCCTCTCGAAGTGCGAAAATCGGCTGGTAGGGTTTGTGTGTGGGGGTCCAGGTTGGTTAGGCTGTTGAAATCAAGTGTGTGTTATACCTCTATGGAAGTATCGGTATCAAGGAGAGTTCTTCGTGCGGTTTATGGGCGGTGTTGGAGTGGCGGATCTGCGTGGAAGAAATAGCGAAGTTCACATCTGTTGGGAAATTTTGGAGTGGACGTTGCAACATCGGATATGTTTGGGGTTGTAGCTGCGTTTGCCTACATCTCCTGCAGTCTGCTGCGCACCTCAGTCATGCAGGTTTACGGTTTTTCTATGAATAGTCTGCTTGAAGCTGCCGAAAGTGAGACCCAGTTACCAGTGTGCTGCACCCTACATGATGCGGCCCCCTGCGGTAGACAAAGCCGCAGGGATATGCATTTGTAAACGTCAGCTCGCATGGACATTGAACCGTTCAAGTCGAGTTTTCCGGTCACTGGTTGGCAGCTGGCCCTGTATAGTGCCACTGCGCACTGGTGTTACAAGTTACAGTATTTTCTCCTATCGTCAGCCAGAAAGAGAGAACTATTCAGCAGATCGTAGGCACTTCTTTTCTATGCCTCTAAAATACAGCACCCCAAAAAGTTAAAACAGGTAAGAAGGGAAACAGCCGCATACATATCCAGTCCAGCGCTATGAAACAACATACCCGAGCTGTGCACACTGCAGAAAACAACCCCTGTTCCTGTGCTCTACAATCTAGGTTCCGCGTGGATAGTGGCTGCTGTTAGCTTGATACTTGGTTCGATGGTGTATTCAATTGCCTTATATATCCTACCAATGCCAGTCCACCGTGCCCGCCGAAGGTCGAGCGAGACTCGCGAGTCGCAGCCGCTGCTATACATGTGATCTTGTCCGGGCTTTGCAGACTGCAAGCGCTAACATCTGACGGGACGAAAATACGCCCAGAAGGCTGTTCTATGTGCATGTTGTACATATGTACCGAGCTGCTGCTGTGGAAATTGAAATCCTGGGTACAGGTTCTTCCGACTTCGTGTGTTTCTGTAATTGGGCTGTTCTGTTTCACTCTGGCAGCTAACCCCTGACTCCTGACTCCTGACCCTTGTTACTTGTAGTAGCTATTGTGTCATATTTGGTTATTTAGTGGCAAATAGAGCTCGGAAGAACACCGGGACTCGGGGGTAGATTGAGCGGCCGATTGCGCTTGTGACTTGTGAGCTGGTCGATACTATTATGGACCTGTGTACGTTACCGTACCTATAACTATTCTTCATCACACCGTTGCATCCGTCATAACTTTCAAGCTATAAGTCCTAGCTGCCTGGTCACTGGTCACTGGTGGGTTGCGACGTTGCGACTCAGGGGTCTCTGCGGAGATTTAATATATATTCTGGTATGTGTATGCTGCTACCCGCTGGTCTCGAACACATCTTGGAGGTTGGAGGTGTACATAGACTAGGCATCGGCCCTCCTGTAACAAGTACTGACTATTGAGTCCCTGACTCCTGGGCCCCGGCTGCTAACGTATGGGATGATTTGTTTGTACTAGTATACATGTTGAGAGTTGAAAACAGAATAGCTGCTAGATGAATATGTAATACTGCTAGTACAGGGGTAGGATGACATCAGCCGCCGGCCATCGAAATTAATTGTACGAAGGATTAGTGAAGGGAAAGGGCTTAGGGGCCTCCTAAGTTATTAAGAGCATTCATGGGTTGCTAAAATCAGATCGCTGGTACTCCCATGTCTCTATCCATACTATTGAGGGCGCAAGATCACTCATGAATCATGGACTATTCACCGTATTAAGCTTTCCCAATCAAATGAAGCTAATAATGCACTAGTTAGCTATATATGGTACAGAGAGGGTACATTCCTGACTATTATATTACGTCTGTAAATCCGTTATATTGAGTTGATCTGATATATATTATGAATTACATTGCTCATGATCTGATCTGAGATATTCTGTATAATTAACGTCAACAGTTATTGTATAATACTTCATAAACCTTGTAGAGCCCGGGGACTGGTAATGTCATTCTTATTCCAAGAGCTTCATGGTATGTTCTTCAACGACTGATATATACCAGCACGAGTTCTGTCCGGCATACAGAACAACAGAGACAATATTTCCAGGCACGAGGCACACTGCTAGTTAATGTGATGAGCTATGCTCTAGTTGAAGCATGACGTGCAGTGTTTTGTTTGTATTTGAAGAGCAAATTAGGCGTATAATATTACTCTGCTAGAAGTCTGAATCTAGCACTAGTGGGACGGTCCAAGGGGCCAATGCATACCAGGCTCCTTCCCAGGTCCCTTAGCCCTCATGAATATTAAACCACTGCAACTCCCAACATCAATTCAGGGTTGTATATACAAACCCCACTGTCTATTTATTAGCCAGCTCAAGTAGCTTAGATCTTATATATAGTGTAGACCCCCAGCCTCCAAGCTTAAAACTCCAGCTTCGAGGCTCGCCGCGCTTCGGTGCAGTGGCCCGAGCTTGAAGTTGCGCGAAATTGAGATCCATTTCGTAATTCAGCCCTCGCGAAATTGCACATCGCAGAGCACCATATGCATGCCTGTGTGGTGCAACCGCAGTGCCGCACAGTGCGCAACTCAAGCTTGAGCTTCCAGGCTTCCTGCAGCCTTCGCGCGGCTCGCGCCTCGGCCCCCCATCTAGTTCAGCCTCAAGATTTGACGAACCTGGCATCCCAACTTCCTAAGTTCCAACTGTGGGCTGAGAAGGAGGGGTTCAAGAACTGGCCTGCACGGCAGTTTTCATACGGGACTGTGGTCTTTATTGTGCAGAATCCTCCCGCTATACTACATCTGATTCTGGTGTTGCTGAGCAGCCCCCGATGGGCCAGCTTCAAGTTCCAACGGCACGGATCATGGTCCATGGATGTAAAATCACAAGGCGGACGCAGAAGCTGCGGCAGCGTTGGCAGCGTTGGCAATAAAACGAGTCACAGACAAGTGCCATGATGCACGCGCCGTTCCTCAACTTCTGAGGCTCGCCTGAGGCCTCGCGCCCGCCCTTCCAAACCTTCCACCGCCCATGGCCTGGCTTCCAATTACTGTACTGGTACTATAAAGGACTGAACTGGGGTTTGGACGTCTTTGCAGAAGGGTGTTCACTGTTGACCTATTAGCTAGTACATAGTCTATAAGCTTAGTTGGGGAGATGGCTCGCCGGTCGCCTGTCTACACTTGAGGGCCCAAGCTAGAATACATATACGTGCCCAGTTCCTCTATTTTAAATCCCGTAGTACCAGATTTCATGGGAGAATAAGAATTAGACGTAGCTGTACTACTGTATTGACTTGTACGTACGACTATTCATTTTGGGCTTATTGAAATGAGCCCCTCTACTCTAAGTCTCTGAGTCTTCTGTATGGTCATTGGAAGCCTTCAAGAATTCCTTTGTGCCCCATAATTGCCAGGCTACCAGGCTGCCACCAGCCTCCAGTCTCGACTCTCGAGTCGACCGAGTCCACTGTCCTGGAGTCCTGGAACCCGTCGCTGCATACGGTGATCAGTGATCACTTTCTTGTTCGGTGTCTTCTTCTCTTTTCTTCTCCAATTATTTTGAAGTAACAGCCAGTACCGGCAGAATTCGATCTCTTGCCTTGGGCTCTAGTCGGGCTCGTGACTCGTAAGCGTTCCAGAGACCAATATAAATCACTTGATTATCCTACTATCCATACTAGTACTAAGTCTGGACTCTGCACAGTCCCTGGATCATGGATGAAGTCAGGATGGAATCATGGAAGCAGCGTGCATCGCATGGCGCACGCAGCTCAATTCATTATGTGCGTCTATCGACACCATGCATATGCATGTAGCTGTGTGCACTGATGCATCTCCCAGCACAAGCAAGGAGGACATCAACTTGAACAGCGGGCGGCCGCCGGCGACTCCAGAGTCCAGAGTCCAATTGTCCAATGTCCATCCGCGCAGAGTCCAGACTCCGTATCTCCAAACATCACAAACCTGACCCTCATGTACTTCACAAAGCAAAGTCGGCCTCTCCAAAGACCCCATTACTCAACGCACATGTCTGACATAAATGAAGTCTCGACTCTCGAATCTCAAGCTGCCGCCTTTGTGGCCGGGTGGCACTGGCATGTACAGTGGTGCTCTAGTCGCGCTTCTTTGCGGCTGGCCCCAAGATTCCTTCGCAGATTGACTACCGCTATTTTTGAATTGATGGTGTCTAGTAGTAGTGGATTTCGAACTAGGGATATAGAGGCTTTGTTGTTTGCCCTTCAGTGTTGCCTATTATGTGTAACTGCCTTGTAAACAATCCAATGTGAGGACGTGATTTATAATAGTAATCTATTTTGACTTTATGAGCTTCGGGCACGGCCGCCATCAGCGCAGGCCATATGTCGACTCTCGAGTCCTATATATATATCCGACGTTGTATATAGTATATCGGCGGTACATTTATAGCTGTCCAGTAGTTGGGACTATGGACTTAGCAAGTTTAAGCCAAGAATGATATTCCTTCAAAATTTCTTCTCATATATATGTCTAGAGCTCTCTAGGCTGTTTCCTACACTAGGCCAGTCGATCGAGCTCGAGCCGAACAAAGCCGCCAGCTGGAGTCAGGGGCCAGGGCCAAGGCACAGGACCCAGGATCCCAGGATCCCAGGAGTTTCAAAAGTAGCGCACTCAAACCTTGACGTTCCACATGAAAAAATATAAAAGCACAGATACATAGTGCGGACAGCGGAGGTAGGTCATGTTAAAGTTCATAGCTCCCTAAATTTGTGATCAGTCCCAAACAGCTTGTCGGACGTTGTCGCCCTGGCAGGCCGCCGCTCACTGCCAGTGCCGGGCAAGCGGCAAGCACCGTGAAGCTCCTACGTGCTGTTCTGTGTCCTATATATATATATATATACAGCTGGTACACCGTGCCACTGCTTCTGTCGTTTGTTTGATCTCTTTCGGATATATGTTGTGTCGAGAATACGTGGTTCTTCTCCCTCATGCTTGATCAAATATAGTAATTCTCTACTATGGAGACGTAATTGGTAATCATGGTATCGCGTTTAGTACGTCGTGCTTGTCCATTGATCTCCGACATAGTATATCAATAATTCGGAAATCACTCCATGAAACTAGTAGTTCATGAAATGCTATACTGCTGTACTGGAAACTCGGCCAGAGGACCAACCGAGGTCCGACTACATAACAATAGCATATGCACATTGACAGTAATTGGCCTCTTCTCATGTTGTGAGTCGTGAGCACTGAGTCGTGACTCGTGAGGTTAGAGTATGCAGTAGATTGTTCAGCTGCAAATTCCAGAAGCTCTCGAGTCTCATGGCATACAGATTGTGCATTGTGTACACCTCAAATCATGCTGCATCTGTACTGTGCAGTGTGCTGGCTCGCCTGGAGCGGTTCTAACTTCGACGTTCTACGCAAAGGGACACAAAGTGATAAATCACACGATATAGGACACAGCAGCTGGTTCCAACGTCCGGCTCCTAGCCGTGAAGACATAACGGTTAGAGTGTGGAGTATGTGCACTGTTCACGGCCTACAGGCTCTTATACAATTGCATACTAGCATAGACCACAGACAGCCCCTGAAAACAGAAATAGCGGACTGGGCTCTGGGTTGACCCAATTCAGAAATAATCGCGTGAGGGCTGATCTGTGCTTCCAAGTTCCAAGGATCAAGGTTGGATCAACGATCAACGCACCCTTCCGTTTCGTTCTGTCACTCAAGGAATTAAAGATCTTTGATTCACCGTTGTCACAGGGAATGTCACTTGAAGAGTGCGTCAAGCGGTTCCAGTTCGAGCGCTTGCTTGAGTCAGACACACAGACCAAGCAGGTGGCTTTGCTCGGCACAATTGATGATCAATCAGCCATTATCAGACTTGAAAGAGCACATTATAACATGGATGATCTGAGTACCATCACGTCCGAGACTATTCAGGATATCTTGACCACAGGGTCAAATGATATATATCAGTGGGGGCTCGGAACCACCGCCTCGAGCCTCCCAGCAAACGCTGATGTCAAGATCAGCATCATCTACCCAGCCACAGAGACACACATCAACAAATACTCCCATCAAGACTTCCACGTCATCACAGAGACTCCAGAAATGTACGAGACACTGGTTCTCCCATTCATCGAGAGCCAGACTGGTGACCGTTTGAAATGGGTGAGAAACATCCTTTTTGAAGGTGCAGAGGCCGAGAGAGTTGTCTACAGAGAAGACGGCGAAGATGGGTTTGTCTTGGCTCCAGATATGAAATGGGATGGTATCAGCATGGACCAGTTATACTTGACTGCTATTGTTAACAATGGTGAAGAGATTCGGTCGGTGAAAGACCTCAATGTGTCGCATGTGGAGTGGTTGAAAAGGCTTTCTAATACGATCAGAGAAGTTGTGTCGAAGAAGTATGACGACATTACACCGGATCAATTGAGACTCTTTGTGCATTACCATCCGAGTTATTACCATTTACACATACATTGTGTGAATGTGGCACATGCCGGTCTTGGAGGTAGTATTAGTGCTGGAAAGGCCATCTTACTGGAGGATGTCATTGAGCAGCTGCAGTGGCTTGGAGAGGAGGGGTTCAAGAAAAAGACAATGACATATGTGCTGGGAGAGAACCATAAACTCTGGAAGATTCTACAGAAGAAGTGACGATTAGACATAGATAGAAATCGCTATGTATACATGAGTTTACGTAGTTATGAAATGTCAAATATCGATGGAGAGCGACGAAGTCTAAACTGGTGTCAGTACCCCGGATCTTTGGGGCAATCGTCAAAGCTGGAAAAAAACAGAATTGATGACAGTAAAGCAAATGATCAACATCAACAACTAAGTACACACGGCGACCCTTATATGGCACAGAGTCACTGAAATGATAGCCACGAAGTCCAAACGATCTATTTTGGGGTTCGACAGCTCCGACGATGAAGAGGAGAAGAAGCCTGCAGTTGTTATGACAAAGAGAGCAAGGTTGCCCAAACCCATCTTCAAGCCATCTGCGACTGAAACACCATCAGAAGAGGGTCCAGAGGAGATTGGAAAGAAGACAGTAACGTTCACACAGAGCAGTATGAGCAGTGATGAGGATTACCTGAACATGACAATCACAGAGGATGCCACAACAGGTCCGCAAAGGCTCAACAGGGCGGCCTCTGAGTCCGAAGCAACCCCTGACACACTTACAAGGTTGAAAACATCTCTATTTGGTCAATTAGTGCCTGATGATGTCGATTCTTCTTCGGTTAACTTGGCGGTATTACCGAGTGGCCCGCAGAAGTCCAAAGGGCTGAAGATGATGGAGAAGATGGGGTTCAAAGTTGGAGATACATTGGGGAAGGACAGTCATAATGAGAATGCTCTGTTGGAACCCATTCTGGTCATACCGAGGGACAATAAAGGTGGTATTCGTCTTGATGAGAACAAGAAGGAGAATATGAAGAGTGGTGTCACTGAGGAAGACGAGCATGAGTTCAAGAAGTGGAACGAGGGGGCAAAGAAACAGACCAAGCTGGAGCAATATGTGAGGAAGATGCAGAAGCAGTGCTTCGAGCTTGAGGATGGGGACACCACAGACATTGAGAAGATACATTTGAAAGATCTGAATGTGATGTGGAGAGGATATGTCAAGTCCATACAAGAGGCTATCAAGAGAAGAAGAGATGAGAAGCTACCAGTTGATGCTAATGGCAAGAAATTCGAGGAAGTTGATGATGACGACGAGGAAGAAGAACAAGAAGGTCTTGACGAGGAGCTTGAGATGTTTGAAGACCAAACGCTCGAACAGAAGATGACCACGCTGAATGCCCATTTGAGGTCCGACCACGACTATTGCTTCTACTGTGGCGTAAAGTACGCTGACCAAGGCGACCTATTTGCCAATTGTCCCGGGGGCACAGAGGCAGAGCATTTATAAGTGGGATGTCCTGCACAGTGCTATTAATGAACAACTGATGACCAGACTTTCCTGGCTGTAGCGATCACTGCAAACTAGATCTCCCTAGACTCATCTCCCTCTCCGCGCTTGTCCGAAGTCCGCTACAAAAGGAGCGGAGCTACAAAAACACATACCAACAAACGTCACACCAACCATCAAAACACAAAGAGATCTGCCACAAAGCCAACAACAGACGATGTCGTTCTTCGTTGGAATCGACGTTGGAGGCACAAACACCGACTCTGTGCTTCTCGAGCCTTCAACGGGCGCTGTGGTTGCGTGGAACAAGCAGCTGACATCGCCAAATGTGTCCAAGGGTATCAAGGACTCGATCGAGCAACTCTTTACCAATGGTGCCACCAAAGAAGACGTTCTCACAGTGACAATTGGAACAACACACTTCATCAACGCCATCGTGGAGAGGGACCGAGCTCGCTTGGAGAAAGTTGCGGTGCTCAGAATCTGCGGGCCATATTCACACACTGTTCCCCCATTCTCAGACTTTCCTTCAGATCTCAAGTCCTTATTGAGTGGATACACTGGCTTCTTAGAAGGAGGATACCACGTTGACGGGAATGAGATATCTGCTGTCGATGAGCAACAGGTCAGAGAGAAAGCCCGTGAGATTAAGGCCAGAGGGCTAACTGCCGTTGCTGTCTCGGGTGTCTTCTCTCCCGTATTCCCAGACCAAGAAGAACAGGTCGCTAAAATTCTCCAAGAAGAGCTTCCAGGTGCCATCATCGTCACATCACACTCTCTCAGTGGTATTGGTATCCTCGAACGTGAGAATCTTGCAATTTTGAACGCCTCCGTCAAGAGATTTGCCAATCGTATCATCAGAACTTTTGAACAAGCTGTCATGTCCGTGGGGATCCACGCACCGATCCTTCTTACACAGAATGACGGTACCGTTCTTACTATATCCGAGGCTCTCAACACTCCAATCAAGACTTTCTCCTCTGGTACAACGAACTCTATGCGTGGAGCAGCTTTCCTCGTCAATTCTGATTCCTCTTTGACAAATGAGAACATCATCGTTGTTGACGTGGGTGGAACAACCACTGATGTTGGACTTCTCTTATCCAATGGTTACCCAAGAAAGACATCTTCATTCTCTTTCATTGGTGGTGTGAAAACACGATTGGCAATGCCACAAGTTGAGAGCATTGGTCTTGGTGGTGGATCCATTGTTCGTCTCTCTGGTCAGTCCGTAACTGTTGGGCCAGACTCGATTGGAAATGACTTCTCAAAGAGCATTGTTGGTGGTGGTACAGTAATGACAACATCGGATATTGCAGTATGGGAAGAGTTGCAACGTGATGAAGAAGCCGAGAATCCAATTTATGCAATTGGAGACAAAGAACGTATCCGTGGAAAGGTCTCCAAAGACGTTGTTCCCGGTTATAAAGCCGTCATCTTGGATATGATTGAAAAGGTCATTGATCGTATGAAGACATCTCCGGAAGATATTCCTGTGTTGCTCGTTGGTGGTGGGTCTTTTATCTTGCCGGACAAGATCAGTGGTGCTTCACAAGTCCACAGACCGAAGTACTTCCAAGTCGCAAATGCAATTGGTGCTGCTATTGGCAAGATCAGTGCAGTATCACAAGCTTTTGGTAAAGTTGAGGATAAGGAGTCTATTGTTGAGACTTTGAGAAAAGACGCCAGTGAGAAAGCCATGAGGAATGGTGCAAAGAATGAGTCTATTACAGTGGTTGATATCTCATCTGAAGAATTGCCATATGTAAACATGCATAAGTTTGAAGTGAAAGTCGTTGCTGATGTTGATTATGACAAATTGAAGACACTGGAAGGCCAAGAAGTTGAATCTATTGGTGATGATGAATTGATTGAGGATGCCATATCTAAGGATGCACTTGGTCGACAGTTTGAAGAAGAAGCTGTTGATTATGAGAACTACAAACCAACGATACAGAACAAAGAATGGACTCTATCTACCACAGACTTGGAATTCCTCAGAATTGGAACATACATCTTAGGTTGTGGTGGTGGTGGTGATCCATACCCACAATATCTCATTGCACGCAACTTGATCGAGAAAGGGTATAAAATGACTGTTGTGGATCCTGACGATATCACTGATGGTAATCAGTCCATCTTTGTTGGATTTGTTGGGTCTCCCACTGTTGCTGGTGAACGTATTCAAGGATCAGAGGTAACTACTGCTTATGAACTGCTCAACCCTGGTGGTATTGAGACGGTTGTGTCATTAGAAATTGGTGGTGGTAACGGATTCCAGGCATTGCTACTTGGTGCTGAGCTTGGTAAGAAAGTCATTGACTGTGACTTGATGGGAAGGGCATACCCCATGATTTGGCAGATCACGCCAGTTGTGTTGAGTGATAAACCATGTTATTCTCCATGTGCATTCAGTGATGGTAATGGTAATGATGTCTTGGTGAAGAAAACCAAATCGAACAAGGCAGCTGAGAGTTTGATCAGAGCCGCGTTGACTGAGTTGGGTATTTACGTGGGTCTTGTCTCTTCAGTGGAGGATGTCCATTCTATGGTCATTAAGAACAGTATTTCTTTGGCTTGGAGAATTGGTAAGGCCGTGAGTATTGCCAAGCAAAAGTCCAATATCTCCAATGTAACACAGTACATCATTGATTCTGTTAGGCCAACTGCTGCTAAGAAACTGTTTGAAGGTAAGATTGTGGGCATTGAGAAGAAATTACAGAAAGGCTACGTCTTTGGAGAAGTTGTGATTGAGTCTTTGGAGAAAGATATTATGAGGATCCCATTCCAAAACGAGAACTTACTTGCTAGGGTCAACGACAAGGTTGTTGCCTCTGTTCCAGATTTGATCTGTGTACTGGATTCCGAGACTGGTGAGGCCGTTGGTACGCCTGATTACAAGTATGGACTGGCTGTCTGTGTCTTGGGTATTGCACCTTCAGATCACTGGACAAGCGAGAGGGGTCTGGAAGTTGGTGGTCCAAAAGCCTTTGGATTTCGTGATGTGGAGTATGTGTCTGTTGGTGGGTACACGAAGACTGTGGGAGTTATCGAAGAGTTCCAGTGAAGGACGGGCTTTGAGTTCTAGATGGACAATACAATCCGGCTATGTATATGTAATGACTGGGCGGGATCTTGTTGATCTCTTGAAGTAACCTTAATTGTGAAGCCACTCAATCAGGCCAGTAGACATCCCCTGGAACGCCCCTTGCTTATATAATCGAATTACGTAAGGTTGACCTCGGTGAGCGCTGTGATTGGCCAGGCCCGAGCCCGATGAGCCCTCGTGGGGTCAACAATAGCCTTCACGTCGTTGGGGTAATAATATACTGGTGGTATCCACATGTTCAGTGCACACCGAGCATTGCTACAATTGAGAGAGTGAAAGTATGGGAACAAGGTTATTATATGTACAGCTTCAATTAAATACCCGATGCAAGAGAGAAAACAATGAATAAAACAGCAGAATTTATACCACAATGCTTAGTACTGGCGGGAAGCCTCCTGACAGGCCTTCAATTGCTGAAGGTAGAAGTCGCAGATCTGCATGTTACCGTTGTTGTCGGTCAAACATCTGGTGAAGTTTCTGGCGTCAACGTCACACTGGGCCTGGCCCTGCTCTTGGTAGGACTGGGACTGGAGCTGGGCTGGGGCCTGCTCGACTGGGGCGGCTGGGGCAGAGGAGCCACCGAACATGGAGGTCAACCCGGCACCGAGGGTGTGGCCAATGGTGGAACCGACAGCGACACCGGCAGCAGTGGAGGCCATGTTGGCGAAGAGTCCCGGCTGGGAGGACTGCTGTTGTGGCTGAGCGTGGGCGGTTGGCTGGCGTGGAGGAGCGGTGGCGGTGTGGGCGGATCTCTGCTGGGCTGGAGCAGAGCGCTGGACGGTTGGTCTTGAGGATCCGGTTCTTCTGGCCATTCTGTGAGTAGTTCTAAGGTGTGTTGTTTGGTGGTTTCGAGTCGTTTGGAGATGTTCTCTTCGGTGGCGTTGGCGCTTTTATAAAGTTTCTCGAGCTCGGTTCGCGCACGCACCGGATCCGCTCTCCGCCGGCGGTGTTGACTGGGTATTTATTATAACTTGAGCATCTTCCAGTTGGATTCTGAACTCCGGATGTTGATGAGGTTGACTCTACAACCTTTGGCTATTGTATGAATGTGTTCTTAGGTGTACTTTGCTAGCAAACATGGTGCCTTCTACCGTATCAAAGCTCATCACCGAGGTCGGAGCTTCTCCATCTTTCTAGAATTAAGCATGGAGTTAAGGGGAAGATGCTGCCTAAATTGTCTACGACACGGAGCATCGACCCCCATGAGCGTATTTGCGTTCCTACGGCGAAGAAGTCTATACATAGTATCAATGTTTATATATCAGTAGGGTAATTAGTTTTGCAGCCGGCGAAGAACAAGTTCAATTACAAATTAGCACACTTGTTCCTCGCCTGGCTTGAGCTCATGGTCATAACCTGCATGCAGTCGATGAGGATTTGATAAAAGTCATGGTAGAAAGAGAGTCAGTCCTGGACTGTACAAAGAGTTCATAAAAAGGGGGAATAAGGGGGTAAATAGGGATCATAACAAAAAGGAAAGAATGGAATGGAAACAACATCAGAGGATTAATACTCTCAAAGAAAGTGAGCAGAAGTCAAGATCAGAAAAGATGATCTCAATCACTGGCTGCAAAGAACTTACCAACACGGTTCTTCAACGTCACTTTTTCAACACTTTCAGAGAGCTCTTTATTCAAATCAGAGTCCTCAACGTAGGTCACTGACTCGTGAGGTGTGACGCCCAACTTGGCAGCCTCGTCCGCTGTGAAAGTTTGATAAACATCGTACTCATCGATCTGATCAATGCCCTCCGGTGGGAAGATCAAACTCAATGCGACATGAACAAGGAAAGAAATTGGATAACCAATGATGAAGGAAATGTAGAACATCTTAATAGCAGCCTCCGGAACAGAAGGTCCAGTTGGGTTGACGACTGGGAATCCAATAATACCCGGGACGAAACCACAAACCCAAGCAATGACAGCACGCCAGTTGACACCATGCCAGAACCAATAGATCGAATCGGATTCAGCACGGTATAAATCTGATAATTTCAACTTTTGATGACGAACAATGAAGTAATCAGCGGTGAACGTACCAATCATTGGACCAAGGAAACAACCATAAGAACTGAGGACTGAAATGAAAACAGTAGCATTGGCCAAGATTTGCCATGGTTGGATGACAATAGAGATGATCATGATGATATAAGCGCCACGACGGATGTTGATCCATTTAGGAGCAATTGCAACCAAGTCGATACCACCAGAGATACCGTTGTCAATAGTGTTCAAACCCAAGTTAGAGATGAAGAAACCGAAAGCGGCAAAGAAGGCAGCACAACGGGACTTTGGACCATAGTCTTCAAGCAACCACTGGTCGATAATGTTCGGTGGGTTCCACAAGTTAAGGTCGTTAACATCACCATAAGATTGGGAAGCAGCTGAAGTACCCAATAAACCAAACAATGGGACGACAGTACCAAACACCAAGATCGACACAGCTTGGCCCCAAACCTGCTTACCTGGCTTGGAAGCAAATCTGGAGAAATCAGGCTGATTGGCCAAACCGACAGCAAAAGTGTTGATAACAGCATTGATGCCATGCATCCAGGCCATACCCATATCGGCACCGGCCTTGATTGTAGATTTGGAGTGAAGCAAAGAACCAGCGCCACCAGCGTGAACCATGGATCCGATGGCGGTACCAAAGACGGCGAAGAAGGCAACGACAGTGATGAACTTGAATGGGAAGTTAAGCTTCTCAGGTGGGATGTAAAGGAATGGGATGGAGATGACGTGATAGATGACAAACCCAACAAAGTCCTTTGTGGTCATTGGCAATGACGCTGGGAAATGGTTCTTCATTCTGTAGAAAGTTGGGAAGATCGTGGACAAGATGATAGCCATGAGCTGACCACATGTGTATGACTGGACGGCATACCACACGATACACAAACAGATACGTTGGATCAAGGCGAGGTAAGAGCCAAAGATACCAAAGGTGAAACGGCCATAAATAGGGTAACCAACGTGCCAGACAGCACCACCCCATCCGTGGGACAAGGCAACGGCAAAGATGATGGCCTTGGCGAGGATGACGACAACCATGGATTGCCAGACGTTGAGTCCCAAAGACAAGAGCGTTCCACATGACTGCCATGTGGAGATGGAGAGGGCAATGACATTCCAGAAGCCGAGGAAGTCAAGGTGGCCCCACGTACGCCTGCTGGGTGGAAGACAGATGACGTCCGGGGACTTCCAGTTGTCTGTGATGACAGTGGAGGAGTCCCTGATCTTGAGGAGATCGAGAAAGCCCATTGTGATCTTGTTGATTTGAGGGGTATATCAGAGAGAGATGGTTTGTTGTTGTTTTCTCGGTGAAAATTTCAGATATGCGGGACCGTTGAGCGTTGAGCGTTGACAGGTGACTCGGGTGTGGGGCTGCGGGAACTGGGGACTGGGGGCCGCTTCAGTTGGGGCTCGTCTGGTTGGTCTGGACGCACTGCTCTTTGATAAGCTTAGCAGTGCACACAGGGAGCTCCATGTTTTTGATGGAGATCTCGCTCCTTTTTATTCTGGCGCGGGGTCTATCTTCGTCTTGGGGCCCGCCACCAATTGGTCAGATTTAACCCGCCTTGCAGATCTCTGTACATAGAGCGGGCAAGCCACACATGAACACATGAAAGTTAAAACGTCTCTTTGCGCCTGGACGTGTCTGGGAGTGTGCTTCCAGGAAAGACACTAAAGCCACTGTGTAGCTCGCTTCACGTAAGCTTGAATGGTGTTCATTGTGCCTCTATATCTCTGTTAGGGTGTTCTTCGCACCCCGTAGTACCCAGCCCATCGCAGTGGTGGCTCCGAGCTGTAACTTGCGACTTGCAGCTTCCAGCTTGCAAGTTGCAACTTGTGTTCACTTTCAGGGACTCCACATACCGGAGCCCTAGTGAAAATGTGGGCCAACTGAAATGTCTGACTTCAGCGTGTGGGTCTGGATGCCAACCATAATAACTTGTGCACCCTGATGTTGGAGGCTCTCTGATTCTGTGGGCAGTGCGCAACCGCTGGAAGAGTACGGCCATCTGCGGTGTGCAAAACGGTTGTCAAGATTACCGCCCTGCTTAAATGCCCATCGGTCAACCGAACGACCATGGCCCATGACCATATGGTAGACCATACATGATACCTTCCGAAAACCAGAGGAATCAGGGTCTCTTCAGAGTGCAAAATGCGGCAAGGCTGACCAGTGACGTGGGCATACGAGTGTGGCGTACATATGTAACAAGACAACGGTAACGGCCAGATGTACAGTACACAGACATGGTCCCCTTTGAATTTGGCGTGGCGCGCGAGGTCGATGCGATGCCATCCAATTAATTCAGAATCTACAATGATTAGTACTAGGCTGAGGTGACCAGGCTCATGACCCTCAAGACCCCAGAGTCCAAAGTTGAGACTCTCGAAAGTGCTGTATAATTCATCGCTTCCAGCAATACGTTCACTAGCCACTGGTCTAGGTGTGATAAGGTTTAGCAGAGCCCATTCGGCAAAAAATAAGGAGTGTCTCAGCTCTACATTTAACTTTGCTTTTGATAGAGACAAAGGAATATTACCGAGTTTCCACACACCCGATCTCGCCTGATCAGCTACTAGCTCAACGTCGTTGAGCTTTATATGACTCTATGAGTTAGTGATGAATGAGTGGAGTGGGGTATGCTTGAACTACTACATAGAGGTGGCTACTAGTACTGGCGACTCCAAGTCCCGGCTCCTGTCAAATTTCAGTACATGTCAGAATTGGTCTGCGTTATGGGTGGATCATACGGTGTGAAGGGCTGACTGATTGATGAGTGCGCTACGCTGTCACTGGTCAGAAGAGAACGCCGTGCGTGCAGTGTGCCTTCCAACTTCCAAGTTCCAGCATTCCACTGGTGCACCATGAGTGTGTGATGGTGTCACGTGTGATGTGTGATTCTGGTTCGTAAGCAGTAGTAATATTGAACGTTCAAGAATCAAGGACCCGACGGCCGACGCCCAGCTGCTATTGTCATCCGTCCGGCGTCCAGCATATGAGTTGGAAGTTGGGCAGTTTGGTGAAGTGTATGTGTTGAAAGTTGCAACCGCAATGGAAACTTGAATTCAAGCACGGGGACTGGGGATTGGACTCGGAGTCTCAGATACTCAGGAACTCAGGAGTCATGGCCCTATGGGCCTATGGTCCCTGGTGTTACAGTTTAGTTCTCAGGATCTGATGCAATTACTTTGTCTGCTGCCTCTCCAGGTACCCTGACTTCGCTCGTATTTCTTTTGTGGCGTGTGTACTATGTAGTAGACAACATCTGAGATCTGGATCTTCATGAATAACTCGAACCATTCAACCTGTGTTGTACTATTATGGCTTACGGCCACAGCCTATAGACACACCAAGCCATGAGCTCGTTTTACCAATATCTACTAGAGTCTAAACACCTTGCAATTGAGCGACTATAGAGCCATTGATCGAACAGCGGAGGTGGCCTATTCTGGTCATCTTCCATCCGCGTAGCGGACACCTCCGCACGAAGAGAACCTTGAGCAATGACAGCCTCGATATTCTGATCCGGATTGACTGAAGATGGTACAGATAGCTTTTCACAAGTAGTATGTCGTAGTTCAATTGTCGGCAAACCTTGCTGCACATCAAACTCCCAAGATAACTCTGACGACGTTCCTCTACTACTACTAGCTGTGTACCTCAAAAACGTCAATAGCGCTGACACCATGCAGGCAACCCGGCCGCCAAATCTGGTCCACCAAACGCCGCTACAGCGTAGTATGTACAGCTCGAAGGCTCCAGGTACTACAGTCTACAATGAGGGCCACGGTGCGGGCTTCTGGCGCATGTGGCATCATACATGTCGCTACAAACAATCGCGGACTTGGTGTTCTATGTGCCAAGCACCGCGCTAAATTGTGTCATCGACTGCCCGTCAACCCCTTCAAAATGACAATCAGAACTACAAGATACCCTACTAATACTTAGCCACACTGGAGATGTCCAGGGGGCACATTCTACTTGCCATCAGATTGGCTGCCCAATGACCCATCGGCCATATCCAGCTTCAAGCGGCTCCGTAGGCTGGCAATTGTCGTATCTCCATCACGGACAATCGCGCGCTACACACTTTCTCTCTAGTGGGGTGAACAACCAACATACAGAGGGGAAAAGAGATGACGCCATATAAGTAAGGGTGATGTATCGGATAGTCTCTCCAACTGTCGACAGAAAAAGGCACACTCCAGACTCCACACTCTATAGTGCGCACTCAAACCCCCGCCCATCCTGTCACAGCTCCGGTCTTTCCCGTTGACGGACAGCGGAGCTTTCCTTTGTAGGCAGAGCGCGGACCTCCACCTCCGCAATGCGGCAAAAAAAGAGATGGAACTAGCCCTGGGGCCGGTTGAGTCCGATCATTTATATAGAAGGCTGCTTCCCATGCTCCTGGCTTGTCCCCCTGTCTATCTTTCAATTCTGCTTAACCCCGACTCACCACGCAAAGCATACACGAGCCCCGCGGCCTTTTCCCGGTGTTTCGTAATCAGTGTACTTCATACCTCGGATCCTGGATCAGGCACCTTCCCTACACCTTCACACATAACCCCACACATCAGCATTCACATAATGACAACAGGAAACGGTCCAGTTCACGAAATCACCAATCTCGACGAGTTCCCCGTCGCCTTGTCCTCCGCCCGTGTTGTCGTCCTCGACTTCTACTCTACACAATGTCCACCATGTACTGTTGTTGCACCACTATACCGTGCTCTTGCTGATAAGTACTCCAATGCCAAGTTCTACCAGATCAATGGTCTCTCAGAGGGAGGCTACGAAGTGCAGAAGAGTATAGACGTGGTGTGGTGGCCTACATTTGTCATCTACGTTGAGGGTAAAGAGGTATGGAGAGCCAAAATCCCAAACCCTCCACAAGAGTTCCCTACGCATGACTTGGAGAACGAGTTGAAGAAGGTGTACTAAGGTTCTCGTTGTGTTATATTTTATTCATTCCGTTCATTTGCTTATCTGTTATGGTCCACTATTGTGCTCCGTTCATGATCATTGTTTTCCTTTCTTTTGCCTTTAATGTTTGCTCCGTCCTTTTGTTTTTTCCTGGACCCACACTGCACAGCTCCCTTCTTATACACTTATAAGTTCCCAATTCCCATGAACATTTCAACTGACACAAAGCCATGAATTCCATTCCATGGTCTGGACCATCACTGCCAGAATGTGCCACATCCTTCCACAGACACACGACAGGTACACGTGACTGTGCACCACAAAGGTGTCACATGTATAACTATACTTGACGCCGAAAGACACTCTAATACATTGGAATTACGTAGGAAAAGAACATGTGCAAGCAACAGCATCCCAGCATACACAACCCACAAGGCTTCCCGATCCCTGATTTGAGGTCTTCACACAGTTCCACGTCTTCCTTTTTAACACTGTGTGCGTGATGTTCTGCGTTGTGTCTTGCAGTATGACATGTGTTTTGTTTCTACCAGAAGCGGAAATTCTCCCGTTTCGGACCATTAAGCGTTTCTTTTTTTCGAATTTCGATGATCTTCAATTGCTTTTTTCAGTCGTTGGTAATTGTTGGTTGGTGCGCGGGGCCACATTTTGAACACAGACGGGATGATAACAGTGGTTTCACGTCAACCAAGCTCCCGAGTCCCGACCACATAACTGTGACCGCACCGTGTTCTAGTGCACATCAGCTCGGGAACTTACACGCCGCAACACGTCTTGAGAGAGCCGTACACGACTGCCTCCTACCGCATCACCGCAGGGCCATCACGCCGCCACTCTTCACGGAACACCCTCCATCGCAAGCCGAGGACAGCAGAGGCCAACGCAGGAAGGCTGTCCTTAATCATCTTTGAGAGTCCCATCCCTAAACTCACAGACTGTGTTTGAGCTTTTCGGAAGCACACCAGCCGAGCTTTGCCCATCGCAAAAGACCACATCCACTACCCACCAGTTGCTCCCCTTCAACCCCACCAACAGCAACACCTCATCGCCACAACAACCACAAAATGTCGTCCACGCCGGCACCGCTGCTCGAGCAGCACACACAGCTTAACCCCCATCAATCGCAGAACCATTCCAACACGCCAGCCAAGAATGTTTCAGCAGGTGGCAAGAAGTCACACGCTTGTGGGCCGTGTCGAAGACTCAAGCGCAAGTGTGATCTCCAGATACCTTGTGGTACTTGCAAATCAGGACGAAACACAAGGATTGACGAATGTTTGGCCAACCCTGCCCGCCCGCTCAACAATATTCAAGAGCTTATAGCGCCCAACTCCAAATTCGGTCGTGTCCATCGCAACTCAAGCGTCCATTCTCCAGCATCATCGAGTGAAGACTCCCCCAACTCCCAGAACAAGAAACAGAAGTCTGGAAGAACGTCGAGCTTCAGTCAGTTTGATACCAAGCAAGAAGATGCTATTGGTCAACAAGGACCGATCTATGCCACTTCTCCTTTGTCAAACTCTAAGATGTCGTCTTTAGACCAACCACCAACATCATCTTCCATACCATCTTTGCAAGACCATCTCCAGGCAAACGCTAGTGCTAACTCCACGAATCACCACTCTGTACATTCAAACAGTATGAGCTACCAGCAACAACCATTGCAAGCCATTCCAGTGATCAGTTCGATGCCTATACAGCCACAGCCGACGTGGAACACACATTCCCCAGGGTCAATGCTCAATCATCCACAACACTCACAAAATCATCACCAACCACCTCCACCTCCACCTCCGCCACAACAGCAACAGCAACAACAGCAGCGGCCAATGTCGTACCAGCCACATGCCAACAGTGCGTATGCCTCCCCGACTGCTAGTGGGCCATCGGCAGTCCAACTTCCTCAACCAGATATGAACTACTCTCTTCACCAACAACTCCAGACACAATTTCAGCGTATACAGATGCTTGAGTCCCAAAACGCTGAGAGTCGAGTCACGATCAATCACCTCCAAGTTGAGTTGAACAATCGGAGTGCATCATCAGTCCAGAGCAGCTCTCATAGTCGTGATATCCAAAGGGCAAGAGACAATGAGTACAAGTGGAAGTTCATCAAGCTATTACCATCCAAGATTCAAACGAAATTGCTTGTGGAGTTCTATTTGCAGAACATTGACTACATCTATCACCCAATCCATCATCCTTCATTCAGAGCATCTTTAGAATCATTCTGGAAAGATGAGACTGAAGTCGATATTGGTTGGTTGGCCACTCTGTTCATGGTCCTGTGTCTTGCTGCCATTCATCTACCAAAGGGGCTCATTAACATTGATCCAATGGAAATTGAGCGTTCTCATAAGATCTGGTTTGATGCTTCCAGAGAGTGTATCACTATTGCTGATTCTATGAGAAAAACCTCTCAGGAATTCAACTTGTTCATCTTGCAATGGTGTTCGTTGTGTCAATTGTATTTCTATGCTACAAGACGTGCTGAACAACTGAATGATATTTTGCTCAAGGCTGTCAAGGATTGTCATGATATGGGATTGGACAAGGACGACAAGGACAATCCAAATTTGTTGGAAGTTGAACTGAAACGAAGACTTTGGTGGGATATCTGTGGTTGTGATACATTCAGATCTCTTTCCTTGGGTGTTAAGCCGATGATTCGTTCTTACAACTCTGAAGTTCCTTTTCCTTCCAATTGTGATGATGTTGATATCACTCCAGACGCTATCAGATTGTGCTCGATGAGTGTCCCAACTGATAACTCTTTCAACATCTACCGTGCTGTGATGATGAAGATCATGAATGGTATGTTTGAGAAGGAGCACCAGATCAAGGCTAAGGACTTGAAGGGTCTGGACGATATCAAGGACCAGGTGTTTAAGGGTCTTGTCGAGATTGATATGGAATTGTGCCAGTCAAACAAGAGTTGGTTCTTTGAACTGGATAAGGAAGGTTCTATTCCCTATGTCATTGACCCAAAGATCCATTTCCAACATCACATGCTGCACACTTGTATCTGTATTCACAGATTCAGAATCTATCAGAACTACTTGCAGGAGGGTATTCCAGTCGCATGGGAAGTTGCAAAGAGTACTGCTAAGGCTCTGTTCCAAGTTTACAGAAGATTAAGAGGTATCTACGACTTGAAGAATCCACTCTTTTTGCCCCAGATTCACCAGGCATTCACCGGATCCGTTGTCCAGTCTATGATGTTAATGTTGAACAAGATGTCGTTGAGTGATCAGACCGCCTTGTATGAAGATATTGATTTGATGTTGAACGATCTGGAATTACTGGGCAAAGAGGTGTTCATTCTCAAGCCAGAGATCTTGAAAGAGAGTTTCAAGGTATTGAATGTGTTGAAGAAGAACATCAACAAGAACTTGGTCGAATTAGAGAAGGACCAAAAGGACATTGTTTCCAACGTCTTTGGTGGTAAGGACATGACTGAGAGTTACTTGAAGAAGTGCACGGTTTCATTCATCATTGATGGTGAACAGGATCGTGATGAGCCACAAGATGCAGCTACTCCATACGATTACAGAAACCAACTTGGAGCCTTGATTGATGAAGACCTTGTCCAGAAGTCAGTTGTCAAGTTCAACGAGATTGGTCACAAATTGAAGGTTGGTGAGACTTTTTCGGACCGCCGAGGTTCCATCAGACCTCCAAACACTCCACTTTTCGGTCCACAGGCCTCAAGAACAAATGGTGCCAGTACTCCACAACAGCTGAACATCAATGTTGCACACCCACAACAGGTACCAGGAATCGCTCTCCATGGAATGGGACCACCGCAAAGCCAGGAGGAATTGGATGAACGCTCTCGCCACATGACGCCCTTCGAGTTGAATTTCAACGATATTGACACGTTCTGGAACGACATGGGCCCTCAGGGTCTGGATGAGTTGAACAACATGTATTACTCTGAGTTCTCTGGTTACAAAATCAACTGATTCGTTTTTATTTGACAGTTTCATTATGTTTTGTGTTTTTTTCAGTTCAGGTGACATACACCACTTTTTAAATGTTTGAATATAAACAGTTTGTGCTATATAACGTTTTGTTGCAAGGATATAAATTATTTTCCCTAATAGGTCTCTATGGTCTTGTTTGCTGGCCAAATTAGGAAACCAATCAAGCACTCGCGAAAACGGCAAAAGGTAAACAAAGGCGGCGCAAAGAGGGCGACAGCGCAAAGCAGCAATTCTGGATGAATTCTCAGCACGACTCAGACTTCTTCGCGTTGTTTGCCACCTGAGACGCCAACACCCCTTCTTTAACACAGCCAGTACTGGAGGACACACTTTGCAACCTGCAGAAACATTCTCCCTACGCACACAAAGATCAGCATTCCCGCACCCGCATAAAAGGCACGCACATTCCCTTTTTCCAAACTTCAAAGCTCCCACAAACATGTTGAGAAGCACCAGATCGATGCCTTCCCTCAAAGTCTTGAACGCCGTCGTCAAAAGCGACCTCCAGCAGCAGTCCAAGGCCTTCAGCTCTGTCGCATCCAAGTACAACCTTGTGTCGCCACACATCCCAGACTATAAACACAATGTCTTGCAGTACCAAACGTTCAACAGAGCAGTCCATCAGACCGCTAAGAAGGACCAGACTCCAATCATGAACAAGAAATCCGAGTTCAGCTTGATGTCTCTGAATACTCTCAAGGTTGAGTGTCGCAAGCGTGGTTTGAAGGTCAGTGGTCGCAAAGCAGAACTTGTCTCCAGAATCTCCACTTATGACTCGTCATACTCTGTTAAGGCCGCAAACTCCATTTCTACGCAGGTCAGACCAATGAATCCCGCACATGGCTTCCAGGCACCAACAGCAGTGTCCAACACCATCCAAGCCACTGCTCAAACGATCAAACGATTCTCCAAGTCCGCCAAGGTTGAAGCTAAGGGTGACGACTCTCATATTGACTTCATCAAACCAGTGGACATGACCCCACCAAAGCTTGTTGAAGATGACTACATCATCCAAATTCCTTCGTTGTCTTCCGATGCCTCCAAGAAGGCGGTAACTGAGATGGAGAAGAAGATTTCCCAGGCTTTCAACCCAAATGAAACTGTTGTGTCCAAGGCTGCCGGTTCCGATTCTACGATCTTTGAGCAAGGCTCTCTGGACGAAGTTGAGGTTCAGAACGCGGAAGCATTGAAGACAGATGCATCTGATCTACTTGCTGAAGAGGACAAGAGTGAGCCGTATGAGTACGATTACAATGAGGTACCAAGCAACGATAAAAGGTTCCTGGGTGGTTTCCTGGCCGCTGTTGGTCTGTGGTTTGTCTTACCAGTTGGCAAGAAGTCCAAGAAGGTGGACAGTGAGAAGACTGGTGATGAGTTGAAGTGATTGGTAGCGCATATCTGAGCTAGCACACTGTTATTTATTGGTGAACGTACCACTACGATGAACAATGGGTTGTTGAATGATTTTTTTTATATAAGCTGGTTGATAGGCTGAACGGTTGGATGGAATTATGAGCGTTTATGGCCAATGTTTTACAATATATTATACTTTTTGAATGACTCTGGACAGTTTGAAGTAGTACTACTAGTACTGTAACACTAATTAATCAACAGAAGTGGTGTCCGGGTTATGAGTATGGTGTTCAGGTGTGTGTTCGGGTTTTTCTACCACCCGTCTTTCATAATTGATTACGCAAAATCGGCAGGGGCTTCATAAAGGTTTTAGTAGATCTAAGTTATTATTGGGTCTCCTTATAGTGTTATCTGTACTCACAGAGCTCCTAGACGAGGTCTAAATCGATCAAAATATTGAGTTTCTTGAAAAGAGCGACTCCATCTTTCATTTTGAACAGTTCACTGAAAAGAGCTAGCTCTATACCAATATTTTTTATATTTATATCGAAATTGAATACTGGTGCTAGAGGCTTGAGAATTTGATCATCAATTAAATGAGGGATTTTCACCTGGACCAGCTAATATATAACCCGCTTCAAATACGGTAGTTCCTGAGTAACAGCATTTAATACTCGTTCATATTCGGTTGGGGCACACAGGCCACGATCAGATTGTGTCCTGACTCCTAGATCAAAAAAAAAAAAATCATAGCCTTTACGTATCTCAAAACTAGAAACGTGCAAACTTCTTGATCGAGCTCTACAACCTAAAGAAGCAGATTATGACGATCTGTCTCGTGTCTCGCATATGGCTTTTGAACGGGGTTGTACTTAAAACTCCTATGGAAAGAGTCGTCATGTTGCCATCAGACATATTTAGAGCGTGAGGATTGGATGTTGATGTGGTTGAATCATGGTAGATGCCAAACGGCTAGGACCGAAGCGACGTAAGTATCCTGTATCCTAAATACTAAGTTTAAGGCTATTGATAGTACCCACAGACAGCCCACAGGATTAGTACTAAACTGACATTAGGACTGCAGATATGTGTCTGCTGTGCTTGTGTGGTAACTTATAGCGCGTGACAAACAAATATCTGGGGTACAAGTGTGAAATAAAGCTCTTAGACATACAGACATTTGTTCATTTTGAATATGGAAATGTGATAGTACATTTAATGCATGTAGACCCCCATTGTCAAGATAGTCAATCCAGTCAACAGCAATGGAGTAGCAGTGATTGTATAACTTGACTGGCCTCTGTGATAATGGCCACCGTACCTCTGTAAGTTCAGTGTATCATTTATCTCTGCCTCAACTGTCTTCTTGTTATGATTGTGGAACTTCTCCTGGAACCATTCATTCTTCTGTTCTTCACTTGGTGTAGTCTTTGACGTCTTGATGAACTTCTTTTGAATCATACGACGTTCAAACCAGAGATTACCTTTGAGATGGGTGTCATAATCAAAGTGTGGAACATCATAATTGGATCCAGAAGGTGTTGCGTTGATATTCATGTTTGCATATTTCGACTGGGAGCGACGATACCCTGGGCCGAAGTGGACGCTGTTGCGGGTGATATTGATGCCTCCAGCGGAGTACTGCCTAGACGTTGGAGAGTACACTGAAGTGTTTTGTGAGAAGGCGTCGTTGTTTCGAGACGTGAGCTTCATTTTTGAATCGTACTCTGAACGTTTGGATTGATTGGATAATGTTTCATATGATGAGACGATGCGGAGGTAATTGTTCTTGATGATGGGCTTGAGGGCAGTCGGGACACGCTGGTTCACGTCTGGGTGGAAGCGCTTGGATAGCCGTCTGAATGCAGACTTGATTTCCTTCGCATCAGAAGAGGGAGAGATACCCAGAATCTGGTAGTGGTTGTAGGTCTGCGGGTATTCTTTGATCTCGTTGTGGCTTGCTTCTGGGTGTGGGGTCTGAGAGAGGCAGCGCGTCATAGAGGGAAGACGCGTGAGAGGACGTTGCAGCCTAGCCGTGGTGGCCCGTGTGGCACGTGTGTACATCATCCCAGGAGAGTTGTAGGGACGTTTTGAAGTTGTCTGTGGTGATGCTCGCGTTGTTGAGGCGATGCGTTGGGGTCGGAGTGACGTTAATCTTTTTGTGTGGTATCTTTGTCCTGATCAGGGCACATCCAGAGTGCGCTCAAATGGCGGGGAATTGTTCCAGGTGAAAGCGGAGTTCACAGCGTTTCTGCTGCTGTGTCCATCCATGTCCACCATCCTCCAGCAGGGAACACCTAGTCATTTATAGTCCTGACTCATGTCTCTTCAGGACCACCGGGCGCCGATTGAGGGTGTTTTCTCTGCGTCCGGGTGCATTTGTGCCTAACCGTATCACCGGTGACCGTTGTCGGAAATGCTCTAAAGTCTAGGCCATAGCAGAGTCTACAGGAGTTAGGAGCATCTGGAAGCTGATTAAAGTGCCAGTGGATCACTGTCGTTGTAGGTGCCGTCATCTTCAGACTCGTCGTCGCTGTCCTCCTCATCGTTGAAGTCCAGACTGATCCATCCAGGCCACGCGAGTTCATCTCTCAGCATCTGTCGAAGCATATCAGTCAGGAACTTCTCCACTTTGCCCACATTTCTCAGAACAGAGCCGTCTCCCTGTGAGTCTCCGATCTCACTCTCGATTCTCATTGTACGGATGATGTCGATGCGTGATCGATAACTGTCTCTATCACGGTCTCTGGAGACAAGTTGCGATGGGTTGGAGACAAGACTGTCAAACTGATCATCAGTAACATCACAGAGGAAAGACAAGTAGACAACCTTCCCCACATGTGATACCACAGCCAGAGAGTGGATCCCCAGGTCCACAATCCGTAGCTTAACCGGTAGTTTGATGAACCCCGGAGAAGGGTAGTTCAACAGGAGATCCACCTGAACTTCAATGGATATATCGCCGTGGTATTCCACCTCGACAAGCAACTGGATATCTCTTGACCGGTCATCCTCCTCATTCTCGTGACTGTCATCCGCTGCGGCCTCACTAGTGTTGTGATCACCCATTTCTGATGTTCCGATGTTGGAGCTCTGATCGAGTAACATCCCCTTTGTGATCTCGACGCTGCGGGTTCTGGGCCTTGAACTGCCTTCTTGATCAACAGAGTCCACGCCTTCTTTTTCCTTCTTCTGGTCAGCGTAGAACTCGGCAAACGGGTCCCCGATGTGACGTATCGTCACTAGTGGTGCCACTGTTCCCAAAGAGACGTGTGTAACATGGAGGTTCTGGAGGTAGTCCGGCAGCGTCAATGCCTGGAATTGCTGGTCGAGGAACTCTCTTACACCCTCATTCAACGCCGTGTCTGCTCCGAAATCGGCCCAGTTGATGTCGATGGACATTGTTTGATGGCTGCTGTTCGAATGAGCAAGTCTTCACAAGTGGGTTGGTGCGCCGTTGATGAGCGCGTTTTTGTTCGTGAAAAGTCGGATGAGTTGGATGCTCAGATTCTACAACTGAAGGACAAAATCACTCGCTGACTTGACATTCTTTTCTCCACTGGAGTAACTCTAGCGTGCTCACTATCACTCGCTTAACACACTAGTAATTGAAGGTACAAAAAAGTGTCCACATTTGAGTACCAGAAGGCAAAATGATCCAACGAAGAGCTTCCGTGATACCTCCAAAAGTGTTACTGAGGACACTACACACTACACCACAGGCGAGATTCACGAACATTTTGAAAGCCAAGCTCCAGAACAACACGTCCGGAGACCAAGAACACGTTGTCAAACGTACAATGTCACATCCTACCTCCCTATTTTACAACGTTGTCTCTGACGTGTCGTCATACACCGAATTCGTTCCCTATTGTACCCGTTCATTCATCAACGAGCGTGATCCAGTGACGAACGAACCAATTGAGGCAGGGATCCGTGTCGGATGGAAGGCATTCGACGAGGAGTTTGTATGCCAATTGCACTGCGAGCCTTCCAAGATCGTCATTGCAGAGAGTATGACCCACTCGCTCTTTGAACACCTCTACACGAAATGGACCATTACGCCGATCCCGAACAAGGAACACTCGTGTGAGATGGAGCTTGTGCTGAAGTACAAGTTCAAAAGCCAGCTGTACAACTCTGTGAGCGCAATGTTTGCTGAGAGCGTCAGTCAGTTGGTCATCAACGCCTTTGATAAGCGTGCTAGGGAGCTGAGAAGGATAGAGCGGAAGGGCAATTGCAACTGAATATAGAACATGTACATAGAAACATACACAACACGGTACTATAATACCACTTCAATAGCACTTGCTTCATAACAAAAAGGTACGACGAGAGGCTTTTACCCACAACATTTACCATCTGCCATTTGGGCAGTGCCGATAAGTCCAACGCGCCCAATCTCCAAATTCCTTCCATCAACAATACAAACAGGACCAACAGCACCCTGTCCTACCCGCTACGAACCACACAGACAAACACAATGAGTCAGCTCTTCTCCGCTCCCGAGGACCCCTGGTCGCTTCCGGCCCCGAAGCAGTGGGAACCAAGCGATGGAGACCCGCTCCAGGATAACGCACCAGTGTCACCAGTGTCACCAGAATCCAACAGCGCTGTGGCGGAGCGTAACATGGAGGGCAGCATCTGGGACGAGAGCAATGGTATATTGAGTGGTGGTGCCGCTACAACCACAGATGCTACCACTGCCACTGGAACTACCACCATCCCTACCGTTAGTTCGTCAGACTTCCACTCCTGGTCTGAGGCGGTGCGCTCAACTTACACATCCACCTCGCCGGATTTGGTAAGCGTTTCAGAGCTTGCCGAGCGTGAAGGTTTGCTGTTCAAGCACACAAACTATCTTATCGAACACCATCTGCCACTTGAAGGCGAAACCGAGGCCAGTGGCGAACGCAGAGTTATCCGTCGATACTCGGACTTTGTGTGGCTGGTCGAGGTGCTGTTGAAGAGATATACTTTCAGGCTCGTGCCTGAGATCCCTCCAAAGAAGCTTACATCGACATCAGACCCGTTGTTTCTCGAGAGACGCCGTCGGGGACTTTCCAGGTTTCTCAATGCTCTTGTTCGTCACCCAGTGCTGAGATCAGAACCTTTGGTCATCATGTTCTTGACCGTACCGACTGATCTGTCCAGCTGGAGACGTCAAGCACAGTACGACTCTTCAGAGGAGTTCGTTGATCGCCAGCGTTCGACCCAGTTCATGCATATGTGGGAATCCTCCTTTGAGGAATTCACCAAGATGATGAGTGATGCCGAAGATGAGTTGAAGACCGCATTGGAGAGCTGGAACCGTATCAGCATCGTCGTGGAGCGCTTGTGTGTTCGTCAGAAGCAAGCAGCCTCCGACCAGGAAAGATTGGGCTCTCTGCTTTCCAGTTTCAGAGACAACACAGTGGCATTGTACCCAGTGGAGGAGTCTCGTGTGCCACAAATCAACGAGGGGCTAAGAGAGGCAGCAAAACACGTCACCACATCCGTTGAGACACTACAAGAAGAAGCTACAGATGGAGATGAGAAAGCATTGGAAGAGTTCAAGCGTCATTATGACTACTTATACGCTTTGAGAGCACTCTTTGAACGTTATCATCGTCTTGGAGGAAACCAAATTGAACCACTCAACAAACGCAAAGAACACAACGAACAGAAGTTGGCTGAACTACAAGGCAAACCGGATGTCAAGGGAACTGAAATTGACAGATTGACAGACTCCATCAGTGCTGACATAAAAGAGATTGCTCGCCAAACAAACAGAGATTGGTTGATCAAGGAGAATGTACTCACAGAGTTTGTCATGTTCCAAGAGACACAATTCCAAATCACAAGGGCTTTGCAGCATTGGGCTCGTGACAGATTGGAGTTCACAGAAAGACATATGGATAATTGGACTGGTCTTTCGTCTTCGTTGCAAGATATTCCAACAAACAGAAGAGGATAACGGAGTGTGTCTTATATGTACACTCGTTCTCTCATTACTTACCTACTTCATTTTAAATTCTAATGCATTAATCTTTTGTTTTTATTGATCATATGTCGCACATCCTTTAGGCAATCTTCTTATTAGTGTTGGTGAAACCAACACCCTTAATGGTGGCGATCATATCACCAGAGTCATCATCATCAGCTCCAGCCAAGTGTACCTCTGTACCGAACACTTCTTTGATATCTCTCAAGATCCATATCAACTCCTCAGTGATCTGTTCTTTGGAGATTCTCAATCTTCCAATGTCTTCTTTTCCAATTACCATGTATACGAGAGCCAAAGTTAGCTGGTTTCTCGACACAACTCTGGCATTCTCTAATTCTTCCAATAACTGGTATGCAACACGCTCGCCAATGTCCTCCGGCACTTCACCAGCACCACCGACATCTTCGGCGAAGCATCTCCAGCCCTTCTTTGTTTCAGCAACGAGGGTAATACCGAAGCCGGGACTCTTACCAGAGTTCTCACCTCTCCACACATCAGCAGTGATATTCACTTCACACCCCGTCGTCTTGAGCACTGCTCTAGCAGAGTCAATCATTCTATTCGCCATTGAAGGCGACACTCTTGCACAGAAGGCCACACCTCTGATTGCGGAGACTTTGGGCGTCTCTGTTGCATGCATCGTCAATGGCTGTGGGATCAATGAGTCCACTACCAAGTGGACCTCACCACCTCCGTTTGGTGGACATCCCCTTTTGATGGTATGCAAGGCAGCTTCACGGACACCAAACTTCTCCATAACAGGAAGGAGTCCCCATCTGATACCTTCAACACCAGCGTATCCTTTCATTCCCGTTATACCCATGAACTTGATCTGGAACTTCTTCTTTGAGAATGGAGCCAAGTAGAGCATTGGCTCGATGAAGTACCCAACACTAACACCATCTGGGCATGTGTGTGTATGCTGGCCACCGGTGATAAGACCCGGATAGTACACGACTGTTGTACCGGTGTATGAAATCTCGATACGTGAGCCATTGGTGACAGTCTCTAGCAGACGGAGGAAAGACACTTCTTGGTCTCGCAGACCAGGGTTGAGGTCATCTGAGCGGATCTTCTCAATGCGCACAGGCTTTCCGGAGAGAGTTGCAAGCACGAGACGCAAACGGAAGTTGCGTGTGCCCTGGAATGACACTATCTTGGCCTTAGTGGACATTTCTTGGATGTGGATTGTGTCTCTTCCCACCAAACAGAAGGAAAGAGATATGGCCGCGATGAGGACAAGCGGATAAATTTTCCAAGGGCGTGGCCCAAACCATATTTCGCGAAACTATGAGCTCTGGCGCCGGACGTCAAATTGGTTGATGGAGGCCTGGAGCGCCCCTTTGTATATAAAGAGCGCAGTGGCAACAGTGGGAAAAAGACCGCCCATTCGGCAACCAGGCCACACCAAACACACAGAAATGAGCGAGTCGCAGACACCTTCGACTACGGCATCGCCACAGAAGCGCGCAATGTCTACGGATGAAGCCCGGGAGACCAAGCGCCTGAAGACCGAGGAGCCAAACAACCCCACCGTGGACGACATCCTCCAGGACGACTTCGACATGGCCAACTTCGAGATGCCGGACGACTCTACGCTGCTACAGATGCCACAGTTCCCACAGACACCACAGCAGGGCTCTGCCCAAGGTACTCCACAACAGATGAATCTTGAACTGCCAGAGCTTCCTTCTGACCCACAGTCAGCTAACGCAACACCGGCAAACACGGTTCTCAACTCAGCACAGCATCCACAGAGCACAACATCATCCACGCCTGCAGTCTCCTCAGCTACTGCCACACCATCGCTTTCACAAAAGCAAATCCCATCACAGGATGCTCAACTGCAGACTCCACAACAACAATCACAACAACAACCACCACAGCCTCAGATGCAGCAACCACCAGCACCTCAGCAAGCACCATCAGCCACCGGCGTATCTTCTGCTCCTGTGGCATCTGCCAATACCAATGGAAACACACAGGCCGATACTTCAGGGAAGCCATCCGGTCCTGCAGACCCAGATAAACTCTCTGATGCTCTTCTCTCTGCAGGTGTCGATCTAAAAGCTGAAGAGGCACTCCTCAACTCATCTACGCTTCCCACAAAACCTAGCGAACTGTCAAATACCACAGCGGCTTCAAACCAACCGATCATCATCAACACACCGTTCTTGGACCCTCGCCAACTTGCCACATTCATGAACAAAGTTGTCTCAGCACATGGTCTCAAACCAAATACAGAAAATGAAGCCGCTTTGATACAACTTGTGACATACGCCACCGAGGACTGGATGAAGAACATCTTGACAAATGCTATCGTTTTATCCCGCCACAGACGCCGGTCTATCAAGAATAAGGGACGTTCCGAGATCACTGTCGCCATGAGAGAAATCGCCTTGAATAACAAGCAGGCCGAGACAACTCGTGCTACAAGAAAGAGAGATATTGGTATGGAAAAGAAGAATGAAGTGAATGACGAAGAGATCCAACACAAGGCTACAAATGCCACTGTGGCTATGATGACAGGAACGAAAAAGAAAAAGTATGACTGGATGAGTGCCGGATCACAAGGCTCGAAGAACTCTCTTGGTGACGTTTCTCTGAGGTTCAGAGAGGCAAGAGAAGAGCCGGGTCTGGTAGTGAGAGATTTGCTTAGTAGTTTGGAGAAAAAAAGAGCCGGTGTTGAGAAGACTCTCGCCAAGGGCTATGCAAAACTTAAGGACTGATTCAGGAATCATTTACATTGCTGAATACTTTTAGAGCGCCATATGCCTGGAAATTATAATAATTTACATGAACTGACGACGTGAATCAAAAGCTGCAAGCTGTAGAAGCATCATTAGGGGCTTTAATAATCCAATTAATTTTAGGGGTTACCCGGCCTTATGAAGGCTGGGGGAGGAAAAAAAGAGAAACGAAACGGAGCACTCATGCTGGGGGTCGAACCCAGAATCTTCTGATTAGAAGTCAGACGCGTTGCCATTACGCCACACGAGCTCGGTTTGTTGAACGTTGATTCTGATGGTTCGCCCGACTTGGTGCGCGAAACATTACGTGATCCAGCACGTGACCAATAAACCCAGACACCACTTGTTCGTTTCCACAGCAACAGGCGCGCTTCCTCTCATTTGTTTTGTTTTGTTTTGTTTTTTTGAGATTCTGATCCGTGAACCTCACTGCGTATGGATCTTAATCCTCGACAGCTAAGCTTTCTGCAGCTATTTCACACAAGGCGGCTTCGTGATAATGGACATCAATCTCTCTGAGCTGTTGACTGCATTCCAGCAGGCGGATAAGGAGGACTACGACTGCAGCGATACCGGAGCCCTACTCGAGCAGACGATGGGTGCCCTCTCTGTCAGCTCAGAGTCCATCGCCGACACCCAGACCTTCGAGGCTATTGAGGAGCTCGTGTTGGCGTTTCCCAAGCTCACCAGACATGACCAGAAGAAACTGATCGACTTGGTCACCACGTCCATGTACAACCAGTCTGACAACGCTGCCAGTGTCATCGAGAGTGGTCTCACAGACGCCTTCCTTGCCCAGAAGCAGTTTTTGGAGGCATATGCCTACTTGACCAATTGTTTGTTAACCTATCTTGGTCTTGAGAACATCCCACAAGCATCTACCACAACAAAGAAGGCAACAACACAGGCCTTGGAGACCTTCAAGACGAACTCAGCCAACTTGGAGACCATATTGGAGAGTGTCTGTGCCATGTTCAGGCTTCACTTGGGAAAGTTGTTTGTCACTACTCCAGAGAAGAATCTCTTCATCGGTGCTATCACGAGACCACTCTATATCCTGATGGAGAGTGAACCAAGAATGAAGGTTACCACGGTCAAGATGTACATGTTCAAGACCATTTCTATGGCTGTGAAGTTCCACGGACACGCATCTGCCGCTCAGAGCGCCATTCTCCAAAACTTGACATACTTTGGCCATTTACACGCGGTGATGGCTGAACTTTTACAAATATTGAATGACCAGTATGATTATCCACAGCTTACAGAGGACGTATTGAGAGAAGTGAGTAACAAGGAGTTCAATCCAAATGATAACAATGGTCCAAAGCAGATATCTCTCTTCATTGTTAAGGTCTCTGAGTTGGTCCCAAGAGTGTTGCTCAAGCAAATGACTTTGGTGTCCCAGCTCTTGAACAACAACTCGTACACATTACGTTGTGCTGTTGTTGAGGCCTGTGGTAACATTGTACTCGAAATATCCAAGGACGATGATGAGCTGGAAAGACACAAGAACCAAATCTCTGGATTGTTGGACCTTTTGGTCGAGAGATTTTTGGACCAGAACCCATACGTCAGAACAAAAGCCATTCAATCACTCTTGAAGCTTTGTGAAGCAGATGCAAAGTTCACAAAGCATCGTCAGACTTTTATGGAGCTGGCTGTCAGAAGCTTGCAGGATAAAAGTTCTTTGGTGAGACGTAACTCTGTGAAACTTATGTCCAGACTTGTCTTGACACATCCATTTGGTGCTCTTCACGGTACGCAGTTGACGTTATCAGTTTGGGAGAAGAGATTGGCCGATGCTCATACAGAGTTGGAGAGTCTCGAGCCAGCTGATACGACGCAGGCAGTGATCGAACGTAACTTGGAGCAGGACTCCGAGGATGAGGATGAGGAGTTGCCGTCACGTATCGAGAAGGAGAGCGACTCCAACGCCATCTTCAAGGTCAAGCTTACAATACAGTACTACACCGATGCCATCCAGTTCATCAAACAAGTCCACAAGGGTATTGAAATGGCTTCTCAGTTGTTGTATTCCAAAAACAAAAACGAAGTCATTGAGACCATGGACTTCTTCGTCCTTGCTGATGCTTACAATGTTGAAAATGTCCGTGCTGGTATCAGTCGCATGGTTCATTTAGTCTGGATGAAGAGTAACAACGATGAAGGTACAAACGTTGCCACACACTTGGTTGAATGTTATAAGAATCTGTTTTTGCTTTCACCTGAAGATGCCTCCGAATTGGAGGCTGCTGCATTGGTGGCCAAGAACTTGATCTCTCTCACATATAACGCTACTATCCCAGAATTGGCGTCATTGGAGAAGTTGCTTTGTCTCATGTACGAGGCCTCTTTGATCAATGATGTTGTTATCAAGGTTCTCTGGCAGATATACAGCCTCCAGAGCGAAAAGTTCTCCAAGAAGCAGCGCCGTGGCTCGATCATTGTCCTTGGTATGCTCTCTTTGTCTGACCATGAAGTTGCTCTCAAAGGTATTGATTCCTTGCTTAACATTGGCTTGGGTCAACATGGTAAGGATGATCTCATGTTGGCAAAATATTCGTGTGTTGCATTGAACCGTGTTGTTCCCCAGGACAAGAAGATGGCCAACTTCAGAATTCCAAGAGAAGATGATGCTATCAAGAAACTAAGTGCCATCCTTGTGGAGTACAACGACAACAGTGAATATTACAGTGTCGCCGAGCCTGCCATCAATACCATTTTCAACATATCCACCCATCCAGAAGAAGTTGCCACGCTGATAATCAAGGAGAAGACTCGCTTGACTTTTGGTAATCTGAAAGACGGTCAATCCCAGGTTATTTCTCTCTCACAGCTCTTGTTCATTGTTGGTCATGTTGCTATCAAGGTCATTGTTCACTTGGAAGCCCTTGAAGCGCAGTTCAAGAAGAAGAAGATCGAGGCGGAGATTACAAAAGCCAAGGAGAAGGATGAAAATGCCAATGAACTTGAAATGATTGGTGGTACTTCTGAGGATGATTTTGCCGATGCCATCTCTTTTATCAAGGAGAAGGAGTTGTTGTATGGTGAACACTCACTCTTGGCCAAGTTTGGACCACTTGTGAGAGAGATTTGTCTCAATAACCTCAAGTATGATAACAAGATTCTTCAAAGGTCTGCCGTTCTTTGTTTGGAGAAGTTGATGTGTGTTTCCTCGAAGTACTGTGAGGACAATTTGGCCTTGTTGATTACCATCATGGAGAAGTCTGACGACCCAGTAATCCGTTCCAATGCTGTATTGGGCCTTGGTGATATGGCTGTTTGTTTCAACAACTTGGTTGATGAGAATACTGACTTCTTGTACCGTCGTTTGCACGATGAGGACTTGATGGTGAAACGTACTTGCCTGATGACTATCACTTTCTTGATTTTGGCTGGTCAGGTTAAGGTGAAGGGTCAATTGTCTCAGATGGCCAAGTGCCTTGAAGATCCGGATCAGGGTATCAGTGACATGTGTAAGTTGTTCTTCACAGAACTTGCTACCAAGGATAATGCCATTTATAATGGCTTCATTGACATCTTCAGTGGTTTATCCAACGACGAGGAGTTGGAAAAGGACGTTATGAAACGTATTGTTAAGTTCTTATTATCCTTCATTGAGAAAGAGAGACATCAGAAACAGCTCAGTGAGAAGTTGTTGCAGAGATTATCTAAGGTGGAGACCCAAGAGCAATGGGATGATGTTGCCTTTGTATTGGGTTCCATGCCTGTGAAGAATGATCAGATCGCTCAAGCATTGGAGGAAGGTTACAAGATGGTGGCAGCTAGAAATTGAGATTTGTTTTAAGGATTGTATTTACTAAAGGATGATTTTGTTTCCCTCGTATCAATATTATGAGGGTGTAATATATGAACGAATGAATTGGCATGAAACAGTACCATAGTACTATATATACAGTTCTTATATTATGTGCATGTTTGATATTAATATGAACTAGTGTAGCTTATATATGCAATGATATTACACCAGCTTTTTCGTGAACCTTGGTGATAAGGAGAATTGATCAATCATGAGTCCTTCTTGTAGTGGTCACCAAACATCTGAGATGGATGTTCGAAGATGTCCTTACCAGTACCAATCTGACAGTCAAATGGATACTGGTTTGAGAACAGCTCACCGTCGTTCAAGTGAGACTCAACGAGATCGGCAAGACCCTTAATGAATTCTGGAGATCCATTGAGAGACTCTGCTCTCTTCAACTTCTCTGGCTCTTTGGCATCGCTCTTGAGTTCGATATCGATCTCGTGGAGAGTCTCAATGTGGTCACTTGTGAATGCAATTGGGACTATAACAACACCTGGGACGTCTTTCTCAATCTTTTCATAAAACTTAGCGGTCTGGGCACCAAGCCATGGTTTTGGACCAACTTGGGACTGGTAGACGACTCTGTATGGGTTGGAGAAGTTGAGCTCCTTCATAACAGCGTAAGAAGTAGCACCCACTTCAGCAGGGTATGCATCTCCAGTGTTGATTACATCCATTGGGAGAGAATGTGCAGAGAACAAGATCTTGACATCAGATCTGACATCTTCTGGGAACTCTTGGAGCTTAGCTTTGATGTTCTGGGAAAAGGCCTTGATGAGGCCCTGATGTGTTGGCCAACGGTCGATAGCAGTCCACTCAATGGATCTCTCGTTGTCATGTATCTTTGTTTGTCTCCAGAGTTCATTAAATGTGGATCCTGTGGTGGAATAACTGAATTGAGGATATTGGGAGAAGGCGACGGCTCTGGTCATACCATCCTGCTTCATCTCCTGGATAGTCTCTTCAATGTATGGATGGGCATAGCGAAAGGCAACATATGGCTTGTGTGGTGCAGACTCAGGTCTCTTCTGATCAAGAATCTTACACGTTTCTTCGACCTGGTACTTGGACCATTTCAAGATTGGCGAACCACCTCCAATCTCTTGATAGTACTTTTCAATCTTTGGGGTACGTCTCTTTGCGATGAAAGTGGCCAGGCTTCCTTGGAATCTCCCCACGCCCAAGTTGATGAGGTCCGAGTCGGCAAAGAGTCTGTAGAGGAAGTCGTACACCTCTGGGATGGTGGATGGGCCGCCCATATTCATGAAGACGACGGCTGTGCCCTTGTGATCTCTCTTGAGTTGTGCTTTGGTTGATGAAAAGCCTCTGAGGCCGAGCCTTTGCGACAGACGGATCATATTCTTATGTACGCCAAACATGGTGGTAATCCTGTTCTTGTTGAGTCAGTGTCCCGCCAGGCAGAATCAACGACTGGCCAGTACTGTTCAGTGGCGATGGTGAGTCGATAGCAACGCTTCCCAATGACAAATTTCCGTTGGCCGATTGGCCCGGCCTGACGCCCGGCTAGAACGTCACCATGTTGCCATAGCATCGAACGAGTTCGCGGAAATTTGTCACAAACAACCCGGACACCCGTGCTACCCAGACACCAGACACCCACCTCTGATCAACGCGGTGGCTTCGGCGGCTATCTCATCTCTCTCTCTCTCTCGGGTCCAACTGAAACACAAAACACAGCGTACACATACACAGTGCACACCAGTCCTGGCGCAGATGATTGCTATTGTCGATAACACGATCGCGGGCTGGTCGGAGGCCTCTGGACTCGACGAGGCCACCCTCAAACTCGTCATCTGTCTCTTCGGGTCCTTCCCGCTCAACACCATCTTGAAGCGTCTTCCTGACCACAACATCACGCTTAAGAATGTCTACATCATCTGCATATCGGCCATATACCTATTTGTGATCTGTGACCTATTCTCTGGCTTCCGTACATTGCTCATCTCCACAATGTTCACCTACTTATGCACAAAGTACTTCAAGTCCAACTTGATGCCATACGTGAACTTCATCTTTGTCATGGGCCACTTGGCGGCTAACCACCTCAACGCACAATTCTTCAATGAGTTCAACCCTTCTGCAATTGACATTACTGGTGCCCAGATGGTGTTGTGTATGAAGCTCACAGGCTTTGCATGGAACGTCCATGATGGTTCCAGACCACAGGAAGAGCTCACTCGAGAACAGAAGTCCAAGGCCGTTTACAAGATGCCAACTCTCTTGAGTTTCATTTCTTACGCATTCTTTTACCCGTCTTTGCTCACTGGTCCTTCCTTTGAGTACAGAGACTACGAATCATGGCTCAATTCTGAGATGTTCTCTGATTTGCCTGAGAGTAAGAAGCCGGGTAAAAAGAGGAAAAGAAATATCCCAAGATCAGGCAGAGTCGCATTCTACCGTGTTCTGCAGGCTGTTGGCTGGTTGATGATTTGGCAGAAGTCTGCCGACTACGTTCAGATGTCACACATATTCACCAATGAGTTCACAGGTGAAAACTTCTTCTACAAATTGTGGTACTTGTACGTTTTGTGCTTCACCTACAAGCTGAAATACTACGGTGCTTGGACTATTTCTGAGGCTTCTTGTATACTTTGTGGTTTGGGTTACAACGGTTATGACAAAGAGACCAAGACTATCCTGTGGGATAGAGTTCAAAATATTGACATCTTCGGCGTGGAAACAGCTCAGAATGTCCACGTTGTTCTTTCATGTTGGAACCAGAACACCAACAAGTGGTTAAAGAACTACGTCTACTTGAGAACTGTTAAAAAGGGTAAGAAGCCAGGTTTCAGAAGTACTATGGCCACATTTTTGACGTCAGCATTTTGGCATGGAACCAGACCTGGTTATTACTTGGCCTTTGCTACTGGTGCTATTGCTCAGACATGTGGTAGGGTTTTCAGACGTAACATCAGACCAATCTTCATGGAGGCTGACGGTGTTTCCCCTAAACCATCCAAGATCATCTACGATGCTATCAGTCTCATTGTTACTCAATGCGCCGTTGCATACTTTGTTCAACCATTTGTGATTCTTGACTTCCAACAGTCTCTTCAAGCCTGGGGTGCTGTTCACTACTATATGCATGTTGGTATGCTCATCACACTCCTTGCCTTCCAAGGACCATTTGCCAAACAGATCTCTGGATTCTTCAAGCAGTACCACCCAAAGAAACCAGCTGAGAAGAAGAATAGCATCACCAACATCATCAAGGAGAAGAGCGAGTTCGAGGAAGCTGAACAGATCCATTTGGGTATCCCTGAAGCTGACTTTGAACATCCATCCATGGAGAAGTTCACACAGGAACTTGCTGAGATTAAGGAAGATATTAAGAGTTGGCAACAGGAGAAAGGTCCGGAAACCGAAGGCAAGAGATTGAAAGAGGCATACCAGAACCTCAGTAGGGATATTGAAGGCGAGTTCAAGGGACAGGCCTCCAAGAAGGTGGACTCTAAGAAAACCGAGTAATCCATGGATACACATATACGTTCGTTATTAATCCATCAGCTTCCAAAAGGGAGATATTATCATATGGTCATTAAAATACAATTATCATTACTTCTTTGACGTAACTAGTAATTGTGTAGGCATTATATAACTCATTCAGCATCTGGGTCGAACAAGTCCAAGTCAAGACCTTCATCATCATCGTCCGCCTCCTCTGTATCACCATAGTTACCACCAAAAGAGCCTCTTCGTTGAGGTTGGGCGATGTTTTTCTCCGTTTCACGAGCTGCCATAACGTCTTGTTCGTTAATCAAATGTTGTTGTTCCTCAGTCTCTTCGCCCAACAGTTTAGCAGAGTTTAACGATGAAATGGCAAGCATACCCCTCCTCAGCATATCCTCAGCTGGCCAGATGAAATTGTTTGGTCCAATGGCAGCGGCGTCGAATGTGGGTGGAGCAGTGGTGAACTTGGCCAACTTCATGGCGTATGTCAAGAGTTCATCAGCTTGGATCTTTGTGTGTTGCATTTGTTTTTCCTCTTCCAGGGTCTTCTCCAGAGATGGGAGAGCTGATAGCTTCTTTCGACAACCACTGAGACCCAGTAAGATTTCTTTGCAATTGGCATCGACACGGGCGGACTGTGCGTCCAATGAATCGATATCGAGTCCTGAACGTTGATGAGCAATGATGTCCTCCAGCGAGGTGGTGAGGTCTCGGTTAATACTGACGAGCTTCTCCGCGTCATTAACGCTAGGTGAAAACTTGGAGATCGATGTTAGAAGTGAATTGAGCGTCTCTTCAAAGGCATTGAGGTTCTTGGAGATGGGCAGCTGTGCGACACGCTTCTCGTGTATATTGTTGTTACCCAGCGAAACCTCGGGCGTTCCAAGCCTGGAAGGGATGTTGGCTGACGATATAGGTCTTGTGAGTGCCGCCGTCCTCGTGTTGTGCTGTACAGGGCTGCTGGACATGTCTGTTCCTGACTTTCTTGACAAGTTCCTTAGTTATGTCCCTGCTCCGAGGTGTTCAAATGGGTTGTTGATTGTTCGTCAAAGCTGAAGTCGGAATACCGCATTGAGAATTTCCTCACAAGATCCGACTGCGGGGGCGCGGCCACCGAATGGGAAGCTGGCGAAAACCAATCGCTCAACACGGCCAAAGCGAACCCCACAGAGCCAAAGAGAGTATCAGAAGCTGCCTCCAAAGCGCACCAAAACACCGGTCAGAAGCCACCAATGCTGCGTTCATTATCATCAGGCGCACTCAGGGCAGCCTCCCTCAGAAGCCGCGTTTCCAGCGCCCAAACGGCTGGCAAACACGCCACCAGAGCGCTCTCCACCACCACACGCCTCCACATGAGTGAGCTCGACGCCTACGAACCAAAGAAGCCGGCTCCTCGTACCTTCAAGTTTGACACCGAGAGTATCGACAACCCATTGGGCACATACACCCCAACCAAGCTCATCGAGGACCTTGAACTCTACGACGAGGACATGAAGGCCGAGATCGACCGTCAGAAGGAGGACAACTCCAAGATCAGACACTTCACCGTCAATTTTGGCCCACAGCACCCGGCTGCACACGGTGTCTTGAGATTGATCCTCGAGCTCCACGGTGAAGAGATCATCAGATCTGACCCACACATTGGTCTCTTGCACAGAGGTACTGAGAAGCTCATCGAGTCCAAAACGTACCTCCAGGCCCTTCCATACTTTGACAGATTGGACTATGTGTCCATGATGACCAATGAACTCTCCTTCTGTCTTGCTGTGGAGAAGCTACTAAACGTTGAGGTCCCTATCAGAGCGAAGTACATCCGTACATTGTTTGGTGAGATCACCCGTGTCTTGAATCACTTGATGTCCATCTTGTCCCATGCTATGGATGTTGGTGCTTTGACCCCATTCTTGTGGGGATTTGAAGAGCGTGAGAAGCTCATGGAGTTCTATGAGAGAGTTTCAGGTGCCCGTTTACACGCTGCATACTTCAGACCAGGTGGTGTCTCCCAAGACTTACCAGCTGGTATGCTTGATGACATTTACATGTGGGCCACTCAGTTTGGTGACCGTATCGATGAGACAGAAGAATTGCTCACCGATAACAGAATCTGGAAGCAAAGAACCGTTGGTGTTGGTAGAATGACAGCAGAGGAAGCCATGAACTACGGCTGTTCCGGTGTTATGCTCAGAGGATCTGGTATCCCATATGATATCCGTAAATCCCAACCATACGATGCTTATGACCGTGTCGACTTTGAAGTGCCAGTGGGACTTAACGGTGACTGTTATGATCGTTACTTGGTGCGTATGGCTGAGTTCAGACAGTCTTTGAGAATTATCGAGCAGTGTTGTAATGACATGCCAGCTGGTGCCGTCAAGGTTGAAGATTACAAGATCTCACCTCCTCCAAGAGCACTCATGAAGGAGGATATGGAGGCACTCATTCACCACTTCTTGCTTTTTACCAAGGGTTATGCCGTGCCACAAGGTGAAACATACGTCCCAATCGAGGCTCCAAAGGGTGAAATGGGCTGTTATGTTGTCAGTGATGGTTCTGAAAGACCTTACAAGTGTAAGATTCGTGCTCCTGGCTTTGCTCATTTGGGTGCTTTTGATCACATTGCAAGAGGACATTTGCTTGCGGATGCTGTTGCTATCATCGGTACCATGGATCTTGTCTTTGGTGAAGTTGATCGTTGATTTGGGCAGAGGTCTTCCCCTTGTTCACTTATTTATTCCTTATTTATTACTTTGTATTTCCCATTATTTATTGGCACGCAGGTGGCTTCAGGGACACCCGGATGTCTTATTTATTCACACTATTTATTCAATCATACGAGGTTAGCGAGATGAAATAAACACACACTATCACACACATACAAACCATAAAGCTTTTAGCACTGTCTATATTCATGGGCTATAAAGACCACACACCTCACACCTTCTCATCGGCATTCTGATCATAACTGGAGCTTTCAGAGATATCGAAGTCATCGAGATCATCGTCAAGCATCTTGTCCATATAGACACTTGGAGGTCGATTTGCCTTACGTGTGTACTCTCTTGGAGAGTAATTAGACGTTGTTGGTGACTCGATTGGAGAGTCGGCATGGGACAAATAACCAGCTGATGATGGGTTGTCATATGTGCCAAGTTGTAGCATCTCAGTGGGGGATATGAACATAGAGCTTCTTGAGGCTCTTGTCATCGCAGATCGGTAAGTTCGTCCTTGACCTTGGGAGACCAAGTTGTCCATCGAAACATTTGATCCAAGGAGGTTTGACGTGCTCTGAGAGGACAAAGAATAAACCGAGTGAGCGTAGTTCTGTTTCAAAGGCATCTCTTTGAAAATGGAAGGATCGTAGTTGTAGTCCTTTGAATAAGAGTCAATATTGCCCTTAGCAGCCTTGTTAGAAACACACCAGAAGATCCATCTGGAGACAACGAGAGAGACCACAACCAAGCCTAGGAAGGCGCCAACAATGATGAAGAGAGTGCCTGCAGGCAGGGTACTGTTCTGTGTGAATGGGTTCTGGACTGTTGGAACACCAGCACTAAACGTTACGTTATAGGATGAACTCTCGATCTCTGAAGTCGTGACTGTAATGGATGGCATGGAAGAAAGGAAGGCATCACTCGAGGAAGTTGTTGAGACGGACGGCATGCTACTGCTGGATGAAGTTGCCGATGAGAGCTGAGACGATGAAGCAGACGGAGACGATGAAGCAGACGAAGACACTTCGGTCGTGGAAGCTGCCACTGACGATGAGGACGACGGCACGATGGAGGTTGATGATGAACTTAGCGTTGAAATTGTTGCACTGGGAGTTGCTGAGCTTGAAGAGTCAGCAGCACATGTCTTGTGTAGTAACAGCAGTGATATGAGTGTGAGTTGTGTAAGTCTCATTGCTGTGGTGTTGTCGTTGCTGTGTGCTTGTTGGCAGTAGGTGATGGAGGGACGCGTCGATAGCTGAAGTCAGAGATAGCGGGTATTTGGAAAGAGAGTCACAAGTGACGAACCGGAGCGTTGTGCTAATGAATGACTGAGGGTGGGTATTGTTCTGGTACTCGGCTGGGAGGAAACAGAGCTCGTTGTTCTATGCGTGGTTTCTAAAGATCCAGCTAGCTGAGCAAACGGGAGAACCCCATCTCTTATATGGTCCCCTTTGAGTGTGCAACAGTCCGAAAGAAGTCCACCATGCATACATAACACTGAAACTTGCTTATTCGGTAGACTAGTGCCACGGGGTTTACACATCTTCTGCGAAATCCGCAACATTCATTGGCCCGTTTCGAAGGAGTGTTTACCTTTGACGCGTTGTGATGCAAACGCGTAGCGCGTCGCTCATGTCTGGGATACGAGATCCGTTCTGCGAAGTTCGAACTCCCGACTTTGTTAACCGCTTGAAGTGTACGTTATAACTTCTAGGGCTCTAGTCTCTGAAGCACAGTTCTCATGCTATTATGACGGTTCGTTTACTCGTTTATATGTAGTTCTTCCTCCAGCTCTAATTAGAATCTCCAGTTCTCGTCCACGGACTCAATGGCCCATTTGAACTTCTCTCTCAACGTCTTGGTGAAGATCTTCTCAATAGGAACATCCCACTTCTTACAGAACATCACTGACAATCTTGGGTCAATGTAGTTGATCTTGGATGTGGAGAGTGCAACCTGGGAGTTATCCTCCTTGTCCTTCATCTGCAGTGTGGTGTTGATGATACGCTGCTCAAGTTTCTCAATTTGTTGCTCGCACTTCTCGACAGTAATACCAGCTGGGAGATCTGGCTTACTAGACTTGAACTCCTTAGCATACTGCTTCTCCAGATCATCAACCTTACTCATCCATTCTTTCAACTGAGATTCTGGCAGCAGATCCTCCTTGAGGTCAGCTCTCTTCTCGTTCTCTCTCTTGAACTTCTTATCGTACTTTTCACGCTCACGAGCAACCACCTGTTTGTGAATGGAAGCCTCATCCTCCTTAGCCAAATCGTCAAGCTCTTCGTAGAACTTCGGATTCTTCTTCTGTAACTTCTTGTCCAACTGCAACATCATCCTTTTGAGACGGATCTTCTGCCAAAGCATCTCCTTCAACTTATCATTGATTTTCTGCATTGACGTCTCATGTCCCTTAGACACAGTACGTTGATGGTTACAGAGAATTGCAACGGTTCTGTTAGCAGCGTTGAACTTGACAACCTTCTCAGCAGCAGTTCCTTCATTTGGAATCAAATCCAACTGATCCTGCATAGTCTTGGATGCATTATAGGTACGGAAAACCTTAGCCGTCAAACCTGCCATATATGTCTGGAAGTGTTTGTTCAAAACAGATGGATCAATTCGGTCAAAGAGGTCATCACCTGGCACCTTTGGTGCCTTTTTGAAGAGTTTCAAGTTCTTAAAAACCTGTGGGTCAACTTCAACCTCTTGATAGAATCTGATGGAATCTTTACCCAAGAAATCAAAGACGACAGTATTTGGTGGTTTCAAACTGATGTGCTCAAATCTCAAGGAACAACAACCAACAGTATCAGCCTCCTCATCAGACTTCTCACCACCAGCTCTGAGGGCAAAAATGTCAATCAAGTAAGTAGCAGTGGCAATCTGTCTGTCTAACATCAAGTTACTCTTGAGCATGACTTTGTAGTCGTTTCTGATCTTCTCAATGTGCTTCTTCAACTCTCTGGCCTTCTCAAACTTCTTGAAGTCACTCATACCTTTCAATGAAGAGTTAGCAGCAAATCTGACATACTTCTGGGAGTTTGCAATGTTCTCCTTCCACATAGCCAACCAAGAAACTGTGTTGTCATGCTTGACTTCTTTCCATTTGTGACCAGCTGGAGGTTCTGGGATCTTAGACCCTTTACCCAAGTTCAAGATGATGTCTTCTGGATTCACACGTCTCTTGTACTTACCAGTCTTCGGATGAGCACCACGACCTCTGAACAAACCTGGAGGTTCGATTCTGAAATTACCAATAGGTTCCTTCTTACCATTAAGAAGACAAGTTTTATAAGGTTCTTCCAACTCGTCCTTTTCAGCTTTCAACTGTTTTTTCTCAGCAGTGGTCAGCTGCTTTTTCTCAAGTCTCTTATCCTCGTAGTAGTTGAACATTTGTCTGAAATCACACTTCTGGAAATCTTTAACTTCAACGCCACAACCACCACACTCCTTGATCACATCTTTGAAATCATCAAAGAAGTTCTTTTGGAAAGTTGGATTAGCAGCGTGGTCTGACTCAAGCATAGCACCGAAGAAACCAGCAACTTCTTCTGCTAATAATGGCAAATCAACCGGTTTACCATCATAGACGAACTTGACGTGGGATGGGAGCGGTTCATAATCTGGAGGGAAAATGACACCACTGTGTTCCAACGTTTCCCACTTGATGGAATCATCTTCTTGTTCGTTCTCCCACCATTTGTAGCCTTCATCCTCATCACCATCTTCTGGAACAGGGGTCTCTTCCTTTGGAGTGTCTTCTTTTAACTTCTTGGATTTCTTGATACCATTGGTTTTTTCTGATTTGGCCTTCTTGGAAGATGGTTCTGGGGTCTTGGAGTCTGCCTTACGCTTCTTTTGTGCTTTCTTTGAGGGCCGTTGTTCCTTCTTCACTTTGGATTTCTTAGCAACGGTTGAAATACCCTCATCAGAGTCATAATCGGACACAGATGTGTCAGTGGAGTGCTTCTGGCTCGTATTGAGTTGACTCAGTGGAGTACTGTCTTCATCATCACTGCTTTCGTTCTTGACGTTGGATTTTGCTATGGCATACGTTAGTATTTGAGTTCTTGATGGTGGGAAGTTGACAGGTATCCACTATTGAGCTGACCCTGGCAAACACTCATATCTGCGTGCAAGATGGGAGCACGATACTTACGTTTCTGTCTCTTGGAGAGCACAACATCATCATCGGAGTCGCTCATGGGATGGATGTATTGCAGACGTAGATGTGTGGGCGTTGGTGGCGTTCTTTGTGTAGTTTTAGTGCGGTTTGGGTATGACGCGCCAGGGATGGGAAACCGGAGTCTTGTGGTGAGAAGAGGGGCGTTAAGGGTTCCGGCCAAAGAGAGTTGGGTAGTGCACGCAGTGATTCAGCTCTAAATTGCGGTTGATGAGTCGCTGGGCCGTGGTGTGGGTGAACTGTGCGGTGGTTTGTATGCGTCGAGCAAGAGGAAAGGCAAGCAAAATAGGCCAGGATTTTCTACACGCTTGGGGATGCCGTAGAAGTTTCGATCGATCATCCCGTACGTTGACTGGGCTGACCCGCGAATAAATCAGGGTCGCGTCGGGTCTAGTCACGTGATCATCTCTTGGAAGCGCGATTTCAATTTTTGAGGGTTGGCTTCGCCGTGTGTATTTTTAGAACCCAGTGGACTGCTCAAAGACTCACTGCGGCAATCTCAACGGTGGGCACGGGCACTCACAAAGCTTATAAAGCTGAAGGGAATAGATAGAGTTTAGATCAAGGAAAGACAAAGAGTCAGTTAGTAGCGCTGCATATACGTAGAGTTACTCTCAAAATCAGTGAAAAGACATTGTTCGCTGGCCTGTAGAGGCATCGTGATACCTTCTGGCAACCAATCACGAGGCCGCAAGTGAGCCTAAAACATCACGATTCAGCCACATCTGCTGAAGACTCTGTAGCTGATGTATACCAAGCAACATGGAGAGGGTACTAGACAACAGCAGAATCATCGATTGTTTAAAGACTACAGTAATGGTTAACAAAAATTAGCCTTCCTTTATATTATGGAAAGAAGAAACACCGAGAACCAAAAGAGTGAAACCAAAAACAAGAATGATAAGCAACAGAATGTTTGTATTAAGACAATATCAACGCCCCATGATTATGATTGTGGGGTCTGCGTGAACATTGTGGTATGTGGTCTGTTTGTTTTCAGATGTGTTCAACTTAGAAAAGGAAAGCAACACCAGCAGCGACGGCAGCACCGAAGACACCAGCACCCATGGCGTTGGAAGCAGCAGCACCAGTGGAGACAGAGGTGGTGTCGTTAGAGCCGTTGGTGGCGTTGGAAGCGTTAGCGGCCTGGACGGCGGCAACAGAAGCGAGGGCAGCGACAACAGTCTTGAAGTTCATTGTGTATAGTTCTATGGATGGAGAGAAAGTAAAGTTTGGATAGAACAGGAGGCTGAGCAGCGGAAGCTCCGCCTTTTATATCTTTCGCCGCGCGCCACAGCCTCAACGCGTATCTGGAATTCTCTCGCGAGGAAAAATTTTTCGTGGCCGAAAAGGGATGCGCGTACCGCAGATTTGGGAGGCAGCTTACCGGATTGGGTTGAGATAAATGGGCTACATGCATGAATAAGTCCCGGTCTGGCCCGCCCGCCAGTCTCGCGGGACTAGCCACAAAGTGCTGATAACAACCGGTTTCTCTACGAAACACGGACAATATAGACAGTATAGCAGGCTTTACTGTTCATACTTTCCCCTTAATATAAGCAGTAGTGTTGAATATTCTCTATAGTACATATGAGGCTCGTTTTCCCTAGTTAGAGCTCCCTAAGTCGTTCCATAATGGAAGAGATAGAACTCCCTCGCAGTTGCTGAAGTTCCGAGACTTGATTCATTTGTTATCGTCCGAGGTTATCACGGGACAAGGAAGAAGAAGAATTTTTAGGGTTCGGTGTTAGCAGGAAGATTTACAACTAACTGGCACAAAGAGAACGAGGTTATGATGATTTTCATCGACAAAGACCCTCTACATTTTGAGTGGCAAATGCAAACCACTGGTGACTGGTCAGAGCATTCCCGGAAAGTGTAGTCCCACAATCTCGGCGGGTCTGAAGAATGTGGGCTTGGAGTTCGTCGAGTCTGGAAATCCCCATCGTGTGGCGCGCGCGTCACTGGTGCCGGCCGGGCCCCGGCAGGCCCCCTGTCAAGCAACGCCCCTTTCGAACCTTTGCCACGCTTCTGGCCCGGTCTAGACCCAATTACTGTTCCGAATTTGGAACAGCTATAACGCGCAGCGCTCTGCTTAGAATCTGTTGCTGGTGTTGTCAAATGGCTATCTGATTGCACACAAAAGGCATGAGCCAGCTGCCAGTGTTATGATAAAGCTTGTGCCCCGGCAAGAGATTTGACAAGCCAGCCCTGGCGAAGTGAGAGGTCGTGCTTGACCAACCACTCAGGGACCTGGATCCTGGAGCACATGTATATTCCGCATTCGGATTATCCTGGACTTCCTCTTTCGTGCTAGCATTCAGAGCTGAGCATCGAGCATCCATTCCAAATAGCGTTTCTTTTTGCGTGATACGGGTCACGACTCATCGTGCATACATATAATTTTAAGCGATAAACAACAATTGTACCTGTTGAATCTCGACAGACGGAAGAAACTTACGACATGTGTACATACATAGTGGAGTTGCCTGGTGTGATTATATACCATCACCACATATCACATTCAGACTTCATGATGATCGGAGATATCTGACAGTTTTTAATAGTACTAGGGCCTATCGTGGCTACAACAGGCGGGTCGTTCGCGTTTGTACCTGAAAGATCGGCATATGACTTATTCCATCTCACAGCTAAGCTCAAACCGTAGAGCGTGCTATGACATCTGAATCAAGCTGAACAGACAACTTATCTCCTCACGAGTCACGACTCACTGACTTTTTCCGAGTCGGTCCCAATCATCTTCATTCCAGAGCAAAGACGCATTGCTGAAGAGATGAGGCATTCCCAAACCAGGATGATTATCTGGTCGACCCTGCGGCCTAAACCCTGAAAGCTCTGTTGGGTATGTATATGCAGATACTGATAGCCTGTACACAGTGCTATTGATAGAACACTTCTCTAGCAGTACTGCGGTCTGGATTCTGGACTCTGGACTCTGGGATCTGGATGCTCCCTGGGTTTGCTCACACACCTGGCCCAATCCGGCGTGATAACTGATGGGCATCAATCAGAATAAGCGTTGAGAATATGTAGGTGGATTGTACGTTTACTCGTCAAGGAATCGGAGCTAGTGCTCATGAGCAATTCCACTGATATGTAGTTAGTAGTACCGATCTACTCATGAACTACGATTCCTGGAGGGCGCCGGCCCAAAGTTGTAGAACGGCCTACGACTTTTATGACGTTACTAGTTCAAAGTAATTAATTCAACTCAGGCTCTGACCTCAGTCAAGCTACTTATAAGTGGAGGAACTAGTAGTTACGTATTGTACTCATAGACTGTCACAGCATCAGTCTCACGGTGTGCTCCCCGGCGGCGGGAGGCCGGTATGCCGATGTTTGTACCTGAGTCCTCCGGCATCCGGGATTTCACAACAAAGAACACCAAATCTGGATTATGGAATCTGAGACTGAACTTGAAGGCAGCGGAAGTACATGTCCCGGCTTTTGAGAGCTTTGAACTGAGCCCCTTTTCAGAATATCCAAACAGCATATAACACCGCTCATAGTTATAGAGTAGGAGTTCAGAGAACGCTATTACTTCACTCCATCACACGAATGCATAAACTGTCTCAAAAGCAGCAGTGATATACAGGACTGGCCCGGCCCACGCCGCCGGGTTTGAATTTGGACTTTGGTGTTCGATATGCACAAACGCGACGCGTTGGCGCGTTTTTGGAAATTATTTCCTTTCGCGTTGGCGACCTCCGCGCTTCAAGTCCCCAGCTTGACGCGTCATCCCTGGTGCTTGTTGACAAATCAAATTAGCTCGCAGTAGATATGTACACGTCGTTACAACTTCCATCCATCAATTTCCAGGACTCAGTACTTGTAGTACTAGGAGGCAGAGATTGGCGTTTGCACTTGCCTGCTAATGCTTGCCGAATGAGAACTTGTGGCCCGTGGCAGGTGACCTACCGTCTATACGCGGTGGAGTCTGGACGCGTTCTATGACTTCGAGAATACCCGGTTCTCGTGCACTGAGCTTGAACAGTGTGTGCAAGAACGACACCCAATGATCCTTGTCGGTAGACTTTGGAATGAAACCCTACCCACCTGGAGTAGCAATGTCATCAAAAAGAGGTTCTTCTCATGGTTTCTCTGTAATGTCTAAAAGGGTCCAAGGGTGGCAGATTCTCCAGGGGCCTCCACGTCTCGTGTTTTGTATACTTTGTTGACATTCGTCATAAATCTGCTTCTTGGTCATAATGATGTACTCCACATGAAGTTCTCGGGAAGGATCATGTATGTGACTTCTTCAAGGGACTGGGCCAATGCCATCTCCTTCGTAGATATGTACGTACTTGAAAGTGGGAGTCAAGTCGGGGCCTCCTTTGTTCTCAATCAAGGATTTCTTCCCCAAGGCTGCTCATATATGATCTCAAAGAAATGCCTGGTGGTCAAATGGAGATCATATCATATCGAAACCTTCCATCAGCTAGAAGATGATGTCCACCCGGCACCCGGCATACCGAATGCAGAGTTCTAGTCAGCATATATAAGTTGGAAAACTCCTCTGGTGAATGATCATGTATATCCTATTATGAGGCATTGCCATACCAGTTTCAGTGTTGTGTGAACACATTGACCTGATGGTTCCATCACTTTGTTGTTCTCTCGATACATTTGCTGAGCAGTGAGCTCGGAGCTGGATGAAGCTGGTCAAACCAGTCACAGAATTTGGTGCAGGTCTAATGCTCATGTAGCCCGTCCTGTAGACATATAATTGACCAAACAGACATACAGCTTGCTGTTATTCAAGAGACAATTGACGAGATACATAGCTGACTCCGAAGATGGTGAACAGCAGCGTTTAACGTTACATTCTTTATATACCAGGGTCCAGACTCCAGCAGGTCCAGGACTGATGCCCAGACCCCATTTATCCCTCTATGTCGGCTCTAAACTATACATGGTTTGCCAGATTTTATACCACATACCAGAACGGCTCCAAGAGAAATACTATTCCCAAATATCAGCACAATACAACCCGCCGATAACATGATACATATATTAATAAGACAGAGCTAAAGTTGAGATTTGAAGATGAAGTCGTGCGCGTACCATCCTAAATAGACAAGATTCGCAAATGATTGAGCTCGTCTGTCAAACGCAAGACTTTGGGAAACATCAACGGGTTTTATAGTGTAGTGGTCATCACCTTCGGTTCTGATCCGGATAACCCCGGTTCGAATCCGGGTAAGACCTATTTTTTTAATCTCGCGATTTCATGTTCTGCCATTTCCACGTGTCACTAAGACCGGGGTGATAGCAACTCTAAAATATTTTGCGTTGTTTGCTTTGATATAGCACTTGTCAATACCATAACTCATTATCAAGCATGCATCCTCAAGATTGGTTTATGGTCTTTGTGGCTTTCTTCTTGCCACCAGTCCCTGTCTTCATCAAGAAAGGCTTCTTCTCCGCTGATTGTGAGTTAATTATGTCGTTGTGAGTTGTGAGTGACACATGGGGCTTGCTCCTATTCTAACTGGGGCCTCATACTTCACACAACTACGGACAATTACAAATGACTGATTGCTAACATACTTCCACAGTCTGGATCAATATTTTGCTCTGCCTTCTTGGTTTCCTACCAGGCCTCTTCCACGCTCTTTACATCATCTCCCAGAACCCAATACCAGAGAACGGGTACCAAGCCGTAACCGGTGGAAACAATTATGGCTCTATTTGAGTGTTTCATTTCCAAGAGTTGCCTGATATATCAAGCACTAGCACTGAGCTAGCAAGAATGCAACCAGTGAACCTTCTGAGCCTGGATAAATGGCACCTTTTTTGTACTACTGTTCACGATTGACTCGAAATATAAGAATTATAACAATGAAACTAGTGATTATATAACCAGACCAATCAGCAGTTGATATATGTAAGTAAGCTCCCTTTCCCGATGATGATTGAGGTTTTGATCAAGTAAATGATCCAAAACCATCAGTGCCAATATTCCTATAACAGATCAACATCTTCAAAACAAAGGGTGAACTAGAACCGAAGGTAAAACACCAAACGATTCCCAACCCCTTCTTGATATCAAGATCCCAGATTATCGACATGGTTGAACAGAGAACGCCATACAAACCTTCCTATCACGAAGATAGACGAGTCAAGTGTCGTTTGCAAAACGCAAATGACGAGGCAAACTCAAAGGGATGATGGTGTGATGAACGAACGCCCAGGCACAGCTCCATTCAGGGATAAAAACGAACTCATGTTAATCTTCGCATAAAGACACATCAAAACGACGTTTTGTGCCAGTTGACAAAGTCAAAAGACATAGCCGATTGACTTAAGACATGCGGTGTGTAGTGTGTGTATCTGCCCGAATGACGAGTGTGAAGCTGGTACTATAAACTTGTCAAACCCCCTGTAGAGACTGACTGATGGAATGGATCTACAGTTTCATGACGCGTAGCAAGGGTACGTTCATTAAACTGCAAAGCTTCGTGGAAAGATTGGTGTATGAAGATGCAAAACTCTGAACAACAAGACTCTTCTGGTTTTTTTTGGTTCGAGCGTTCGAGCTTGACACTTGTGTTCGCGGATAATTCGCGAGCGCTGGGTTTGGCGTTTGGCGTTACGTACTTGTTACTCAGGACTCACGGACTCAGGACGAGGTCAGCACGTCAGGCTCAGTGATTTGAAGGCGATTTTCTTTTAGCATTGAAGTTCAGCCAAATAAACTGGTAGCGTTATCGTTTTCTGTGACAGCGGCGGCCCTGTGTCTGGACAATTAGATCACCGTTTAGATAAGTGGCGAAATATGCCCTTTCCGGTAAGGCGTTCTTCTAGAACATTCCTGAATTTGGCTATTTGCAGCATTTGCGGGAATGAGCATTTCGCAATTTTGCTGGCCAGGGTGGCAAACACTGCGGAGGACGACCACTTCAGTTGCACTTTTCGGGACCTTTCAAGGGTTTTCCAAAGCTCAAACACCCTGACAGAGTAAGTAATACACAGATAAACTACATATCCAAGTATCAGGGGCACTTGTCTAAGAAGTTATACTTCAACGAGCTCATGAAAGAGACGACGTTCTCGTCGAGAATTTTCGTCATATGCCGCCGAGGTTGCTGCCCTTCGCAATCTATGTGGCTCGTACCGTGTACTGTTGGGGTTACCCGGCCCAGTTGCTCTGGTTTTCGCGCTTTTTCGCGCTTGACTGGCCAATCAGCATGCGTATAGCGCCTTCGAAGCTGCGCCTTTCGAGAAAAGTTGAGCGCGATATAAAACTTTTTGGCCTCCTCCTGTTTTTCCCAACCTCACGCCAAACCCGCGAACCCACCGCAAGCGCGAAGCACCGGCTACACCCAGTGCCCAACACCAACGCCCACCCCCCAAACTTCCACAAACACCGCTCAGCGCCCTGCGCCCGCGAAAGAGAATAGTTTTCCGTTCAGAAGCTGGCCATCTGCACGAGAGTATCTCCTCCGTTTGTCACATCCTATCACCTGCTGACGCCTTCACTGCGCTGCTCAGCTCCACGGTGTCCTTTTCGCACTTTTCGCCACTTTCGCCACTTCCGCTCCTGGAAACACCAATTGGCGAAACTTGCGCATTCTCGAACACCCACACACCACGCACCACGCATCAATCTTCACTTCTTTACACTATGACTTCTTCTTTGACAGCCGGTAAGTCAAGTGCCTTTAAGCGCTCGAAGTCATTCTCAGCACAGTCCCCGAGTGTGTCTTTTGCGCCCAGCAAACGCGTGTGTCTAGCCCCATCATGGAGCAGACGAAACTCGACCGCTGTCGCTGCTATCTACAGTTCTTCGTCCTCTGAGGATGATAATGACTCTGAAGATGAGTCTTGCTACTTGAACCATCAGAGGAGAGCAAGAAAGAGAGTCAACTCTTTGAGAAAACAATCAATTTCTCTTGTTGACGACAAGCTGAATTTTGCCATTTCTCAATACAGCGACATTGATGATGAAGATGCAGAGGAGAAAAAAGATGAGAATGTTGTTTGTGAGCCAGTTGGTTCACCTGCTCCAGTGTCACCAGGTCAAACGTTGAAGGAACTCGACACCTTGGTCCGTCGTGATTCCCAAGTTGGTGGTTTCTCTAGTGACTCCAAGTCTACTGGTAAGAAGACTGGCATTGATGGTGACAGAATTGCAAGAGATCGATGCTTTGATTACTTGGTCTCCGCCATTGATGAAGCTTGGGCACGCTATTGCGATGCCACCTCCTATGCTGAAGATGAAGTTTACAACAATGTTGACTACATTCCGAACACGCCTGCTTCTCTTGGTATGTCCGAGAACGAGGATGATGATGACGATGACGATGATGATGACATCGAGGCTGGCTACAGATCATCAGCTACAAATCTTACTGAATACGACAGTGAGGTTGAAAGTAAGAGGGTCAGTGGTCAACCAAGCAGTGTCAAGCTTCAGCAACTGAAGGATCGTTTACTCAAGGCAAAGTACTATCTCCAGGACTACTTGGACATCGATGATGCTGAAGAGGCCATTGCCTTTTGGACAAGATGGGATTTAGTCAAATATGCCACCATTGAACTCGTTGAAGATGATGACGATGACGATGTTATTGAGTCCACTATTGAGGAATTGGAGAAAGGTCGCCTCTACCACTGCTGTTGATTTGTTGATACCACAACATTCACACACACACACAATGAGATATCCAAGGAGGGTTTGTTGAGCCATTAGTGAATGGTCACACTCCATGTACATTAGAATTATGCTAAGTTGGTTCTGTTTTGACAGGTTTTATGGGTGTTTTTCAAGGGTTATTGTTATGAATTTGTTTTTTTGCATAGTTTGGGTTATTCTGTATACACATTTCAATTTTGACATGATGTCTGCCAACAATAATGTAGCATAGTGTATACTAGAATCATATGACTGCTATACAAGTGGGTATTTGATCTTGAAAACAGTAAGTATGGCTTTCTGTGTCGCGTACAACCGTGTCATGAGAATCTTGAACAACTCAACATTAGGCCCCACATGATGGACATTCAAAACATCTTTGGATATTTGCTCCTGCACCGAAAACCTCTGTTGCAGTACTGGGCCCAAGTCCTTGAGCTTTTCGATCAAGATCGAACTTGGTCTGACACGATGGATGAGGTCCAGTCCTTGTCCAAGCTTTTCTTTGTAACTTGTGTAACAACACCAAAGGTAGTCCAAAATATCCCCAAATATTCCACTATCATCATCATTTTGGCCCTCACATTCACATAACAAGTTTGTCAAAAGTCCAGAATTGGCACAAAGTAAGTCCATTATCATCCAAACTAAGTACTCGTTTGTAGCAACGGAATGGTTGAAGAACCCAAACATTTCGACACAGACGATGGAAGAAAGTACATGTCTGGGGTCAAACAGCAAGAGCCTCTTTGAATTGATCACAGTACTCAGACGGCAGCTCAACTTCCTATATGATGTGTCCATCCAGTCCACAAGTAAGTCAGAGAGCTCGCTGTACGACGAAACAAGAAGCCGAACTTTAGTGGAGAGAGGAGCGATGTCATGAGGCTGCAATGTGATAACAGTACTGGATGGTTTGGTGAAAAGTGTGGCACAAAGGAAAGCCGGTGAATCTGCTCTTGAAATGATACTTATAAGTTTGAAGACCGGAATGAGAGCGGTTGGGCTGTCTCTCCATTCAAGTAATGTTGCGGCGTAAGCATCCAGAATATTGCTGAGTTCACCATTAGGTAGGAAGTAGTGGTCAATGAGAAAGTCAACAACAAGAGTATTGGTAACGTGATTGGGATCTTTTGGAAGCACAAGTCTCTCAAATGTGTAAGTAAAGAGAACAAGTGCATTGATGTGGTAAAAGCATTCACTTCGGAAATACTCTGTCAAGGGCATGACGAATTTGGTGTGGAGGCCATTCAACAAAGCAATTCGAATCGAGTCATGACTTGAGTATGATATCAGATCCATGACAAACATGATGAATTCATCGAACTCCCTGAAGTTGGCATTAGATTGAGACAATTGCCCAATATCCAGTCCTGGGTTAGTCAACAACAGTTCACTGTAGCACACTTGGTTAAAGTTTGAAAGGAGACCAGACAGTAAAAGGATTGGAAGATCACTTTCCAAGATCCACCCTTCCAACCCACATGAGAAAGAACTGATCAAGATGATATGAAGAACTGTATCCTTCGCTGGCTTTGACAACTGTTCTTCCATATATAAGAAGTCCTTGGCTAGCTCATATATTGGGAAGCAGTCAACCGGGAGATTCTTGCATGTCAACAAGTACATCACATCTGGCTCCCTCAACGCGGAAGTAAACCAGTATTCGACCAACTCCGTCAATGTAAGGTAGTACTGAGTCAACTTGAGAACAAAGGCGGACACTTGCTCGAGCTTGTTGCTGGACAAAGAGGTGAAATTGAGACAGCTTAGAAGGAACACACCCATGGTCTTGCTAGTGCGACGGAGCACATACTCAAACTCCGAAGAAAAGTCATCGTATCGCTTGGTAATCTCAGATAACAAGCAGTCAAAGATACCAACAAAATCGGCAGTATTGCGAGTAGGAACGAGTGAGATGTCAACTCTTGCAAGAAGGAGAATCACGTCGTGTTCAAAAAGGGCAAACACCTTGCTTTCATCTCGAATGATGATGTTGAAGATCTGGCGGATCGTTTGGCCGAAACCCTTGTGATCGAGCTTGGGTGCGCCCTGGGTGTGTTAGTGATGATCTCTGGTGGGGGACGTCGAACGATTCAAGCGGTATGGAGACAAACAGATGCAAAGCTATCGACCAAGAGCCCTTGTAAAGTCTGTAAGGCTTCGGAAAAGTCTCGATCTCTCTTCTCCTGTTCCGGAGTGGAGGTAGCCTTCTCTCTGACTGGCACGTACTTCTCCTTGATCAGGGCAGAGTCGGGCCAGAGCATGCTGAGAGCCTTGGAAGTCATGCTGGGAGAACGTATGCGTGGAGGCCCAGTGTAGAAGACGGAAGGGATGTCGGTGCGCAAACAGTGGGATATGCCACCGTGCTAAAACGGGTTGCCGCCTATTGTGAAACCAGCCCCCAGAGAGACCGTGCAATGATACATCCTTTTTGTGGCACGTACGTAAACAAACAGTAAACAGAGAGCGCGGTACGTGCAGCAGCACCCGGACACCAGCTCGTTGTGCGCGTTGCGCGTCGCTCTTTAATGCCATATGAAACAAACCCTTGTTTCGCCTTTCGGTCTTACAATTGTCAAAAGTCTTTGTTTCAGATCGCTTGCACCATCAGGCTCGCTTGACACATATATCAAACACGATCCTACCCCTAACCGCAACGTGTTATAAAGGGCCCACCGTCACCCTTCTTTCTCGCAGAACAGGTTCGGACTCTCAGATATCCGCTACAACCCCATCAACACACACCACACAACCCACAGATCATGAGCGCTGGAGATCACGGCAAGGGTATCTACCCTTCTTATAATTCCTGGTCCAGCGATGGATCATTTGCCCCAAAGCAACAGCCACAGAGACGCCCAAACAACCACAGCATGAGCGGCAGAAGAGATCAGAACAGCAACAACTACAACTACAACTACAACTCACACCTCGCGGGGAACTCCACCTTCAGAGGCTATTCCCCTCAGATTCCTAACACCGTGGCCCCTTCTGCTATCTGGTCGGAGGTATCTTCCAGTTCCCCTGTAACACTTGACGACAAGTTTCAAGGAAGGGTTGCCTCCTCGATCAACGATCTCAAGAGATCACCGCCATCGTGGGGTCAAAGGGCAGAGGAATCCAGACCAGCACAGGTTTTCTCCCAGAACTCACACAGACGAAACAACAACAACGAGAAACAAGCCTCAAAAAGGTTCAAAGACAACGACTACACCAACAACTACATCCATACTGGAGATCTCCCAATTAACTATGTGAGAAACGTCAAGAACCCCGTGGAAGGCTATCCTAAGTTGCAGAGACTGTTCCAATTGAAGGAGGCCCAGACTGACAAGTTTGCCTGTACGCCATACGGCTGCAGGGTTGACATGGATGACATGGTCCCAACGTTGAACAAGTGGATCCATAAGGAGAAGTTGGTCTTTGATGTCATCATGATTGGTGCCCTCACTGAGAACCAGTTTATTTTCCCTCTGTTGACTCAGTTGCCATTGGAGAGACTCTGTTCAAAACCGGGGTTCCTTTTTGTATGGGCCTCAGCTAAGAAGATCAACGAGCTCACTGGTCTGCTGAACAGTGAGGGTTGGGCCAAGAAGTTCAGAAGATCCGAAGAGCTTGTCTTTGTTCCTGTGAACAAGGATTCTCCATATTACCCAGGCCAGGATGCCAGGGAAGAGGAGTCTCTAATGGAGAACACTCAATGGCATTGTTGGATGTGTATCACTGGAACTGTCAGGAGATCATCTGATGGCCATTTGATCCACTGCAACGTTGACACAGACTTGAAAATTGACAACCCGGATGACGATAAGGAGAACCAAGTTGTCCCAAGTCATATCTACAAAGTTGCTGAGAACTTCAGTAGTGCTACAAGAAGACTTCACATCATTCCATCCAGGTCCGGTTATCAGAACCCTGTCCGTCCAAGACGCGGTTGGGTCATCATGAGTCCAGACATCATCATTGACAACTTTGATCCATCTCGTTACAGAAATGAAATTGGAAGCATTGGGTCTAACGTCCCACAGACTCAAGAGATTGAGATGATTAGACCAAAGAGTCCAGCACCAAGAAATGCTCAATTGAACAATAACAGCAACAACAACAACAATAACCACGGCCACAACTCCTATCACAGCCAGACCATCAATCCGCAGACAATCTCGTCTCATTGATCGACTAATTGTCGATCACTACGTTCTCTTGTATCATCTATGATATCTATTATCAAGAGTCTATTAATATACTGCATTAAGCTTTCCCAATTGGTATTTGACTTCATTGTTTTAATTCTCTAGTGTATAACTATTACAATATGCATCAGCTTGCTACTTTAAAACCATATGTGATCAATTTTATAGCAAAGGAAGTATATACTTGCAGTTTATATGTATGGGCAAACAAACAAAGAACATTTGCTTCACTTGAACCACTTCTGCACACCCTCGGCAATTGGTGTCAAGAGACCCTTCTGTTTTGGAATGTACTCGACTCTGTGGTAGGAGTTGATGTTCTTTCTCAACAAAATCTGATAACAAGTAGCGGAACCCTGTCTAGAGATAATAGTGGAAGAGGCAAGGAAGTACTCCCAGATTCTGAACCATCTGATACCGTATTTGTTGACAGCCTTCTCCTTGTTGTCCATCCAGTTTCTGTACCATCTCCACAAAGTAGCAGAGTAATGAACACCGATGTTGTCAATGGAAACGACTTCGAAACCGGTTCCCTCCAAAGAAGAGGTGACAAAGTCCAATGGAGTAGAAGCATCAGCACCTGGGAAGATGTACTTGTTCATAAACAAACCCCAGACCAAGTCCTCGTATTGCCAAGATTTTCTAAGACCAGCATACTGCAAAAAGAACAATCCATCGTCATCCAACATGTCGCTAACCTGCTGCAAAAAGCCAGAAAACTTTCTGATACCAACGTGCTCAGCCATCTCCAAACAAGTAATCTTGTTGTACTTACCTTCTGGAACTGGAGTGTCTCTGTAATCCATGCACAAAATCTCAGACTGGGAAGTTGAAATACCTTGCAAGGCCAATTTCTCGTTACCCCATTTGGTTTGGTTTCTACCCAATGTGATACCAGTGACCTTGGCACCGTAGACCTTAGAGGCGTATGTTGCCAATGTACCCCAACCACAACCCAAGTCAAGCATTCTCTCGCCTTCTTTCAAGTCAATCTTGTCACAAACAACCTTCAACTTATTGTCCTGCAATTGCTCAAGAGTCTCCTCCTGCTCAATGTCAGAGATGACACCAGATGTGTAGATCATTCTGGATCCCAAGAACCAAGTGTAGAAGTCATCACCACGGTCGTAGTGGTCACGGACCTGCTCCTCATCCTGAGATCTGGTGTGCATGATAACCTCTGGAATCATACCAAGGAGGAAGAATCTGAAAAGAGACAAAGTGAAAGCGAAAGAAGCCCAGTCATGTCTGTACTCCAAAACGTCAAGGGCATCACCTTTGAAAGAGACCTTGTTGGCGAAATAGAGCTCGTGGAAGGTCTCCATTGGGATCTTGTTCTGACCAGAGTACTTCTTCTTCAAGTCGTCATCGTGGAAGTCCAAGTAGTACTCAACACCTCTGTTTGGGAGCTTGGCTTTCTCGTTAATTCTTGGAGAGTAAGTGGAGGCCAAAGTCCAGTAAGAAAGCAACACTGGGAAGAAGAAAACAAGAACGAAGAAGATCCAGGTCTTGAAACCACCGCCCAACTTGTACATGATGTACCAAGGGATACCAGCAATGAGGCCGATAACCACGTAGTTGTTGAAGTGCTTGGAACCCGGGCCATCAGCAGGCAATGGGGCATTTTTGATGGCTGGGGACTATATTGAAATCAGTTAGTGAACCTGTTCATAAAGAATTTCTCAATGCTGCTTTTTTGCCATACCACTTCTGCTACTGATCAATGGAAACAGCAAAGAGATGGGCTAATGTGTACTTACACCAGTGGTTCTGACGCCATACTCGTTGGCCGGAGCTGGTGGAGGAGCCGTTGGCGGAGTCGGAGTGAACTCGTATCCGAGGAAAGCCATTTTGAAGTGCAATTAAATGGGGAGCTCCTGTTAGCTGTGGTGAGAGAGTGAACAAAGAGAGATCAAATGGACGACGCGTGTTCAATTTCGCTCTCTGGGTGGCCGGCGCGCTTTTTCGCCATTTGGCAAAAGTATGCCAGAAGAGGCTTGACACTGCCCGCAAAACGCAGATCGCAGCGGTGCCATTTTCCCTCGGTTTAGATCATGGAGTAGAGATATTACAGAAACCACACTCAGGACCTTGCTGGTCAATTGCCCCAAAAAACGGGCCCCCAATTCTCATCTCCTATCTCAAAACGCCAGGGCCCAGTCGATTCAGATCCAGACCGCGGCACTGTTGAAAAAAAAAAAAAAAAACGATCACCGCAGGCGAAGGGAATTCGCGAAACAGCTTACATAATTGCTTACGTACAAAGCGCGGAGCCCATCTCACAAATTTTTTTAGAACAAAGCGATGGCCTCTCTCTCTGTTAACTGGATATACCTGTCTTTCCAACGAAACCCAAGCGGCGGTTAACTCTCAGATTTTCTCTTCGCAATGGGTAGAACACAGAAAAAGAATTCCAAAGGTCGTTTGGATCGTTACTACTACCTGGCCAAGGAGAAGGTGAGTCGCTTGATCTATCTGTCGCATTCAACCAGCTACTAACATACTTTTGCACAGGGTTACAGAGCCCGTTCCTCTTTCAAGGTCATCCAGATTAACGAGAAGTATGGTCACTTCCTCGAGAAGTCCAAGGTCGTGATCGATTTGTGTGCGGCCCCTGGTTCCTGGTGTCAGGTCGCATCCAACCTCTGTCCTATCAACTCGCTCATCATCGGTGTTGATATCGTTCCTATCAAGTCTCTCCCAAATGTCATCACATTCCAGTCCGATATCACAACAGAGGACTGTAGATCCAGACTCAGAGGTTACATGAAAACATGGAAAGCCGACACGGTGCTCCATGATGGTGCCCCAAACGTTGGTCTCGGATGGGTCCAGGATGCTTTCACACAATCTCAGCTTACACTTCAGGCTCTCAAACTTGCCGCTGAGAACTTGGTTGCTGGTGGTACTTTTGTCACCAAGGTTTTCAGATCTAAGGATTACAACAAGTTGATGTGGGTGTTCCAGCAATTATTCGAAAAGGTGGAGGCCACAAAGCCACCAGCTTCCAGAAATGTTTCTGCTGAAATCTTTGTCGTTTGTAGAAACTTCAAAGCTCCAAAGAAACTTGATCCAAGACTTCTTGATCCAAGAGAGGTGTTTGAAGAACTGGCTGATGGTCCTCAGAACAATGAGGCCAAGGTCTTTAATCCAGAGAAGAAGAGAAGAAGAAGAGAAGGTTACGAGGAGGGTGACTACCTTCAATTCAAGACTGTCCCAGTGATGGAGTTCATCAAAGAGGAGACTCCTATCGACATCCTCGGTTCCACGAATCAACTTGAGATTGACGATGAAGATCCAGATTGGGCTCTTGTCAAGAAGATGAGAAAGACTTCACCAGAACTTTTGGAATGCCTGAAAGATTTGAAGGTGTTGGGTAAGAAGGATTTCAGAGCTATCTTGAGATGGAGAAAGAATGCCAGAGAATTGCTCAAATTGGATGAAGTTGCCCCAATTGAAGTGGAAGTTGAAGAACTTGATGATGATGCACAGATTGACAAGGAGTTGGATGATGTCAGAAAGAGACAACTTCTCAAACAAAAGAGAGAAAGAAGAAAGAGAAACGAGATGAAGCAGAAGGAAATCATCAGAATGCAGATGAACATGATCACACCTACAGATATTGGTATCGAGGCTGGTGAGATTGGTCGTGAATCTCTTTTCAACTTGAAAACTGCTGAGAAGACCGGCCAGCTTGACGATTTGGCAAAGGGTAAGAGAAGAATGATCTTTGACAAAGAAGAATTGGCCCAGGATAACGATATTCACATTGCATCTGATGCTGAGTTATCTTCTGATGGAGAGTTTGACGATTTGGCTGGTCAGTTGGATGGTATGTATAATGCCTATCAGGAGAGAAGATCAGAGAGAGATGCGAACTACAGAGCCAAGAAGGCAAGAGGAGATGAAGATGATGAAAAATGGGATGGTATTGAAGACAAGAAGAGTGATGATGAAGAAGAAGAAGCTAAGGACTACCAAGAGGAGAGTGATAGTGATTTGGACAGTGATGACGATGAGGCCATCAACAACTTAATTGCCAAACTCAAAACTGAGAAGACTGGTGGTCTTTCATCAAAGGCTGACATGTTGTTCAATGACCCAATCTTTGCCGGTGTTGACAATACCATTGCACCACCTAAGTCCACCGCCAAGGATACTACAGCTGGTACTTCTGGTGGTGAATCCACTACTGCCTCCCTATCTGAAGGTGAAGATGACGACAGAGACATTGATTCTTCTGATGATGAACAAGGAAAGATTGAGTATGTTGGTCGTAAGGCTAATGACGATGAGATGGATATTGACTCCGACTTGGATGATGATGTCAACCTGAGAAATCACCAAAAGGAAGTCGATTTGGCCACTGCTCAGGCCATGACCTTGGCTCATCAGATTGCATTGGGCCAAAAGACTAAGCATGACCTTGTCGATGACGGTTTCAACAGATACTCTTTCAATGACCGTGACGGTCTTCCATCTTGGTTCTTGGATGAGGAGAAGCAACATACAAAGATCAACAAGCCAATTACCAAGGAAGCTGCTTTGGCTATCAAGGAGAAGATGAAACAGTTGAATGCTAGACCAATCAAGAAGGTTGCTGAAGCAAAGGGTCGTAAGAAGATGAGAGCTCTGGCCCGTTTGGAGAAGTTGAAGAAGAAGTCTGATATTATCAACGAGGACAGTGACAAGTCCGAGAAGGATAAGGCTGAGGAGATCTCTAAGTTGATGAGAAAGCTTACAAAGAAGGCAAAGGTCAAACCACAAGTTACTTTCGTCTTTGCCAAGGGTAGTAATAAGGGTATGAGTGGTAGACCAAGGGGTGTCAAGGGTAAGTATAAGATGGTTGATGGTGTTATGAAGAACGAGCAAAGAGCACTTCGTCGTATTACCAAGAAGAACAAGAAATGATCTTGACCACAAGTATGCGTTCTTGAGTTACGTCGTTTGATAGTGTGATGTTTGATGGTTTGTATTTTTTGACTACATTTTCCGGGTTTACTTTACTTGCATTTTTGATCTGATATTATAATATACTGTTTTGTTTTGACTAAGTAAGAAATGCATTGTAGCTGTTGTATTGTAAGTTATTTCTCTTTCTTTGAGTCTGGTTTCTTATCTGTGACCGGTTGCATGGTGATGAACGCCTCATAAAACTTCTTGAAGAGGTAGAGAGTTCCAATTATGACAATAGCAGACGTGCCGTATTGGACAACGTTATAGTCAGACTTGTCAGCTGTTGGGATTGTATAGGTCAACGTTGGGAGATTCTTGTTCAAGTGGTAAAAGACAGTAGAAGGCTCAAAGAACGATTCATATCCCAAATTGTAGGATTCAAAGGGGTTGCCCTCCAGTTTGGCACTGTCTTCTGGTTCCATGAACTCTAGGGAGTCACAGGCCCAGAAAACCTCTGGCGTCACCATTTCAAAGGTGTTCTCGACAGAAGGCACGATGTATCGAGAGTGGAACTTCAGTTCAAGGTCGGCAGAACGATCTGGAACGTGGAAGAGTTGCTGAGACCCAAAGCGGGACACTTTCCACTCAGGAGCCTCCAAGTCATCTTCTCCCCAGCTTGTTATAAGAGATAGGCGTTTCTCGTCATACTGGTACTTATCAAAGAAGAGTGTGTTGGGAAGAGTGGACATCACAAAGAGCTCACATTGTGGATAAGGTGGAGTGATGTCGTCTACTTGTTTGACTTGAAGTGTTGGATGGAGGCCAAGGGGCTGTTCAAAGTCGAAGGCAACGGTGGCGTTGAGGACATTGTGGCGAGCCTTAGCGATGATGAGAGTCTTTGTTGGTGGGGTATATTCCTCTTCTGAGAGGACTGTACGGATACCAGAAAGTTCAAGATCCTCAGAAGAGAGCTGTTGGGCCTCAAATAGCGCCACCTCCTTCCTTATCGATGGTGACTTTCTGATGTTTGCCTCGTAAGGGTCGGAGACCCACTCAATGACGAGCGACTGTTTCTCCCATCTGATATCGAATGCCTGAACAAACGAAATTCGATCCAGACGCTCTGCTATCTTGTTGAGGAAACTCTGAAACGTTGAGGATTTGACCTGCGTGACTTTGTGCCAAGATGCTGATGTGGCTGTGGATATGAGGTTGGTGTTGTTGAAGCCAATGCCAAAGCACTTGTCCAAAAAGTCCCCAAATTCATCACTTTTAAGAGTTAGTACTGTGATGCATCGACACAAGAACGAAATTCCACTTACAAAACGGGTTCGTATTCCAAAGTAGTGGGAATCAGGTGAGCCGAGAAGCCGTCAAGGCCAAAGTTCTGGAATGCTGGCAGATGCTTGGAACCAACACAAGACCACTGAACACGGAACATGTAAAGCTTCTTAAAGAGCACCTCCATCTTTGACGAATTGTTAGTAAACGAGCCCAGAAAGTAGTATGATAACCGTCAACTCACCTCGCTCGGGAGCTCCTCGGACGACACCGTGAGCCTGTCCTGTCTGGCAAGGAACAGAGAGCCGGGCAAGGACACAATGTCCTCGGAAAAGACCGCGTTATCTGTGTCAATGGCCTCTAGAGAGTCCAGCAGAAAGGTTGTGCGCTGCTTCATCGGTGATGTTGGCGCCTTTTGTGGGTTTGGACTGGATATGTGTACGTTGCTGGATCAGCTTATAACTGTGGACGGCCCCGGTTTTTGATCGCGGTATCAAAAAGTACGTGTTGGACCTTGGACAATAATGCTAAGGTGATTATGGAAGGCTAGCTAATACCGTTTCAAATAGCATTTAAGATTCATAGATTAAAAGACATAAATAAAACATAAACAAAACATAAACAAAGCATTAACATGCAGTCTCTCCTCCGCTTATGTTAGCTTACCGTCTCCCATGGCCGCGATGGTGACCTCTTCCATGCCCTCTCGAGCGTCCAGTGTTTCCTCCGTTCTTGGTCACTTTAATACCAGCGATTCTTCCTTCCAGTTCCTTAACGTCCACGTTTACAATGTGACATCTCATCTTAATCATGGCGTCCTTATCATCATCCTCGTCGTCCATCTTCGAAGAAGGAAATGAAACTCGCACCTCGACGGTATCCTTGTGTTTGGAAGTAACGAGCTTAGGTTGAAGTTCCCGGATGAACATGAAGTTGTTGTTTCCCCTCTTGTAAAACGTAGATGAGAAGCCTTCTGGGTAAGCCTGCTGATCATATGACACTGGCCTGCGGTGATATGGTTGGTATGGGGTAGCGTCTGGTTTGAGAGGTTGATACAATGAGATCGGGACCTGTGTGAGATCCTTCTTGAAAGAATCTGGGAATATTTCCTCGTCCAGCTTTTGAGAGGAGTTTTGGAGTGAAGATAAAGTTGACTCTGGTACAGAAGGATCCAAAGGCTGGGGCTCTGGTTTGTGGATGGGTATGGAGTCTCTGTGGTTGGGGAAGACGTTCTCCAGGAACAGTTGTCTTCCCTGAAACCCGAAATCATGACGCGGAGAAGCAAAGTCTTGGTGCAACGGTGGTATTAGTTGCTGTTGCTGTTGCTGTTGCTGTTGCTGTTGTAGTGGTAGCTGTTGCTGTTGCTGCTGTTGCTGCTGTTGAAACAAGTTGAATGCTGGCGGTGCCATCGACTCGAATGGAGCTGGAGATCTCTCCACCAGTGAGGGCTGTCTCGGGAACTGGTCAAAAGATGGGTTCTGTTCCACAACAGGAGACGGAAAGAATCTTGAAGTCCTAGACTCATTACGGCTCTCCGTACGGCTCTGTATGGTCTGGCTGATTTGTCTTGGTTGGCGTCGGTCAAACGACAGTGACATATGAGACGACTGCATCTTGAAAGGATCATCCAAGCTCAAACTTTCAATGTCAAATGGAGACCAGGATGCAGCCAATGCAGAGTCACTCTTGGTGGACAAGTGTCTGTCTTCAGTGTTCCAGATAGTAGGAGACGTCCATTGATCAGTGTCAACAACAAGCAATTGAGCCCCCAAGGTATTAGATCTGGGGTCCGACATCCTGCTTGGGAATATACCAATTGGCGTTCTGTTCAATAGTGCGTCTGAGTTGGGTAAAGGACCCTCCACTGGTTTTGACAATGGGGACTGACTCAGAGAATGAATCATCGGCGTGGCGACGCTTCTTCTGAAGCTTGAGATCTTGGAATTTGGTGAAGACCATGACCTCATTCCTTCCGGGGAGTATGGGGAAAATCTTTCGTTCACTGAAGATCGGCTGTGGGGCTTTGTAGCAACGTTGGGAGAGCTCGTCTGTGTAGATATCTGGAACTGTATGTCTGACCATTCATCCTGGTCTGCCCAATCGAGGCTGCGTTGGCCATAGTTGACTTGTAAAGGCCCTGAAGGTGTTTGAGATACCGAAGACATATTGCTGGATGAAGGAAGTGATACATCTTCCACCACAGTGTTCTTCAGTATAGACTCTTTGATAGTTTCATCAAGTGATTCAGTGTAACCAGTAGGATCTGGGATAGTGTCTGGAGTGGATGTGGTGGAGCGGGACGTTTGCTGGTCCTTATCAGATGTGGATGTGATAGACGAGGATAATGTCTCGGGGTCTGTTGTGGCATGTGGTACTGGAGATCCATCGGAAGGCGGTGTTGGCGATCGCTTCTTCATCAATGTAGGCTTCCTCCTCGATACAAGCTTCACTTTTGTCAAGGCTGGCGTTGGTGAGCGTGACGTCTTGTTCAGACTCTTGTTGTCTGCCTTGGTTGGGGCTTGTTGCCTAAACAGGCTGTTGACGGACTGTGATTTGAACTGCTTCTTCGGTTGAATCTCGGACATTTTGAAAAAGGGTGTGTCTTAAGTGGAAGGAAGACCAAATATGGCACCCAAGCGCCCTCTGGTTTTATGTGGTTTAGGTATTGTAAGGGCGTAAATGAAGTGGATTTTGGAGTCAACCCCGTTGAAATTTTTTGAGCCAGTTTTACGTAAGCAGGGCAGAATCTTGATATATATTGGATTGGGCTATATCTACATGTTAATGGCAGGTAACACTCTCTGAGTAGATGTCAATTATGACACAGTGGGTGTATATTAGTAGTCGCTCGGTGCTTGGGCAAATCTTCCCCTCAAAAGCCCACGGAGAGTGCATCTGCATCTTGTTGTGGGTTGTTCGTTGTGGGGTGTGCGGGTGTGCGTACAGCCAACAACCAATGCGCGTCTGGCCCTTGATCAGCTATTGTCGCATCTACTGCATTTCAAGTTGAATAAGATTGCATGTGTTTTTGACTAAGATATAAGAGTTGTGATGTTGCTTCTCAGTGGGAATCTCTCATCTGTAAGCCTTGTCGCTCATCGTGGCCTGGCGAGTTGGTAGAATGACGATGTCACTGATGGCACAGTTGGTACGTCTGCTCGTGACATAGACTATCAAATCAGAGATGTCAGCAGCAGCAAGCGGTTCATAGTCCTTGTAAACTGTGTCGGCCTTCCCCTTGTCACCATCAAAACGGGTCAGTGAAAAGTTGGTGTTGATCAGGCCTGGTTCAATGAGAATGACCCTGATGTCAAACGTAACGAGCTCTTTGCGGAGTGCACTGTTGAATGCCTTCACGGCTGCCTTGCTGGAGCAGTAGGCGGCACCACCTGGGTATGGATCCTCACCAGCCAAAGAGCCAATGTTAACGATAGTCCCACTGTTGTTCTTTTTGAAGATTGGGACAACATGGTGGCACATTCTCATGAGGCCAATGACATTGGTAGCGTACATCAAGTCAATATCCGCCTGCTTAGCCTCGCCAACTCTCTCGAGTCCCCTAGCCAAGCCGGCACTGTTGATGAGGAAGTCAATGTTCTGGGAGAGAGACTCTGGGATTTTCGAGAAGAACTCATCGACCTTGGTTGTATCGGACAAGTCACCATATGAGACGTAGATGTCGTCGGCGTTCATGGATGGATATTGGGTAAGGTACTGTTCCTTCAGACTCTCGAGAGCGGCAAGATTGAGGTCAATGAGGATGAGTTTCATTCCGCCTTTTGAAGACTCCAAGTAGTCCTTTGTAGTGTTGAGTCCAACACCGGAAGCGGCACCAGTGATGAGGGCAACCTTGTTTGTGAGTCTGTTCATTGCGTCTTGTCTGGTTGCGTCTTGTCTGGTGGGGGTAGGCAGTGGGCACTGGGCAAATAGTTGGTATGTTGGTATACACGAACCATGGAGCTGGTTATCTAATTCACACTGCACATGGATGTCCTTTTATAGTGATCACTGTATCGGATTGTGTGGGGTCACTTGATCATATAAAGAGGGGACCAGCTACAAAGGGACGCTGCCGCCGCCCTAATTTCCCCGTTCTATCCCCCACTCTTTGACGTCGGAGAAAAGGCAGAAAGGCAGTGGGGGCCTTGAAGCCATGAACGCGTGGAAACACCCAATCGCCGGTATGGGGCGCCTTCCAATTGGCCACCACCTCCTCCGCCCGCTCGCAGGTAAGGTCACCAAGCTGCGCTGTTTTCCTTTTCCAAAAAATGTGGAGAAGTTGCGGGCGTTAACTGTTTTGTGTCAAACCGCAAACCCCGGAGCCACCAGCCGCTGGATGCGGTGCGCGCCACAAAGTGTACACAAAACCACAAAACCCACTTCTTACTGATCAAGTGCGTTGATTTCGGGCCATTTGCCCAGCTTCTTCCGTTGTATCATAGAAGGACATCATGATTCATTATCTGTTCCTGCACCTGAGAGAGGGTGAGTCTCAAGCCCCTGCTCACACCACTGTTATCTCCCCCTCCTTCACTTCCACTTCCACTTTCACTTCCACTTTCACGTCACACACGACATGATCTTGGGTCCAGCATTCTTCTTTGCCCTCGCGGCTGTCAGGGTGGCATGCCTTTCGTGGCCATTTGGTATTTCCTCCGATGTCCGTGTCTCAGACTCTGTGGCGCCTCTGGAGAAGGCCATCTGGGACTATCTGCAGGACAAGATCCGTGGCATATCACTCGGTGGTTGGTTTGTTCTTGAGCCATACATCACGCCGTCCTTGTTTGAACAGTTTGGCACCAGTGAGAGCACAATCCCCGTGGACGAGTATACCTTCACCAGAACTTTGGGAAAAGAGAAATCTAAGGAACAGTTGGAACGCCATTGGAGCACTTACTACTCAGAGGCAGACTTCCTGGAGATCTCGAACTACGGCTTGAACTTGGTAAGAATCCCCATCGGTTATTGGGCTTTCAAATTACTCCCTGATGATCCATATGTGCAAGGACAGGAGAAGTACTTGGACCAAGCCATTGAGTGGGCTCGGCGTTACAGACTCAAGGTGTGGATTGACTTGCATGGTGTCCCCGGCTCGCAGAACGGATTTGACAACTCTGGCAAGAGAGGACCTACCCAGTGGACTGACACACTGGAGAACTTGCAGGTATCAGCCAAGGCATTGGATTACATCTTCATGAAGTACAGTGGGGATAATTACTCCGATACGATCATTGGTATTGAGGTTGTCAATGAGCCAATGATGCCCGCTTTGAACCAACAGAAGGCTGTCCAGTTCCACTACGACATGTACTACGACTATCGAGAGAGATACAAGTCCAACAACTTCTTCTTGATCCAGGAGGGGTTCTTGCCTCTTGGTTGGTGGGATGAACAGTTCAACAACGATTACCCGCTCGTTTCCCAGCCATATACTTTGAATGTCAGTTCTGCTGTGCTCCAGAATAACTACTTCAACGGAATTTTGATTGATTACCACCACTACGAGGTTTTCACTGATGCTGGTGTGATGAAGACATCCGAAGAACGTGTCTTGGATATCCAGAACTATGCCAAAGTTATCCGTTTGGGTCAGAAGTTCCACCCATCCTTGGTTGGTGAGTGGAGTGGCGCTATAACAGACTGTGCCAAGTGGTTGAATGGTGTTGGTAAAGGAGCTCGTTATGATGCTACTTTCAACGTTCTGAGTACACTGAATGGATCTGTTTCTTCTGGTAACTCTGCTGTCCCTATTGGTTTGAACCAAAAGTCAAGTAATAAGAAGACTGAAGTCCATGACGAGAATCTTGATTATAACGAGAATGAGAACATACAGACCCCAGATATCGCTATGAATGATGATGAAGATGTACAAGAAGAGTATGATGATGAGTACGACTCTGTCGATGAGGATTACGACGATTTCCCAGAAGATGAGGGTTCTGAGGATGAGGATGAGGATGAGGATGAAGATGAAGATGAAGATGAAGATGATTATACTGGGTATGAGTCTAACAGACTTGTCCGTCGTCACGCCATCTCAGATCGATGGATCCAGGCAAACGTCAACAACTCTTCCAACAACCTGACGGCGCTCGCTTCTTCGAGATCATGTGCCGATGTTCGCTTCTATAAGGACTTCACCGACAAGCACAAGATGGAGATTCGCAAGTTCATCGAGGTCCAGTTGGTCGAGTATGATAAGAACGGTGCAGGGTGGATCTTTTGGAACTGGAAAACGGAGAACGCCATCGAATGGGACTTCCAGCTGCTCGTCAAGAACAACTTGTTCCCCATGCCGTTGTCCGATTACAAGTACTTCTACACCAACGGCACAGAGGTTCCAATGAAGACCAGTGCCGCGCTGCTGTCTCAACTGGGTCTCTTACTTTCCTCCAAGACGGTGTTATCTGTCTCTTTGGTGCTTTTCGGCCTCTTTATAGTATGAAATGACATGAACTTGGGAATCAGAGATTCAGAACTGTGTGTCAGATGTGAATTTCCGCGAACACGTTTGATGGCGACAAAAATAGAAATTTCGAAATTCAGGGCTTCAGGCACAGAACTCCGCCCAAAGCACATCGAAAAAAGCTCTCCACAGCCACGCGATCTGCTACTCTCCCTACTCCTGGTGATTAGCCGTCCGCTCTCTTCCTGCCGCCATACACTTTGCTCTCCCCGTTGTTTGAGACACCCTGATAGGCTTGCACCGTGTACTACTACACCTGTCGCATCCAAACATCCAGACACGCACGCCAATTAGGACAAGAACTTGTCAGCTTGGCACTGATTTGACCTTTATTGTGGAGCGCTTTACTTGGATACCACCACTTAAACACACACAGGAGACACTATGAAGCTTTCAACGTCGCCATTCGCCGCATTTGCTGGTGTTTTGTGTCTCAGCTCTCGTGTCGCTGCCATCGACCTCGATACCTCCGACTCGGATTCCATTTGTGATGCCATTTCTTTGATCTCGGGCGGTGTCATGGACTACTACGAAGGAACAACATATGGTGGTACCGTTGGTATGTTCCAGGACCCATACTACTGGTGGGAAGCCGGTGAGGCGTTTGGTTCTTTGATTGGCAGTTGGTACTTTTGTCAGAACGACACGTATGAAGAAATCATCTATAATGCATTGATAGCACAAAGAGGTTCAGACTACGACTACATCCCGTCCAATCAGTCCACTACAGAAGGTAATGATGATCAAGGTTTCTGGGGTCTTGCCGTGATGGAGGCTGCCGAGCGTAACTTTACAAACCCAACTGATGGTGACCCAGGTTGGTTGGCAATGGCACAAGCTGTTTTCAACACAATGTGGGGCCGTTGGGACACTGATAACTGTGGTGGTGGTTTGAGATGGCAGATTTTCACTTGGAACTCTGGTTACTCTTACAAGAACACAATTTCCACCGCATGTATGTTCACCATTGCTGCTAGATTGGGTCGTTACACCGGAAATGAGACATACATTGACGTTGCCAACACCGCTTATGAATGGCTTGTTGATATCGGATTCGTGGTCATTGATGGTGACAGTGCTTCCGTTTATGATGGTGCTGAGATTTCCTCAAACTGTTCCGACCTTACAGAGATCGAATGGTCTTATAACATGGCCTTGTTGATGGCTGGTTGTGCCTATGCTTACAATGCTACAGAAGATGACGTCTGGCTTGCAAGAACTGAGTACTTTGTGCAAGGTGCCTCTATTTTCTTTGACAACGACATCATGTATGAGCGTGCCTGTCAGTCGGCTGGTTCTTGTAACACAGATCAAAGATCGTTCAAGTCCATCTTCTCTCGCTGTTTGGGTCAGACTGCTGTTTTGGCTCCAACAACGTACGACACGATCTGGACATGGCTTGTGGATTCTGCAACTGGTGCTGCTGCCTCCTGTACTGGTGGTACTGATGGCCACACGTGTGGTCTTGACTGGACTTTGGGAAGTAACGATGCCATTTACGGTCTCGGTGAACAGATCTCCGCCTTGGAGATCATGAACTCCTTACTCATCAACGATAGAGATGCTCCTTATTCTAATGAAACAGGTGGCTCCTCTGAAGGTGATGCTTCTCTTGGTACTGACACCGATACCACCTCATTGGACTCTGATGCCTTGACGATCACCGGTAAGGATAAGGCTGGAAGTGGAATCCTCACTGCCGTTGTCCTCGCCGCGTTGACCGGTGGTGCTATTTGGATGATTATTTGAGGGGACAACAACGAAAAGAGGTAGTGCCGATTACCTGTGTATATTTACTGAAAACAATTGCTTAACATTTTTTGGATTAACTGGCTTCATCACGTGTAGTCTTAAGAACTGCAGGTTATATTAGTAAACAGAGCGCGCGAACATGGTTACCTTTGCGGGAAATATAACAGTTCAACTTCACCCTTTTTCTAGCCACCGTTCGAAACAGAAGCACGCCAAAACGCCTGTCTGAAGCCTCTGGAATGTCACTCCTTCCCACTCTCCGGGCACAGCTGCACCACTTTCTCGACGCCCAGGGCTCCTTCAAAGTCATCTACCACACACACGGTGCAACAGTGTCACCCCTCACCCGGCGACTGTGTATCCTCGACTCCTCCTTTAATCCGCCGCACAAGGGCCACTTCTCGCTCGTCCACAAGTCGGCCACGTATCCTTACAACAATGCTGGTGCTCCCTCCAAGGAGTCGATTGGAGTTGTGTTGATGTTCTCGGTTGAGAACTGCGACAAGAAGGTTCCGAAACCCGCTTCCTTCGAGCACCGTCTCTCAATGATGTGCCTCCTAGCAGATGAGATCAAACACAGCATGGACATCCCGGTGTACGTTTGTCTGACGGATAAACCGATCTTTGCCGATAAGTCGTTGGAAGTGCAGAATTGGATCAAAGAGTCCGTGAGTGGTGTCCTGGACAAGATCAGGCTGACATTCTTACTGGGTTATGACACTCTTATCAGGGTATTTGATAACAAGTACTACAAGCCTATTCCTACCACTGTGGCATTGAAGGAGTTCATGGATCACAATGACTTATTCTCACTAACAAGAGATGACGATAAGCACTACACTTTAGAACAGCAGATGGAGTACTTGAAGAGAATCAAGCGTGGTGAAGATCCAGAGTGTCTGAAAGAATGGGGGGACCAGATCTTCTTAGTGGAAGGTGATCCTGAAGCACTGAATATCTCTTCCTCCTTCATTAGAAGAGCAATCACAGAGGGCGGCTCCGACTGGGAACAGCTGACATTCAAAAGCATTGCTGACTACATCAAGGAGCACAATGCATATGATGAAACATCCAAGCTGTGAGTGTGATAAAGCAGAAGAACTATTATAGCTGGTCTTTACAGTTTCTATTTATGAGTTTATTTATATCCACAGGTTTAGTTAATCACTCCTCATAATTCAGAGCAGCATCCCAGAAGTTGACCTCAAGTTGACAGACATCAGCATAGATCTTGACCAGCTTCAGTGTCTTCTCAAGGGATATACCAACAGAGTGGCGCTCAAGATTCTTTGCACCCATGTCAACAGCTGTCTTGTACCAATCTGAAGTGTATGAATCTAACCAGTCAGCGTAATCCTTTGGTGTAGAAGCAGAAGGAGTAACAGAAGCTGCAGCGTAATAATACCCAAAGAGGCAAGGAGCTAAGGCCACATTGATCTCTAGCCAATCGCCACGCTTGGCAATGCCCATCAAGTAATCGGCATACGTCTGACAGCTTTGGTTCAATTCCAATGCTTGGAGATCGGTAATTCCCTTTGAAGCCAGGGTCTCGGTGTGTTTGTCCAACTCATGTTTGATTTCTGTGAGGATGACGATCTCACGCTCGAGACAGTGGATATCAGGTGCAACACTCGCAGCAATGGAGTGTACCCGAGCATAGTTCACCAGATAAGGATAGTCTTGAGAGACGAAATGGATGAATTTGTGGTTTGCAAGTGTTCCCTGGGCCAAACTTGAAACAAATGGGTGGTTGATGTATTGACTCCAAATTGGGTTGATGGTAGGGTGTGCAGTGAGGTATTCGACGAAGTGACCCTCTTTGAATGGAGTTCCTGCAGGGTCTGGGAGTCCAAAAGTAGGCACAGATACTTGGTAGAGATGGTTCAATGGTCCATTTCCATGACCGATCTGCTCAGCGGAAACAATGGCACAATGGACGTATCTGATTGAGGACTCCACCGCAGATGAAAGGGACAGACCAGTGGCCAAATTGGAGGCAATGGCTGAGGCAAGTGTACATCCAGTTCCATGAGTGTTGTTTGTTTGGATGAACTCAGATTTGAAGAGAGTTGTCATGTCGTTAGCAGAGCAGTAAAGGACATCAGTAAGCTCGAGCTTCCCATCAGACTCAAGAGGGCAATGGCCACCTTTGACGAGGACGTTTATGACTCCAGTATTCTCTTGGACCAGTTTAGCGGCAATCTTCATATCCTCCAGACTTTTAATCTCCATATTGATATCGTACAACTCCAAAAACTTGAGTGTCTCTGGGATGTTTGGGGTGATGAGTGTGGCCTTCTTGAACAGCTTCTCCACGCCAATCTTGAGAGCGTCATCCCCACTGAGGACAGCACCAGATGTGGCCACCATGACAGGGTCGACAACCAGTGGTTTCCCTCTGTGATGTTTGTCCAGAACCTCAGAAAGGACTTCAATGCTCTCAACTGTGAGCATTCCAGTCTTGACCACATCAACAGACACATCCTCAAACACGGCGGTCAAGATCTCCAGAAGTGTCTCTCTGTCAGTGTACGACACCTTCTTGACACCGCACGTGTTCTGTGCGGTAAGTGCAGTGATACATGTCATTCCATAGCATCCATGGGCACTGATGGTCTTGATATCTGCCTCGATACCTGCACCTCCTGAGCAGTCTGAGCCAGCAACAGTGAGCACGGTGGGGGTATGGCGGGGATTAATGGCCGGTGTGGTGATGATAACTTCTCTCTCCATCTCAATTGTATTTCCGGTGGTCAAACGGTGGGTGTGGAAGCAGAAAAGGAGTCAATTGCTGCAAATTTTGTCAAAGTCGATGTTGTGGTTGAGACAACTGTGAGCTATGAGAGCCTATGCGCTTAGCTTGTCATTGGGAGCTCTGTTTAGTGATCTAACAAACGGACCCAAAAAAGCGCATTGGTGGTCTCTATATGAGTATGAGTGTTGAATTGGATGATTTGAGTCTTTGAGTGAGCCATTTGATGAGATTGAGGATGTGTTGTTAGCGTTGTGTTGAGTTGTGGGTGCTTCATGATTTCTGTTGAAATGGAAGTCTTCAATTTTCTTCAAGCTAGTACGTACGATGTGTGCAGAGGTGCCGAACCAGAGATACCAGACTCTTGATTCCAGACATCTACATCTATACCAGCACATCACTCTTAATATCTCATCAAGTATACCCTCCTTGTGTCTTGTAAGGTATGTTGACCTCACTACAGCGATCTACAACCTCCAACAATGTCGTAACTTAGTAAGAATTGTATTTTGATCAATCAAATAAAGGGCAAACCTGATGCCCTGTGCAAAAACAAAAAATAGATATAGACATGAAATATGTGAATGATGGGTTGTACTTGTATGTGTGTGTGTGTAATATGTCTGAGGTTTTAGAGCAATCACCACTAAGAGATGTGAATGTGGATAAGTGGTTTCAGCCATGGGAAGTTGATGAAAAGTGACAACATATTATACCATACAGTTAGTCCCATTACACCACAGTGAAAATTGGAAATACACAGGTCATGTGTACTGCCATAGTTTGAAATGCTTCTTCTCGAACCCTCCGCTCAATGTATGTTTATATCAAGATGTACGTGTTGTATACACCTCTCTCCCTCCTCGTGTCTGCTTCTCGTGAAAATGTGTTGGATAAATTATGGTGATGAATGTGTTGCATGTGTGTTTACTTGGAGACAGTGATGTTGTCCAATTGGGTTCTCTCAGCGGCCTCGGCCTCGACCTCCAACAAGTATGGCAAGAGGTATGGCTTGTCCTCAGATGGCTTGACGGCGTCGGAGGCTGGGAGCAAGTGATGGGTGATGGCGCACTGGGCAGCGGTGAGCTGTCTGAAGTTTCTGGCGTAGATCTCCTCCTTTGGCAAACGGGCAAGGGCCTTGTCCATGGTAGAGTTCTCGTCGTGGATCAAGTCATCGAACTTGAGACCCATCTCTCTGTATCCAGCATAGGCACAGAAGAACTTGGCGGCTGGAACGAAGATGGCCTTGAGTGCTGGGGTGCGGAGAATGAAATCACCGGCCTTGGCGATGGAGGTGTGGGAAGCCATTGCTGTTGTGTTCTGATGAAGATAAGATCCCGTTGTTGTGTTGATGTCTGGAGCTTTGGCCTTTTTTTTCGTACCCGTTGCCAATTTGTTTTTCCCGGCCGTTCATTGGCTTTCGGTCGCTGGAGTACGGTACGCGCAGCATTTACTTACATAATCAAATATTACGTAAGCGTATGCTCGCGAATTGATGCTATTCGCGGGTCTCAGCTCCGCGAATCCAGAATCCTGCGGGCATTAACCATTTACGACGTCACCATGCAGCATTTACAAAAACGCATCAAACAAGATCTTGAGCCTTGCACACGATGGCACCACCTCCGAAAGGCCCAGCTCGACTCTCGACTCTCGAGATATACATGCTACATTCCCTTTTATACCGAGAGTTGAGTGTATTCGGTGCAGAACACCTGATAAATATGCAGCAAGAAAAACATGATGGAAACAAAAAGAAAAAGGTAATAAGACCAAAAGAAATATTTAAAGAAACGAAGTGAAAGTCATGCAAACAAAGAGATGTGTTTGGGGTATATCATCACGAGTTCAGTTGAACTCTTTCATACAGTAGAAGAAGAAGTAGTAGCAGTATTAGTCAAAGCAAAGAGGGAGGAATACAATCACTTTTTCATCCAGTTCAAAAAAGCAGCCTTTTTAGACTTCTTTGGTGTATCGACGGCACGGCTGGGACTCGACTGAGCAAGCAAAGTCTTGTTGTAAGTTGTTTGGTCATAATCGTCATTATAGTACTTTGGTGTCATAGTGCTCAAGTCCAACGCCGGTCCGGGTTCACCAAAGTTGAATGGTGTCAGTGTACTATCTCCTTCCAAGTCCTCATCGCAGTCCTCGTCAGCAACAACAGTTTCTGGAACCGCACCTGTAGACACATCCAATTTGGAGCCGCTCTTCGTAGAAGAAAATGAGCCTCCTCTAATCTTCATAGATAATGAGTTCAGCAAAGAGTTTGACTTCTTGTGAGATTTGGTGGACTTGGTCACAGCTCTCTTCGACGGAGACGAAGTGGTGCTGATGGTGGACTGGGTCTTGATCGTTGGTGTCGACGTGGATTCAGAAGCGTAGCCTGGATGATGACCTGCTGGCATGTCGTAAACCTTACTCTCAAACTTGAATCTCGAAGGAGAAGCAGGTATAGATGAGTTCAATGAGGAAGCGGATGATGAAGACAAAGAGTGTGGGATGGAAGTAGGTGTGGTCAATGTGGATTTCTGTGTCGTCTGGAAACTTGAATAAGATGGTTTGTGCAAAGGAGTACCACCAGTGACTTGTGACAACGATTCAGAAGATTTCAAAGCATTGGCAAGTAGAATGTTGTTGTTGTAATAGCTCTGGTATCTGGCAGCAGAAGCACCACGACGGGTCTTGGTAGAAGTTGGTGTTGAGGTCATGGATTGATAAGTGTTGGGGGATGCAATGCGGGCAGCGACCCCATTATTGGACGAGGACACCGAGTTTAGACTGTTGACAGATCTGTTCTTACTCAATCCTGTTTGGGCATTAGAAGAAGTAGAGCTCAACGCTTCGTCATCATCGCCTTCCTCTTCTTCATAAATAGCACTGTTTCTTCTCGAGTTTTTGTTGGAAACTTGTGCAGAGAATTTGTACTTAAAGAAGTCTTCCAACTCAGGAGCTGACTCCGTTCTTCTGTGAAATGCAGCCTTGGTCTTTGTTGGTACAATGGAGCTTGCTGGATCGTAATGGACTCCTGAAGCCAGGTCCAAGTCGATAATGGCCTCTGGAATCTCATAATTTTGTGGTTTTGCGTGTGTGTAAGAATAGCTCGACTGTGTGGACACTCTGTTCAACTCTGGTGTGGTATCATTAGAAGAAGAGTTATAGTCAAGTTTTGGAGTGGCTGAGGATTCCTTCTGTTTGGGTTTGGACATTAAAGAGTGAGCCCATGAGTTGAGCCTTGTGTGTTTCTTTTTAGGAGATGGTGTGGCAACACTAGATCTCTCTGTGTTCCCAGGTACGATGGAGCGGGATGCACGATAGTCCTCTTCATCTGGTGTGGTGATGACCAAAGAAGGTGCCTGTGGGGTTGTGGCAGTGGTTGGCGGAGATGGGGATTGGTATTTCTTGTGCAAGAAAGACTCTGTGGGCAACGAAGACGAAACCTTTGAGCGCTCAGACACAGACTGATTGATGGACGGCCCTCTCTGGAAAAAATCGAGATCGAAATCTCCACTGATTGCGGCCGACCTCTTGTGTGCATGACCTCTTCTCATTGTGGATGGTTGGATCTGTGATGGTTGGGCTTGGAGCATTGTGGGCAGCGTCTGTGTGCAAGGTCGGCACCAAAATACCAAATCTGTGGTGGGAAATCAGTCGTCGCTGAGTATGCGAGGTGATAAGAGTCGACAAGCAGTGATGATTGAAGAGGTCAGTGAGGCGGTGTGAAAGAGAACTTCCTTATGGGTCAACCGGAAGTCAATTTGTAGTACGACAAGGCTTTAAACGAAGCCGAGGCGAGCAGGAAAAAAAATTTGCTTGGGATAACAGAAGCGAGTGGAAAGAGACGGACCAGTGATGGGTGGTTGTGGATGGCACACTCGGTACTGAGGCAGTGGGCAGATGGTCTTGTAGCACTGGGAGGTGTTGAGAGAGTTGGCAGAGCGAGCTCGTGGGCCCCGATATGGAAGCTGACTGCGTTTCTCTGGTGGAACGGCCCGTTTGCCGAGAGTGTGAACTGTGTGTAAGGAGTGTGGGGAGGGGGGGTTCTCGGTGCACAGTAGCAGAGTTGTACACGAACCGAAGCTGCTCTTATGAGATGTAGAAGGTGATGGTAGCAGGGTTAAGTTGAAGTTTTTTCCCGGTGCTTTTGTATACTGGTCCCATGCCCGCGAATGTTTGAAACAGGAGACAGGAAACATGCACCTGGTCTATGCAGAGGTCTGTATGAGGCTGCGGTATGGCAGAAAGGTGGGCTACATGCATAGCAACCCCATACATCAGTTGCATAAGCCAGCAAGTTTCGTGGAAATAGCTGTTTGTTGACGCATTACTTGCCGCAACAAGGCCGGCCTTGTTAGATACGCCTGGCATCTTTGGTTTTTAGTAATCGTGATTGCCCTCTTTTGGGGGGTTTTGAGGGGGTTTACTGTTCTGTCGTCTTATCCATGGTTCTGATTTTCATCTGGCTTCTCTCCGCCTCTACCAAACCACATCGCGGCTCGCCGCTCCCAGACCCAGTGCCACGCTCCGGGTGACGGGTCCCACCGACACCACCCATTTCCAGCCGGATACAGAATCTGCAATGTCCTATGACATGACAATGCGCTCATGAAGATCCCCTGTCACAGACTACAGTTGCTCCCAAAGAGGCAAGGGCCCGGGGTTGAACGGTTGAACATGGCGATACTAGTAGTACTAGTACTACATACTTGTAAAGAGTGAAGACTGATTAACAACGTATCGCATCTCTAAACAGCCCAAAGTGGCTCTAGTTGGACCTAGATAGGAAGGCACCCGTGACCCGAGTCCTCTCCTCTCTGGCCTGTGACTCTGCGAGTGTGATAGGCAAGCGCGGAAGAGAAACAAGACACTTCTATGTACACAACGTGCTATCTGATGGCAACTACATTGAGATCTTTGGAACTTCACGTTTGAATGGATAAGACTGTTATCAACATTCTAACCTGATGTTTGAACCCTGTCGCTCGACAGGGTGCTGTACCTTGCAATCTTTAGCAACGTTGTTTGGCCGCAGTAGCCAGATGAGGCGCATACATAAAATCTCATCCAAACATCCCTGTCAAAGACCAAATGTTGATGATTAGAATGAGAACTGAACACCGAACTGATTAAAGTAGTGCAGGGATCCTTTTGTGCTATGCGTGTTAACCCGTTTGAGCTAGAGATAAGCTTAGGGTTCGGGTGGTGGCTGGGGGTTCGGAATGTTAAGGTTTCGCTGTCGTGTTTAGAGTTGTAACTTGTGATTGAAGCGCATTTTGACACGACGACGTTGCTCGCGGCTTGTCTCAGGTTGTCCATGAATTCCGTGGCACGTACAGACGCTCTTCTGAATGAGTCTACTACTTTATCCCCTCGTGCTTCGAGCTGGAAAATCTCGTAAGCTTTGAGCGCTTGGTCCGAGATCTTATGGTGGCCGTTGGAGTTTGGGCTCTGGACGCCTTGGCTCTGTATAGTCGACGGGGTTGGCTCTCTCGCCGGACCCCAGAACGTACAAAACTTGTTATCCAGTCCGATGTACTACCACCTGGGATAGTAGAATCTTCTGCGATTAGATTTGTGGATGCAAACAGGGAGATAAACTTTGTCTATCATCTTGAGGGGCCGATGCCAATGGTCGATCCGCCTTGAAAGTTGAAAGTGTACGTCTTAACTTTAAGTACCGCCGATCACTCGTAATTGGCGCCATGTGGCATGTGCAACGGGCTTCTATGTCGACCAGCTGCCAGCTTCTTCAAGTTCTAACTTGTGTATGGGCTTATGGGCTAGACAAATCTCAACAATCGAGACAGCTATCGGTTTCACCAACAACAGCCGCTCTCTCTGATTGCCGCTGAGCATTTCTTGACCAAGCGTAACGACATCCAGGCCCCAGGGGTGATTCTTGCGATAACATGTCCGGTTCGGGAACATCGAATTGCCATGTAAACCAAGTACGGAGGTATGTACTATGTAGTACCTACGTAGAGAGCTGTGCAGTTGAAGGCTGAAGCCCATTCACTGTTCCGTCTCGTGTTGAAACAAGTCTACTGTCTTTGTGTGCACTGTACGCCCTGGGGCAGTTCCAAATTTCATACTGTTTCTCCGAGTCCACAGAGCCATGGAACTATGGAACTATGGACACTAGACATTATATATAGTACATCGCGTATCCCACCCCACCCCTTCACTCGGTTTTTGGGTCCGTACATAGGAGACAGGACTCAGAACTCGTTTTAACTTTTGTTTGGCTCTTGGGGCTTGTCCGTTGTGACGCGTGACGCGTGTAATTTCCACAAACCATCGCGTGCGTGTTTATAGAACGCGTCAGGACTCAGGGGCCCCGGTTCTATCTGTAATATGCCGTTTTGGGAAAGCTGAGGTTACCTGATTCAGATGGGCTCCGCGTGATTCGGCGTGAAGCGTGCTGTGTTAGATGCGTGGAACTTCTCGAATATGTATACATCATTCTGGAATGTTTGAAGTTGGCATGATCGGTGCCCAGTTCTTCAAAAACTCTGCATTTGCAGTAACAGCCACAATGCCACAATGGTTCCTTTGTCCTATATATATCACCATATTAACAGAATATGAATCAAGGTCTCATAGTGCATCCTTCTGTGCTTAGTTGAGCTCCCCAACACCCCAGTAGGCAGTTCGCAGTGCGCACTGGCAGGCCGAGCCCTGAGCCCCTGAGCCCTCAGCCCTCCAGGTTTACACTGGCACAACCAACGTCTAGACGCCAATCTCTGATCTCTGGTCATATATAACTTATATGTGTCTGTGCCTGTGCTGGGGAGATGTGAGGTGGCAAAAGAGTACACGTAAAGGATACGCTTGAAAAGTAATTAGTTGTTCTCCAGACCGGCCCCTTGTGTACGCCGTCTTTGAGTCGGCTTCCGCGAAACTTCATGAACCCGGCCCGAGCAAATACCTTCACAGTGGCCCCAGGCAGGCGGAAGAATAGACACTCACATATCTGCTCTCATTGAACACTCACTCACAAAAGACGGTCCTTTGCTATTTGTTTGATGGTAGACGACTCTCTGGACCTCCTCGCCGTCCTTCAGAATGCCCTCCCGGCGCTTGACGACCAGTTTGATCTTTTTGAACTCACTGCCGGTACGCTGATGGTTAACTCAACACAAAACTACACGCTGGTATATCCGGCTTATTATCTCACCAACATCACAAGTGATTACCCACTCACAATTGATACACTGCTGGCGAACTTGACTGGCCTCAATTTCGGCGGTGTTGAGGACCTCTTGAACAAAGAACCGTTTGTTGGTGGTGTTGTTGCTATCAGTTTTGTTCTCTGTGGTATCGTCACAGCAGGGTGGATGTTCTTCTTGTTATTGGTTTTATCCTCCCATTCCATTCCCAACTCTTTGATCTTAACAAACTTGTTCTTCTGTGCGGGTCACAGTGCTATGCTCACCAAGTTGACACAAATCTTACAATCTCAAGTGCAACAGAACTTTGCCGACACTACGAACATCCTCTACTTCATCACAAATGCTTCGAATATCATCGTCGTACGAGCAGTTACCAGTCTGCTAATCTGGATCTCCTGGGTTGATCTTCTGGTTCAGATCAATAAGTATAACAAGCGGAGATTTATTCTTGTTTGTGGGATTACTTTGAGTTTGGTGTCATTTGCCTTTTCTTTGGCATATGGGTTTATTTCAAGGGACACGCAGCCAATAGGACGTTTCAGGGGAGTCAAGGTTGTGAATTACTTCATGGAGTACTTGATGATCACACTGTATGCTTATCAAATGATCATGTACTCTTTCAAAAAGAGGAAGTTTGCCTATCATCGCAAGGCTCTTGCATTGACCATTTTTGCCATCTGTACGCTAATGACCCCTTATGCTTTCAACACCATTGACATGGTATCAGGATCTTTGAGGTCGTGGTCTACTTATGTTCTCGCCTTCACCAAACTTTGTATCACAGTGGTTACCTGGGAATGGTTGCATACGATTCGTTCGTTGCAGTTGAAGTACGAAAAGAAGGCAGTGTTAGGGAGACAGATCTCCAATGAGAACTTTGCACAGATTACAGGTATGGACCCAGGTGAGCTGCATCCATCTGGTAACTCTTACATCTTGAAGTCTATCAACATTGCTGGGCTGCTGGGCTATTTGAACCCTGGTAAATGGGCAAATTCTTTGTACAGGATGACATTCAAAGATTATTCCACTGTGAAGACCGAAGAGGACGTGGAGCGTATCTCACTGCAAAGCATGGACGAAGACCTCTCCAGAAGGCAATCCAATATCTCCCAAGAAACAGGGATCTCTATTGTGGCCGACCATCCAAGGTTTGATGTGGACCACAGGTACTTGAGAAACACGCCATCAACGCTGCACTCCAGAAACACACCCATAAGTTACACAAACGCCACACCCGATATCCCGGAAGGCATATCACGCACATACACGCCACCTAATGACCAGAGACATGATTGATCCACTCTGATATCCGATTTTAACGAAACTAATGACCTCTTCAAGCACTTTACCCGTAGGTCTCGATAGATTTTGGTGGTTTTTAGAGCAGCGGTTCGGGCACCAGGAGAAGGACCGCGAAGGTTCTGGAAACTTGTGGAGCACCGGCTCCTACGCTTATAAAAGGCAGGAGAACCCCACACCACGCTTCTCCGACTCTTCCACACAAAAGGGAACGTACAAACACACAGAAAACAATGCTCTCCAGAAGAGTTGTCACACATCGCATACGGCCATTGACTGGGCTTGCCGCCCGCCAGTTCTCGCCTCTGGTTCGTGCTGGGCCATTGATGAGCTCCAAGATCAGTGGCATCAGATCCCCAATCCCCACTCTGGCCCCAGCTCTCGTCAGAGGCTACGCCAGTCAGGGACCCGGGAGCTTCCGCATGAACATGAACCCACAACAACAGGAGGAGCAGAAGCCGGCACTCGAGCAATACGGCACCAACCTCACCAAGCTCGCCGCAGAGGGAAAGCTCGACCCAGTCATAGGCCGTGATCAAGAGATCCAACGTGCCATCCAGATCCTCTCCAGAAGAACCAAGAACAACCCAGTGCTGATTGGCCGTGCCGGTGTCGGTAAGACATCCTTGATTGACGGTCTTGCTCAGCGTATCGTCAAAGGTGAAGTGCCAGAGTCCTTGAAGAACAAGCAGTTGATCGCCTTGGATTTGGGTGCACTCATTGCTGGCGCCAAGTTCAGAGGTGAGTTTGAAGAGAGACTGAAGAGTGTCTTAGAAGAGATTGACCAGGCCAACGGTGATATCATCATCTTCATTGACGAAGTTCACATGTTGCTTGGTCTTGGTAAGACCGATGGTTCCATGGATGCTTCCAACATTTTGAAACCAAAGCTTGCTAGGGGCTTGAGATGTATCTCAGCTACCACATTGGATGAATTCAAGATCATTGAGAAAGATCCAGCACTTACAAGAAGATTCCAGCCTATCCAATTGAACGAACCAAGTGTTCATGATACCATTTCCATCCTCAGAGGTTTGAAAGAACGTTATGAGGTCCATCATGGTGTCAGAATCACTGACGCTGCTTTGGTCTCAGCTGCTACGTTGAGTAACCGTTACATCACGGACAGATTCCTCCCAGACAAGGCAATTGACTTGGTTGATGAGGCCTGTGCCGTGTTGAGATTGCAACATGAGTCCAAGCCAGATTCAATCCAAATTTTGGACAGATCTCTCATGACCATCCAAATTGAGCTGGAGTCGTTGAAGAAAGAAACTGACCCATTGTCAGTAGAAAGACGTGAAAAGTTGGAAGTCGAGCTTAAGTTGAAAGGAGAAGAATTGTTCAGATTGACCAAGATCTGGGAACAGGAGAAAGCTGAGATCGACTCCATCAAGAACGCTAAGAAGGACTTGGAGCAGGCCAAATTGGACCTGGAGATTGCACAGAGAGAAGGTAACTACGCTCAAGCCTCTGAATTGAGATATGCAAAGATCCCAGAATTGCAGAGAAAAGTTGCCATTAGTGAGAACGAGGACACAAAGGGTGAATCTTCATTACTTCATGAATCTGTTACCGCTGATGATATCTCTAAAGTGGTCTCCAAGATGACTGGTATCCCAACTGATACTGTCTTGAAGGGTGACAAAGATCGTTTACTATACATGGAGGACTCTTTGAAGAAGAGAGTTGTCGGTCAAGATGAAGCAATTCATGCCATTTCCGATGCTGTGAGACTTCAAAGAGCAGGATTGACCTCTGATAAGAGACCAATTGCCAGTTTCATGTTCTTGGGTCCAACTGGTACAGGTAAGACCGAATTAACAAAGAGTCTTGCTGAGTTCTTGTTTGATGATGACAACAACGTTATCAGATTCGACATGTCGGAGTTCCAAGAGAAGCATACCGTGTCGAGATTGATTGGTGCTCCTCCAGGTTATGTCATGAGCGAATCTGGTGGTCAACTGACTGAGGCCGTGAGAAGAAAACCATATGCCGTGGTGTTATTTGATGAGTTTGAAAAGGCACATCCAGATGTTTGCAAGGTCTTGTTACAGGTGTTGGATGAAGGTGCCTTGACTGATTCTCAAGGTACACGCGTTGATTTCAAGAACACCATTATTGTTATGACTTCAAACATTGGTCAGGATATCTTGTTACATGATGAAGAGATCAAGAATGATACTGGTAAAGTTTCTGAGTCCACAAAGAACAAGGTCATTGAGGCGATGAAGAGAAGCTATCCACCAGAGTTTATCAATCGTATTGATGATGTGTTGGTGTTCAACAGATTGTCCAAAGATGTCCTTCGCAGCATTGTTGATATCAGAATTTCCGAAGTACAGGAGAGATTGGTTGACAAGAGAATTACTTTGGAGTTAACTGATGATGCTAAGGATTGGTTGACCGAACACGGTTATGATAGCTTATACGGTGCCAGACCTCTCAACAGATTGATTCAGAAGAGATTGTTGAACCCAATGGCTATGTATTTGTTGAAGGGCCAGATCAAAAACAATGACACAGTTTCTGTTCTTGTTGAAGATGGTGATTTGGTAGTAAAGCCAAACTACACTGAGGAGGAAGCTGCTGTCTATGAAAAGGAACAGGAGCAAGAAGGTGAGAAGAAGAAGAAAAACAAGAAGATTGCTGAACTCATTGAGGATGATGAGTAAGTGATATTTTACAATACGATTTATGAACAAACGGGAAAACGTGTATATATAATTTTATGGGAATGAACATCCAGTGTTAATGGCAGAAATGTAGCATGTTGTCATGTGGTAATCCAGGTTGGGTTCAATAAATAAAGCGCTCAATAAATAGAACCGTTGAATAAATACATATGTGCCATCAATGTGCACTCTCTGGGGCTCCTGACGCCGGGATGAACCTGTCTGTCCACTTGATATCAGCCTTCAAAAGGTTTGGCTTCTTCGTCTCCATGTGATTTTTCCATTGAATGTCGGCCGGATCTTGGTCTGGTTCAACCCATTCAAAGTTGTCGCCGCCTGAAAGCCAGTACTCCTGGAGAAGTAGGTCACTCTCTGGATGTATTGGCTCCATGTTTCTCTTGTCGAGAGCCTCTTGGAATCCATCGCTGGTGAAACCATCGTTGTTACTCAATTCAATGTCAGCCTCTGCAATCTTGGAGAACATGAGAAGTTCGTCCGAGTGGATAAACTTATGGTTTCCAGAAACGCCAGATCTCCATTGGATATCACTGACTTTACCGGCAAACTTTCCACCAAAGGCCAAGTATCCGAAGAAAGCAAGGTTGCCCAAGTATGTCAGGACCATACCGTAGACACCAATCCTTGGGCTTAGCTCAAACATCCTCAGAACAATATCAAGGCCACCAACACTTCCACAAAGACCAACAAATGTTTTCAGAAGGGAGGTGTTTCTCTTTGTTCTCATGAGATCAAGATACTGTGGAGAGGCAGTGGTCAAGTCCACAATCTTGACAGCGTTCTGAATATCGGCGTCCCACAATGATTTACGGAGAGCAAGTATACCACATTCCCTGGATATGGCCTTGGTTGGGTCTCTCTGTTGGAACGCTTGGAGAAGAGACGGAAGCATCGTTGGTGGTGGGTGTTGTAGGATGATCTTCTTGAATGTGTCCTCTGGGAGTTCACGAGGCTCTGCAACGAGAGAGCGAGAAAGTTTGTCGAGAGAGGTCCTTTCAAGAGACGATGAGTTGGAGGCATACTCAAACAAATCTTTGAATAGGTTCAAGTACGCCATCTCATTCTTGACAATGTCTTGTGGGATCCTTGAGTGGACTGATGTTGTGAGGCTGTCAAGCGATTCGAATCTTTGGAGCAATGAGGGGGCCATGTGGAATTTGCGTCGTGGGATGGCCCTAGCCGTAAGTGACCTGCTGTGCCACATTTCTAGGCTGTGATTCAGGAGTTTGTTGCGTGGTTTGCTATGCTTCTGGGATATAAAAGGGTTTTTGTTCAGGAAGAAGCCCCGCCTCTTCAACGAGATTTGTGGATTTGTGGGGGCGTGAAGAAAAAATGAAGAAAATAATGGCACAGGCGGGAATCGAACAAAGAAGGAGTATTCCTGATGCAAAAAAAGAGGTCCAGACGAGAGTCGAACTCGTGACATTCTGTGAGTGAAACAGACGTGATAACCACTACACCACTAGACCTACGTTAAAACTTAAAATGGCGTTCATATCCTAGGTTGTATAAAATCAAATTTCCACTTTTTGAGCACTAAACACCTTTCTTGGACTATCACTAAGCTCAAATATGGTTTCAGAAGTGTGTATTTTCCAATTTGTGGTTAATTATCACGATTATAAGGTGTAAATTTGGACGCACACCTGGACACCACCTGAGTTTCTCCCCGGTATCATCCGGACCAAAGCGGGTATTAATGAAGTATTTAGGCCATTAAATTGACTTTATGTGATTGAATCGCGTTAAGACATGGGGATATAGATTTCCAAGGGATGCTCATTGTAATTGCAGTCTCAGAGTGCTTGATTTCGGGGTCTTTTTGACCGGCAAGTAATTAATTCAGAAATTGGGCGAGTCTATTGGAGAATTTGAACAGCTGACATCTTAAACAATTATGGAGTGAGAAATTTTAGGCCAAATCTGGCACTTTAGACCATGCTTCCATTATCATTACTTTGAATGTTTTATTTAAGCCAAGTTTCAGCCTTGTATCATCCCTGAAACCAAATATTCATGTATTTATGTCCCGGGTCCACCGCAACGTGGTGTACGGATGTACGAATCCGTGGATCCGTGGTTGGGCCATGGGTCGCAGACTGTACAGCCACTATGGGGCAAAAGCCGGCGACAACCAAAGCCGGTGCTGCTTTCGATTGAGTGTTAAGTTGTTCGTTGGTTATTATTCCTCTCGCTAAGTGATCCCATACAAGAGAGCAACCGTTGATACGTGATGTCATCTGAAAAAGAGGATGCTGGCACCAGCAAGTCCAATGGCAATGGCACAAAGAAGAATGAGCCCGAACAGTCCGCAAGACGAACAGAGATCAAGCTCATCTCGGTTAGGCTCAAGGAGGCCGCATTGGACTCTCCCAGCTTCCGTGCGAGCTACAACTACTACTCCTCACAGGTGGAACAGATTGAGCTGTGGATTGAGGGCTTGCTCAAGTCCATCAAGAAGTATCCTCAGCACTACACAGACTTCAAAGAAGTGAACAATGTTCTCTTGAGCCAACTCATTCCAGACTTCCTCAAAAGCATACCCATCGATCAGGACAGCACGCTATCTGTTCTCGAGTGTACCAAGTTGAACCTCGACAGTCTGTGGGGGTCGACACTCAAGGACCTTGCCATCAACGAGACCGAGATTACCGAGCTGCTCACCGAGTTCTCCAGAGTCAACATAAGAAGCTACAAGGATGTCAGAAAGAACTTCGACTTCATTCAGTCGAAGTATGATAGTACACTGTCAAAGTTTGCAGGACTTTCCAAGACGAAAGAACCATCTTCACTGAGAGAGGACTCATTCCAGTTGCACGAAGTTCGCAAGTCGTATGTTGCTGCCTCCTTGGACATTTGCGTCCAGACGGCCAAGTTCCTCAAGATTCTCGATACTATGCTCATTGAACTCATGGACACCATATACAGAGGGAGATCTACTTACGATGAAAAATACTACCTGCGAGTGCGGGTCTGGTCACAAGCCCTCAACAAGTCCATTGACCTTCTCCTCAACGACATGAGAAACTCCAGAAACACGATTGAGCGTGCTACAGTGGCAGAGTACGAACCAAGCAGAGACATCAATGACCACAATCCAGCACTGATAAATCCAACCACCCTGGTATCTACTGAGAAGGGCACACAGCTGCAATACGAGAAACATGGATGGCTTTACATGAAAACAACTGTTGGGAAACCGGCCAGAACCATTTGGGTAAGAAGGTGGGTGTTCGTCAAGTCTGGAATCTTTGGTGTGCTGCTGCTATCACCATCAAAAACGTTTGTCCAGGAGACTGATAAGATTGGCGTTCTGCTTGCCAACGTTCGCTATGCCCCTGAAGAAGAGAGACGGTTCTGCTTCGAGATCAAAACCCTTGAGAACACTGTCATGTTCCAAGCCGAGACATTAAAGGAACTGAGAGAGTGGCTCTCGGTGTTTTTTGAAGAGAAGCAGAGAGCTATTGACAACGCTTCTAGTGACGCTGGAAAGTACGCCTTTGGTCGCTATCCGCCATTGCTCTACGAGTTTGCCTGTACTTCCTTGACATCGACAGACGTTGAGCTCACCACTTCTCGTGCAGAGGTTGCCAATAATGACGACACATACACAACCATCACATCATCATATCTCTCCAATTTAATCGGCCAAGGAGACAACCCAGAATTCAAGTTCTCCAACCAGGCCATCAATGAATTCAAAGACCCCGATGTCAACACGCCAATCACCACCAGTCGCTCCAAGCTTGCGCTCATCTCCCACGCTTTCCTTGATCCAACTATTGTCCCAACAGCGGTGACTGCCAACATGTGGGGAAGCGTCAACTGGGGTACTTACTACATGAATGAGACGAAGCAGAGGCAACAGAAGAAGCAAAGGCACAACTTGAAGTCTCTGGGTCACAGAATGCAATACCCATCATACTATCCAGCACACTTGAGAAACTATGATCTGCAATTGAAGTCCCTCTTTGACTCATCGACAGACCCTGATGAACTCGTTGTCCTTCATTTTGGATGTCTCTGGACACTCAACAGCACACAAGAGCTCTGTGGTCGTTCATTCATCACAACAAAGAACTGCTACTTCTTCATGCATAGTTCTGGCTTTGTTTCTTTGCTGAAGAAGCCACTATCCGATGTTGTTGCAGTGGATGTGACATCTGATAGACACTGGGAATGGTTCAAAGTGTATGATATCAAGGGGTTGAGTATGAAAGGCCGTCTCTTCCTTAATGATGCCAAACTTATCCAGAAGAAGATCGATCTGCTCATCAACAATTCTGCTAAGGATCACCCGCTGCCAGACAGTGAACTGATCCAATTGATGGAGAGTATTGAGACTAAAGAACCTAAGGGAGGGGAAGGGCCAAAGAGAACACACAGTGACCGCAACAGCGCCCCAGTTGGCGAAACATCATCCTTCCAACCATTCAATGGTGTTTCTATTGATGGTCATCGAATGAGAACTAACTTCAGGGACGAGTTCGATCTGTTGGAGGTGAAAGAGTATGACGCTCCTGCAAAAGCAGTGTTTCATATCATGTTTGGTGATCATTCGTCATTGGTAAGAGACACCCTCACGTTGGTGGATACGGATGAATTCAAGATGACACCTTGGTATTCCACGGGTAAGGAGCTCAAGCGATACATTCATTTCAAGATGGCATTAACCAAGGGATTCTTGTCTTTGAGAAACCAAGATTTCGTTCCAAGCAATTGTGCCCAAACTATCGAAGAGATGGTGGACAGCAAGTACTACCGAATCGATGAAGAGAGAAACCCTTACAAGATCCCCATATCTGGAGATGTACTCCTGGTGAAGTCCAAATTTGTCATCATTGATAACGACGCAAAGAGCTGTAAGATTTTGTGCTATGGAACGGTCAAATCCAAAGGAGATAAGGGTAACTTCTTAACCAAGAGAATATTTGGTAAGTCTGCTCGTCACTATCAGGCCCGTGAGCTCAAAGCTGTTGTGGACAGAGTGGCTGTGGAAGTCAGTAAGCTGGGATCACATGGACAAGTGCTGAAGGCAATAAGAACTTATGGCAATCTGTCACAATCAGAGGAACCTTTCAAACCAAAAGATGACTTGGTATTCACATTGACTTTGAAAATGTGCTTCAAGTATTATTTGAAGCTATCAGTGTTCTTTGTTAGTCGTGTCATTTTCAATCTTGTGAACTTGGCACTGAATGGTATCACCCAGCTGATTTTGATGCTATCAATGAACAAGGTACTGTTGGGCATGTTGATGCTTTCCTTGTTATTCAACTCGTTTTTGATTGGAAGATCAACATTTTCTTATTGGAAGGAGAGAAGACACGAGCATGTTATGAGATCCTTGAGAAACGATCTAGAGCTCACCAAGATGGAGCGTTCCATATCTTTGCAAGACATGGATCTCTTAACACAGTTCAACTATAACACATCCTCACAATGTTTTGCTAAGTTCTTGAGCTCAAAGACTACAGATCCAAAGGGCTCTTTGGCAGATTCCAAGTTCAGAGACACACGACACGAGATTGCTGTCAAGAGGAACGAGTTGATTGTGGAATTGAAGATCTTGGAGCAGGTGGAAAGAGAAGTAGTTGCTGGCAACTATAAGAACTTTGTCCTGTCTGAGGTCAACTTGTGTAAAGTGTCTTTAGGAGATATGGGTGTTGAAAATAAGGATCTGGAGGATTACTGTTCCAGTTGTGTTGATGAGTACAAAAAGATGGCAGTGGGGTTGTTATGATGCATTTATAAGTCCTTAATTTATTTTTCTTGAGTTATATACGTAATAGTCGTTAAATCGAATGAGACGGGATTACATTCGGCTTCTAATGTTTCTAAAGTCCTCTCTTGGCTAAGTTATCAGCAATGCCCAGATAGAGGGCCACACTGTTCACTGGAGGAGGTTTGATAGCACTTGGTATTACCATGTTAGCCATTCTCTTGAAACCATTGGTCCAGTTGATCAAGTCCAAGTGGTCAACGTTCTGGAGCGTGCCCAAATACGTTCCCCATTTGGCAGAACGGACACTGACCATGCCGTCGTTATCTCCACACCTGTGGTTGATGATGCTCCAGCTGGAGTAGAAAACACTGTACCAAGAAGGATGGAATGCAGCGCCGTAACTGAAGTATTTCACCTTGGGGTCGTCCTTGACTTCCTCGTTGAACTTGGCCATATGTTCTGTGGTGAGCTGATGGATGCTTGGAGGCAGCTTATCGCTGGCAAGATTTGTCTGTTTGGCCATGGAAACAAGGTAGTCTGCCACCTCGGAGCCTCTGTGTGGTGTTGTGACAGTGGTGAGACTGACAACTTCATAGTTCTTCTTCTCGAGCTCAGAGATCAAGTAGCGAGCGTCCAGACCACCCATCGAGTGGGCAATGAGGTTCACCTTCATCTTCTTGTCTTTCTCGTCAAAACTCTTAGTACTCTGATTGTCCTCATTGTAGACGTCGTCCACAGCCTTGTGACTCAAAATATCCACCTCACGAGTTATAAACCTGTTCAAATGCATTGCTCTCTCCTCGATGCTACCGAAGCCCGGCACTTTGGCAACCATGACATGAGTACCTTTCTCTTCGAGCGCTTCCTTGATGCCAAACCAGTACTCAAGAGCGACTCCGTTGCGATCTGCGACGACAAAGTCTCTTCTCGACGTTTCCTTATGCTGTGAGAGGCCAACAAGATAGCTGAAGGAGGGTAGTACCATCAACTTGTCAAAACCTGAAAGGCCATGGCAGAGTACAACCGGGTACTTCGGGGCCTCGTACTTATCTCTCAACTGAAGCTCACTGATGGATATATCTTTGCTCAGCTCTGAAGGCTCGAGCGTCTGTTTCTCACCGCTTGCTCCCGTCCATGGCAAGAGCCCACTGGCAAACTTGAAGCCCTGCTCAACGTATGAATCGCTCTCGCTCTCCTTCTCTGAGCCGTTTGGCGTATCACAGCGAATGATCGGTGTCCTTATTGAAGGCAGCAACACGCTCGTTGAAACAAATCCCACAAGAACGTTGAAATATTTTTGTGTCCCAAAACCGAGCATCGCCTCTTCTGTTCTCCTTTTAGCTCGTGTGACCGGGGTTGCGTGCTGTACTGTGGATGGGTATGTGCTTATAGTAGATCAGGATGACGGGGGTAGTAGACGGCACAGGCAGACGCCAAAGTGTTTTGTCAGAAGTATAGACGAAGAAACCGGTAGAACAAAACGAAACCTTTTGAATACCAAAGAAGCAACTTACAAACGAGCAAAACAAACTTTTCACTTCCCCAGCGCCTATGATGTCAGATAGCGAAATTTCTTTTGCAGTTTTTTTTTTTTTGGTTCACACCCGCGTTGCCTAGGCAACAATCGAATGTGGCACTTTCTAGTACGTGGATATTCATTCTTACTGCGGCTATACTTATCTAGACAGGCATGTACTTGGTATTTAGCGGTAGTAGTGCTTGGAAGAATCTGAAGAGGGGCGATGATCTTTGTCACGATCTCTGTAGCTTCTATGACTGGAGCGGTACCCTCTGTCTGCGTCCCTGTATCTGTCTCCGGAGTCCCCGTGGCCTCTGTCTTGTCTTGAATCTCTTGAATACCTGGAGTCTCTTGAATCCCTGATGTCCCTGGAGCCTCCTTCATAACTCTGACCTCTTCGGTGGTCCCTATTCCCATGATACCCTCTCTCAGAATCGTTGTCAGATCTCCTTTTCTCTGGGTAGCCTTTCGTTTGGCTGGAGCTTCTCCAACTCTGACGATCCTTTGATCCTTTGAAGTTCGAGTCACCACTTCTTGCGAGTCCACCATGTACACTCTTTCTCTTTTCATTAGCGGTGTTCCTCCATGCATCTGCCAATTTGGACACACTTTGACTGAAATCAACATGGATTCTTCTATCATCAATCAAGACACCATCCATTTTCAAATATGCAGTTTCACAACTTCTCTTGTCTTCATACTCAACAAACGCATACTGCATAGACTCTCCAGTTCTCTTGTCTCTCACAACTTCACACGATACGATTTTTCCAAAACGAGAGAAGATGATCTCCAAATCGTCATCTCTGGTAATAGCATTCAACTTGCAAACGAACAACACATTCTCCATTGGTTTCACTTCAGCAGAGGGGATATCACCCATGATCTCCAATGTAAGTGCTTTGGAGTTCGCTTCTCTTGTCTTTTGCTCTTGGAGTTGCTCTTCAGTGAGCTCTTGAGCTTCATCAGTGTTGATAGAGAGAAGGTCATCCAACCTGACCGTGGACAGCTGTGCTTCAGATGGTTCAGGTGTTGATGGTTCATCAAGCCCTTCAATGGTGTCACATGGGTCTTCAAGTATGTACGTGTGGTGCACCCTGATGTCCTGATATGGCCTATAAGTCTCGTCCACAATGGTTGTGTTGATCTTCTCGAGGATATCGAGCCCTTCAACAACTTGCCCAAACACAACACCTTGTGGTGCGCCTCTCCTGTCATCCAAGTCCGCCAGCGTGATGGTAACAATTGAGGTAGCATATTCATCAACTCCACTGTGGTCCTTTTGTGTGAGGAATGCTACTGATCCCTTTGTGTTGTTCCTCAGCCTGTTCTTCGTTGCAACGAAGTGTTTTGGTTTGAGATTGTCGGCCAAGCTCCATGCTGATTGGCCATCTTTGCTTAATGGATACAGCGGGTCACCAAACTCTGCAACATATCCTTTCTGAATGTTGTAAATGGGAGCAAATGTGTAGTATTTGGCCTTACACAACTTGATGAAGTTTGTGCACTCTTTCGGAGCTTGCTTTGTGTACAAGTCGATGACGATGTTGCCTGTTTGTTGTTAGTACTTCGCCCTCTTAGAATACTTCAATGCATAGAACCAGACTCACCTATCGACAGCTGCAGAACAATGCTCATTTCAATGGATATTTGATCGTCTTTAAAGGTTCCGGCACCAATAAAGGGAAGTGTCCGTTCAGTTCACTCAAAATTTCTCCAGGGCCGCGTAACCAGAATTGCAGATCCCTCTACGTTGTATACCTTCAACTTTTGGGAAGTTTCAAAGGCGGATTCACTCCAAATTAAACCAGACCATATATTCAGACTATTTATTAAGCTGGAAACACTCATGATATTCTTACTTTATTGAAATGCCACCGGCGCCGCCGCAGCACCTTCACTTTGAAGCTGTATTCATCTTATTCTTGTTGAACAATGCCTCCAAATCATAGAAGTGTTTTGTCTTGAACTCTTTTGAAACAGCGGTGGAAAACTCCTCGTTTTCAAAGGAGAGCTCATAAATCGGCTGATCTTTCAATAACTTCTCGAGAAGACCATGTATCTCCTTGATTGGCTCCACCAAGTTCTTATCAGACTTGAGCATGCTGTTACAAGTAGACTCCAGATCGTTCACAATAAGCCTCAGAACCACTGTAACTATGACATTCCCAAGTATCTCAGAGACCCACTCATATGCTCTTCCCATAACAAGCTTATCTTCTTCTTGCAGAGCCCCCAAGTAGGCCTCAAAAATATTACTGAAGCGTTTCTTAGAAGAAATATCTTTGACTCTAAGCAGACCCGGAAGACCGTAACCAATAGCGTAGTGATACATCTGATCATTCGCCACGAGCTTCGATCGAACCTCTGCTATCACTTTCAATGGAAGCATGGGATACTTCTTGTGAAGAACCTTGCAGAAAATGTAATAGGCAATGCCGTCTCCAGCATGCTCCAAACGCTTAAAAGCATCACCTGAAGCTTCAGGACCAAGCATGGACATCAAAGAAGGGGTTCTGATTTTTGGTGGGCTCAGTGTTATTGATTTCGTGCCCTTCTCAATCTGCTCAACAATAATAATCTTGATCGATAGGATGTTCTTCGTCCAATAATCGAGAGAGGTTGCCGTATCCTCCACAATGACAGCTTTGGTCTTCTGCTTCTCAATCCTTAAATCTTCACGTACAAGTGAATGTGTAGTGTCTCTGAGCTTCTGAGATCGGTCAAGAACACCTGTACTCACATCTGGCTTGCGAGCCTCTGCTGTCTCTTGAAGAGCTTTCTTAGCTTTCTGTTTCTTCTCCCCTCCTTTGGCCTTCTCGAGCTTCATTCTCTTATTCTCATTATCTTTTGAAATGATCTTTTGGTTCTTCTTCTTGGCTTGTTTCGCCTCCCTTTCTGCTTCTTGTTTTCTCCTTTTCTCTTCTTTTCTCTTCTCCTTGTTGATCTCCTTCTGTTTAGCCACGGCAGCGAGGGCCAAGAGCAGTTGTTGTTTGCGAAGGATAGCATCAGGGGTATTGAGCTTCGACTCCTTCAGAGCTCTGCGTTTCTTTTTGGAGAGAGAATTGAGCACGTAATTTGCCTCCTGGTATGTCATCTCGAGGTGGGCTCTTAAGACAGTCGAAGCGTGGACCCGGGCACCGAGTACCAGGTTGGCCCGGTGAAGCTTGAAGGCGCTCGGACGGCTGATTGAACGGAGGATCATGGCCTCAATGTCGCCCCGTTCTTTGTGTGTGTGTTTGCAGTGGTATATGATGTGGCTAGTGGCAAGTAGAGCGACGAGACACAATTAAATAGAGAGAACATGCTCCTTGATAATCGGCTCAGCTGTGTTTCAGGCCCACAGGGCTCATAACGATCTGATACCACTCATTTACGAGCCGCTTAAAAACCGCCCATTTTTTCTCGGGTAAACAATCAGTGATACAAGGCACTTCAACAGATAGCAAAACCCAGGGAGTCGAAATGTCACTACAAGAGACAAAGGGCACAGAGGATCAAATGGGCCAAACAACAAGTCCAGAGGAAACTTCAAACCAAGGGGCTTCCGAAGGCCCAGAACGCGAGAACAAGAAGTGTGTCGAGTGTTCGAGAGTATTGCCGCTTTTGGAGTACAAACGTTTCAGTGGGTCAGGACGCTACACTTCGATGTGTAACCGTTGTCGAACAGTCAAATCCCGCTACATGAGACACAGAAGAACAACTCTCATGCGGAAGGAGATGAAGGATCGTGGCGAGGATGTGGACGATAGCGGGCGGAAGATCTTGTTGGCGTTCGACGAGGAGATCAGAGTGAGGAAGGAGACCGATCAGAGATACACCGACCTCGAGCAGTTCTTTGATTACTTGGAAAAGAGCGCTCTTGATGATGGCAAAGTCATCACTGCCAAGTTTGAGCACACAATGCCGGAAATGCCCGTGCTGAGTGAGAAAGATGAGGGAAAAGCTGAGGTGCTGAGAGAGGCCATTGCAGAATCCAAGCAACACATGAAAAACTCCATAGCTGAGAGGTTATCTGGTAAGAAAGGTTATAAATGGGGAGTGTACCGTGTGAGTGCTTCCGAAAGATCCGTCTACATGACACTCTACTGCTCAGAGGACAGGACACGTGCAAGGGCCTCAACTTCCACAGGGAAGAGAATCAAGATGAGCAAGAAGACGGTTGATTGCAAATCTCAGGTCCATGCATCTTACAATTGTTCCACACAGCTTCTCAAGATATCATACACACATATAAATCACACGTGTGATGACACTGCTCCTGCTCAAGTCTTACCTGTGACAAGACGGAAGAAGTCAACCCCACAAGACAGTGGTATTGAAGTGGAAGAGGTGGATCCAACCATTACGGCCATCCACGCTCAAGTCCAGGCACAACAACAGCAGTTTCTGAAAAAGATTCTAAATTGAACTAGACAACAGTCAAATATGTACATGTGCATTCTTTTCATTAAAAATCATATGTTCATTTTCCAGAGACTTGTTTAATCATGAAGTCTTTGAGGAAGCCCAACTGATTGACAGCGTTCAACCCAAGAGTTCTCAAAGCGACAATAGGCTCAGCTCTAATGGAATACAGCTTATGCAATTTGTCCACAACCCCAAGTAACATGTTGTTGATCGGATATCTTTCAGCCCAGTACGGCTCTAACACCAATGGGCTACCAATGTCCAGACCCCTTTCAACGCCCTTCTCCAAAGCATCCACAAGGGATTGAACATCACCTTGGCCCATATTCAGGCCTTGACCAGCCAATGGATGTGTAGTATGAGCGGCATCACCGACAAGGGCAATTCTTTCCTCGATATAAGTGTCAGCATGTGACAATTTGAGTGGGAAACGTGCTCTTGAACGTTCTTCGATCCCCACGACACGCACTGGGAACTTGTCATCGAGTTCTTCCTCTGTGTACTTCTGTGTAGCGTGGTCAATCCTCCATTCAATGTCACCAACCAAACCTTGTGTTTCACCGGAAGCGATCTTCTTATAGTAGTAGTTCATGTCAACGTCATCGAGCAAGAAAGAGGCATTGACGAGGGCAACGAACAACTCTTCATCAATCTTGGTCAAAAGATCTGAGAGCTCAACAGTGGTGGACCACACCATCGTGGCACGATCCTCTGGCATAGGCAACATAGCCACGGGTCCATTTGGCAAGAACCTCTGGTAAGCAACGGACTGAAATGGTGGATATTCCAATTTGAGAGTAGCAACAACACCAAATCTTTGATAGAACCAACCACGGGACTCAATGCCCGAGAATATACGCACAGGCGAGTTGAACCCATCAGCACCAACCAGAAGTCGTGTTTTGATAGTCTCTCCGTTGGACAGGTGTACAATTGGCCACTGTGTAACATCTTCTTTGGTTATACTTGTAACTTTTGTGTTGTCGATGATATCGAGACTGGACTCGGGCGAGTCTGTTTCAAGCTCCTGGATTCTCTGGTAGAGTGCTGATTGGATATTGACATTCTCGCACATTGTTGCAATCTCTGGGTGGTCAAATCCCAATCTTGCATCACTCAGTCCTTCTGTGATGACCATGGCGTCGTACGGTTGTACTCTCTCCTGCTTGATCCACTTCCATGCTCCAATGCGTTGAAGGTACTCGACGGTCTGTGGCGTGAGGGACACGACACGGTTTGTGAGAATCCCTGGTGTGTTATCATAGAAGTCTTTCACGGACTGCAAGTTAAACCCTTCAACGAGCGTCACTTTGAGGTCTCTGGTCGTTCTGGAGTTCTTTAGGGCAGCTGAGAGCGTGAGGCCAGCGGGGCCGGCTCCCACGATGAGAACATCCACAAGCTTCGGCTCGGCAGCCTTGACGGCTATCTCCGAGACTGTGGCAAGAGCACGTCTGAACACGAGCGACATTGACAGGTAATAGGAGAGAAGTATTTCTGTCTTCAGAATGAAAGTTGCGGAAGTGATGAAGTGGTGTGCTAAACTGGACCACCCGCGAATTTCCGCGAATTTCCGCGAACACGTTCGATGACTGCTCTTTTTCCCTGAAATTAAACCATGGAGAGAAGTTGTTCGTGACTCCGGATTTAGTACTTCTTGTTAAGTTCGTCCCCTTCCCTCGTTACCTCTTGCATCAGCATCTTCTCTTTGAACAGAGAAGCTTCTCTCACCACGTTGTTCCCGTTCCTCCTACTGCCGAAGCTTCCACGGACCGCGCTACGCCTCATGTCCACACACTCCGACATCGTCCTCATCGACAGGCTCCACGTCCAGGCCATCACTGGCAGGGATTTCTGGAAGAGACCAACCCCGCAGCCTCTTGAGGTGTCCGTGGAACTACGCACAGACTTCAGCGCTTCGAGTGACACCGATGACCTGCGATACTCTCTCAACTATGCCGTCATCTCCCGCAACATCTCCGACTTCTTTGACAAGAACAGAGGAAAGAACTTCAAGTCTTTCCAAAACGTGGCACAGGCCGTATCCGAAGTTGTGTTGGATGAGAAGAAAGGCGGTGGAAACAACGCACAGGTTGTTGTCACAGGGCGTAAGACCGAGATCAGGGCCGACCAGATCCAGAGCATCATCAACAGACATAAGCCAGCGGGCGGTGTCGTCACGAGGATTGAGAGCTCCCAAGACATTGTCAAGGTCAAGGGCCTCAAGTGTTCTACCTTGATCGGTGTTTTCACTTTCGAACGTCTGCAGAAACAATACGTCTCACTTGACCTCGATATTACCGCAACCACAGACAAGGAAGTCGATATCTATGGTATCATTGACGATGTGGCTAACTACGTTGAAAACGCCAACTTCAAGACAGTCGAGGCCCTCATTGAGTCCGTTGCTCAGATTTCTTGCCAACATGACATCTCTTATGTTACTGCCAGAGTTGAGAAGCCTAATGCCATCACATTTGCTGAAGGTGTTGGTGTCCAAGTGACAAGAACTCCAAAGGATTTCAATGGAAAGACAGCCATTGACTGTTCTCTTGAAGGCATCGCAAGCTCGGTCTCTGAAGACAAATCCGCATTTAACCTTCCATCATTCTCAGAGACTATTACTACTACCACAAATGATAAACACACTACATACATCGCATTTGGTTCCAATGTTGGATCCCCAATTGATAACATCTTGAGATCCATTGACGAGCTCAACAAGCTTGACAACACCAAGGTCACAGCAACATCTTCTCTCTATGAGTCTGAACCAATGTATGTGCAAGACCAACAAAAGTTCTTGAACGGTGTTTTGGAACTTTCTACCACGCTATCACCGCAGAATCTCTTGAAGCAGCTCAAGGTTATCGAGTATGACGTGCTTGGTCGTGAGAAGATCATGGACAACGGCCCTAGAAGCATTGATCTCGACATTGTACTCTACGATGACCTTGTGCTCAATGATCAGGACGCACAGTTGATCATCCCGCATATCCGTATGATTGAACGAACTTTTGTTCTCCAACCACTTTGTGAACTCATTCCACCAACCAGTATCCACCCAGTCACAGCAGAACCATTCCATAATCATTTGAAGCAGCTGTATGCCTCAGCAGGAGACTTGTCTAAGCAAAAGACCAACCGTCTTGACGCTCATGTCCCACTTGTGAACACGTTATCCAACCATCGTCAGAACAGATCCATGGTTTTCGACTTGGTGCATCATACACATCGTACACAGCTTATGGGTATCCTCAACACAACTCCAGATTCTTTCTCCGATGGTGGGCTCAGTGCTTCTTTGCCATTGGCGTTGGAAAATGCATTGAATATGGTCAAGGCAGGTGTGGATATCATTGATATCGGCGGTGTTTCCACACGTCCAGGATCCATTGCTCCAGACATTGAGGAAGAATGGCGTCGTGTTGTTCCAATCATTGAAGCCATTAGAGCCCATGAGAATGAACAGCTGAGAAGTGTCATCATCAGCGTGGACACCTACCGTGCTAAGATTGCCCGTGATGCCATTGCTGCCGGAGCTGATATTGTTAATGACATTAGTGGTGGATTGTATGACAATGACATGTTCAAGGTTGTGGCTGAGACTGGTGTTCCATATGTGTTGAATCATACAAGAGGTACTCCGGACACAATGTCTAAGTTGAATGATTATCAGAAGGTTGAATCCACGGGCTTCACTGAGTTCTTTGGATCCGAGGAGTGTCTTGACGAAGGGGACGAGGCCATCTTGATTAGGGCCGTCTCGAGAGAACTTTCCACTCAGTACCGTGAAGCAGTCGAGGCAGGTGTTAAGAGATGGCAGATCATCACCGATCCTGGAATTGGCTTTGCTAAGGACTTGAAACAAAACCTGGCCATCATCAGAGGAACTCCATTGATCAAGACTTATGCTAATTACAACGAGGAAACAGGTGATTTCAACTCATTAGAAGGCTTGCCAATTTTGCTTGGTCCATCCAGAAAGAAGTTCATTGGTACGTTGACTAATGAAAAGATCCCCGCCGAACGTGTACTTACTACCGGTGCTGTTATCATGTCATGTGTGGGTTACAAGTCAGACATTGTCAGGGTGCACGACGTTGAAGAAGTCAAGAAGGTTCTTCTCATTGGAGATGCCTTGTATAGAGGGGTTTTATAACTAGATTAAGAATCATATGGAAAACAATTGATCGTATAATAATAACAGGTCGTTACTCGTAAAGTTTTACAACAACTCGCAACAGCTCCGCTCACAAAAAGATAAAATTCACCTTACTTTCTTTCTCCAGATGGAGATTCAAAACAAATTCATGAGATATAAACCAGTAAAAAAGAAGAGGACGTTAAAAAGTTAGACAAAAAAGAGTAAAGAGAATAAAGCACAAGAACTTAGAAAAAAGAAATAAAGAGTTCAGAAGAGAAAACTTGGGTCATAGGCAGATAATCATACACGACTCCTCCTTCTCACCATACACCTTCACATCCAGACTTACTCGTCCTTGGAGGTACAGTCACGGGAGATGTGACCAGAACCACCACAGTTGTAGCAAGTCTTAGCAGCAGCACCGGTCTCACCACCGGCAGCGGAGGTACAGTCCTTGGAGATGTGACCAGTCTTACCACAGGCGTAACACTTCACAACACCGGCCTGACAGTCACGGGCAAAGTGGTTTGGACCACCGCACTTGTAACAGGTGGTCTTACCAGTAGCGGCAGATCTGTTGTTGGTGAACTGCTTCTGTGGGCGGGCAGCACCTGGCTGCTGAGGCTCAGTGCAGTTTCTGGAGATGTGACCGGACTGGCCACAGTTGTAACAACGGGTACCGTTGCTCTGCTCAGTGCAGTCGGTCTGGACGTGACCAACACCACCACAGTTGTAACACTGCTTCTGGGTGTTCTGTCTTGGTTCTGGGCAGTCAGTGGACTCGTGGCCTGGCTGACGACAGTTGTAGCAGAGACGCTCCTCCTGGGTACAGTCGGTGGCAAAGTGGCCGACCTCACCACACTTGTAACAGGTTCTTGGGAAAACAGCAGCCATATTAACGGGTTATTAAAGGGATTAATGTGGGGAAAGAAGTTGATAACTGGGTCGATTAGGAGAAAAGTTTTCAAATTTTTTTGATGGAACCGCAGAGCAGGTGGGCGTTTTTTTTTAATGCCGGAGTCGAGTCCGCCTTGGGGGCGGAGAATGCGCTTGTTGGCAGGTGACGCTGGCTTGGTCAAGTGGTTATACAATAGATGGAAAACGTACAAGGTCAGCTCAGTTTTGATACCAATTTAGGTCAAATTCCCCGAGAAACGCCCGTATAACCTATGAGATGACTTTAGAAATTCTGAGATCCGGCCCGTGCACGTGCAAATGACCCGGATATTACCGTATTAGGAAAGTGCGGAGTATGATCATCAGCATCAGTTCTCCGCATTTTGTTCTACACCTTCCTCATCCTCAATTAGCAGGATCCTGCTAGTTTTGTTCGAGAGTCAATAGTTATCAATGCAGTTATGTGTTCAGTTTTAGTATGAAATGTACAGAATCTCTCCAAAGGAGTGGGAAGTCATATTCAGAGCGGGATGGGATCTGTAATGTACTTTCCATAGTCAATCGTCTTGTGGAACAACTCAACGACTTCATCGTTATCCATCGACAATTCTTCCGCAGCCATTCTCATAGCCACCTCAGATGCCAGCACATAAAGAGTGAAGGGATCAGTGGACCAAAATTGGATTGTCTTGTTGAAGTTCGAAGCCGCTTGTATCTCAGTAGTGTACTTCTTTCTAATCAACATAGCAATGGCTGATTGTCTCTTGATACCATAGAATCCAATGCTGAAGTCGGAGAATTCATCTCTGTTGTAATCAGAGTTGGATATCGTGGTGGATCTCGAACCTTGCATAAATTGCTTGGATTTCGTGTAATAGACGGAGGAGACTGTACCGTTCAAAATCAGTGGAACACAGTCAAGGTGTTGATTTGCCTTTCTTTCCAAATCACGACGAGTGAGACCACCATTATACTGTTCATCTTTGTACTTGGCCTTGACAAGACGTGTCTGTTTGATCTCATTGACCTTCTCATCAACCTCCTCAAAGTTATTTCTGAACCCAAGAGAAAGATCAGCATCGAAATCAACATCCAACAATTCATCGGTCTGAGATCCTGGAATCCAAACATTTGTACTCTTGATTGTTTTCATGAAATCATCATCTTCATCACCTGCATGCAATTGTTTGCTGAGCTTTGAGATCTTTCTTCCTGCCTTGTAAGAAACCGACCACATGTCTTTTTCGTCAGTGTCAAGGACTTCTTTGTTCTTCTTGTTCTTACCAGCTCGCTTCAACTCCTCAAGTCGTTTTTTAGCAGCCAACGTCGCAGAACCTTCCGTATTGAAGATATCGTCCAATTCATCATCATCGTCATCGTCATCAAGGTCCAAACCGATGTCATCCTTACCTGCAGTTACCTTTCTTCTCTTGGATTCACCCTTTTTCGATGAACTGGACAGGAGTGATGTGATGTCGCCTGAAGATGAGCGAGTTTTTCCAGTTTTGGATGTCGAATCAAGTGTCTTCTTGCCTCTTTTGTACTTCTTGGAAGCAGCAGAAGTGTTCGGAGTGTCCTCTTCTTCGTCACTGACAATGAGCCTGCGGATACGTCTTGGTTCTTTGGTTGGCTCCTTCAATGGCGAGGACAAGTCAATGTGATCAACGTCGCGTTGTGGAGATTGAGACCTGGTGGAGGCAGTTGTAGATTTGGACTTGGCTATAGATATGCTTTCTTCGCTTGGTAAGGTTTCAGCCTTTTTCACCGACTGCATCATGGTCTTCTCAAAATCTTCGTTAGCACGCAACATTCTGGTTTGCTTGAGAAGATCAGATGGTTCCTCTTCTTCATCACTGATGATCTCAGCAGACTTTGGAGGATTGTGCTTCTTTGATGTCGCAAGGCCCTTTTTCTTGTGAAGGAGTGTATCGAGTGGGTCATCATGATCCGGTGATGGGAACTTCTTTGGCATCCGAGAGGGTTCTCTTCTCTGAGGGAACGGTGGAGGTGACAAATCGAACTCATCGCTGGATCCAATTTTTTGGGCATTGACTCGTTCAGCTCCAGAATCTCTGATGATGATCTTCTTCTGGGACTCGTCCATCTTACGTCTCTCAATCTCTGCAACCTCAGACGAAGACTTCTTCTTCTCCTCATATTTCTTGTTATTGGTTGATCTTCCGATGTAGAAGTCACTGGAGACGCCTGGGGATATGCCTTTCTTCGGGAAGTGACTCTTGAATGGTTGGTTGTATGTTGTGCTGACCGATTTGATGTGGCCTGAGCCCATACCACACTTGGAGCCTGAGCTGGAGTAGAACCCACTTGGCGAGACAGATGTGTCGGCAGCTCTCGGGTCGTTCAGCTCGAGAGGAGTTCCTCCCCTAGAAGGTGTGTTCTTGCTCAAAGACGACATGTTCCTTTTCATAGGAATATGGGGAGGATCGTTCTTCTTTGACGGCGTAAATCGGGCGTGAATATCGCCCCAGCTCGACATTTTGGTGTGTGGGAGGACGGATGTTCGAGCAGGTCCGGGGTTTAGACACGTTGGTGGGTTGTTTGGCGTCTTGATGAGTGACGGCTCCTTGAAGTTTGACGCGAAAAACCAACGCCAGAAACCACGGCGGTTACCAGAACGACGCCCTGAGAGAACACCATCCGAACACCACCAGAGAGCCACCACCTACACACACAATGCCACCTCCAAGAAGATCAGGCAGAGACAGAGACTCCCGTGATGCACGCGATGCCAGAGAGGCGAGAGAGAGACGGGAGCGCGAGAGAAGAGGAGGCGCTTCCAGAGGTGAGCGTGAAGGAAGAGAACACAGCGAGCGTGAGAGAGGCGAACCCAGAAGCGACGGAAGAGCTGACGGGAGAGGAGACAGAGACAGAGGAGACAGACTGTCCAGGAAGGACCCTCTGCCTTCAAGGGCTGCGGACAGACTTCCAGAGAGACCTTTGACTGCCAGAGCTCCAGAGAGATCCGACAGAGACAAGCCAAAAGTTATCGACACACCCAAGAAGTTGACTGTCCTTGAATCACTCAAGGTGTATGCATTGCAAGACGGTCAAGGACCTGGATACAACAAGCCAGAGATCAGAACTGCCAACTGGAACCACACAGGCTCACGTATTGCCGCCTCGAGGGTTGATGGATCACTTTCCATCTGGAAGATCAACCCCAAAACAGGAGAGCAGATTGGCCATGCTCCTATGATCATCAAGAAGACACACGAGGGCATCACGCAAGACCTCTCTTGGAACCCCACCAACGAGGAAGAATTGGTAACCGTGGGCAGAGATTCCTCCATTGTACGCTGGAACGTTGTCAGAGGAACCAAGACGGAGGAGATCAACACAAACCACCAACACTTGAAGCTGCTGAGGTATTCTCCGGATGGTAAGTACATTGCGGCTATTAGCAAAGATACCGTTCTCTTTGTCGATGCAAAGACCAATGAAATCACACAGAAAGTCACATTCAGAGAAAACGCATACTCTCTTTGTTGGTGCAATACATCCGATGCTGTATTCATCGGCCTTGGACAAGGTGCAATCACCTTACTCATGAAGAACGACGAAGGTGAGTTTGCAGAGGTGTACAAACTTGAAGGCCATCGCTCCACTATCAACTCATTGGCATTGGATCCAAAGGGCAAATTCCTTGCTGCTGCCTCTCATGAGGGCATCATTTCTCTTTGGTCCTTGTCGGACTTGAACGTCATCAGCACAATTGGCTCTATTGACGAGTCTATTGATACATTGGACATCTCATACGATGGTGCTTACATTGGTGTCACGTTTAAAGAATACGATGGTGCCAAAATCTACAGAGTCAATGATGGAAAAGAGCTCTTGACGGTGGACAAGTGCATTCCTGGCCGTCACTTTGACGAGGTAATTCGCTTCAGTCCAGTGTCTCTCACGTATCTTTTTACTTCTGGAACCGGTGAAGTGTTCACTGGTGTCAATTCCGGCGACAGGGGCCGTTAGATGCTATTTCTTTATACACGACGTATGTGCTCTATACTATATTCCGTATTGGGCGATGCTCCATAGTCAAGGGTGTAACCCGGCCTGGAGACCCCCGCCGTACCTTTCGCGAAATCTGCTCTTAAAAAATGTTGGACACAGAAGCGCCTTCGTGGACACACCCTCCACCGCCCTCTTCTCAAAGTAACACATTAGGGAAATCATCAACGGGCCAATTCATCGTAACATTTGAGTCTCTGTACCTGCTCTAACGCCCACACCTCCAACATCCGCCCGCCCAGAGCTTCACAATCGACGCTTTAATCAGCGATCACCCCCACAGAACACTCCTTAGCCCTCTCTCAGAGCCGTCCAAAACAACACGGTACATCCATCACTCACCCACACATCTCACATCTCTCCACACACATCCCACAATGTCTGCCCTGCAAAGCTTTGTAGACACACTTGAGGAGATCAAAACCGTCAAGAGCGGTATCTCTGGATCACGTATCAGAAAACTCACTCAGATCGCCACCGACAACATCAACGTAAGTACTAACAACACATTATTAACCGCTGGTAATACACTGTCCGAGACCATTTGAAGACTTCGTATGTGGTAGAACTATAAGACACTTGTAACGCTTGTAATCTTGGCAAACCATCTGCTTTTCGTTGAGAAACAAATTACTGCTCTTTGCAGCTCTCTACTCGTTGCCATTCAGTTGGTCTCAACTGCTATCTGCCATAAACAACCCTCATTGAAGGAACTAATATTAACTTTGCCTAAACAGATCTGTTCAGATATCGTCGATGCATGCTATCAGAACCTCAAGGGTGTTGCTAATACTCATAAACTTGGTGCTCTCTACGTGATTGACTCAATTGCTCGTCGTTTCCAGGAACATGCAACTGGCTCTACCGACTCCTCAGCACCACATGGAACGTACGCCTATGGTCTGTATAAATTCAGCACCATCATCGAAGATGCTCTTCGTGTCGCCCTCGGAGCTGCTTCCGAAGACCAAAAGGAAAAGATTGGTAAGCTCATCAATATTTGGCGCAACTCTGGTACCTTCTCAGATGCTCTTCTTTCTTCTATCTACAGGGAGTACTTTGAGACATCTACCACACCAAAGACAGCCCCTCCTCAGGTAGCAGCAGCCCCTCCTGTTACTGCCGCTGAGCTCCTCAAGAACCTTTCATCTTTATCGGGCTCTTCCCAGCCAGCTCCAGCCCCTTCTGGTAATTTCCCACCAGTGGCTCCTCCTCCACCTTCTGCTGCGATGCCAGTCATGCCAAATATCCCAGGTCTGCCAGCAATGCCAGCTATGCCAGGATTCCCGGATCAACAGGCTGCTATTTCTCAGTTGGTATCTCAGATGGCCAGCACTGGCCAGCTTCCGCCATGGATGTCACAAGGTGCTGTACCAGCGGCTCCTCCACAGAACGATTCCCGCGATGGCCGTTCAAGATTCCAAGACTCTGGTATGTCACAAGAGGAAGCCTTCCGCCGTGCTGGTGGTAGTGGCAGCTTTGAACGTGAACGTGGTGGCCGTAACGCATACTCCCGTCGTCAGCGTTCTCGTTCCCCACAAGGACATGCTCGTCGTGATGGTCCACCACCAGGTCATGTCATTGGTGAGAAGAACTTGCCAGGCACTGCCCACTACAGAGAAGTCAAGGTTGAACTGGATCCTAACTTGCCACATAACTCCATCAAGGTTCTCAGTCGTACCATGTTTGTCGGTGGTATTCCAGGTTACATGAACCAAGAGGATGTCAAGGCCATCTTGAGACCTTATGCTGAAGTCCAGAGTGTTATTTTAAACCCAGAGCGTAAGCACGCTTTCGTCAAGGCTTACTCTCGTCGTGAAGCTGAGAATGTGTTGCAGAACTTTATGAAGATTACATCCGTCAACCTCCGTGTTCGTTGGGGTGTTGGTTACGGTCCTCGTGACTGTTGTGACTACCAGCATGGTATCTCTATTATTTCACTTGACAGACTCACTGACGCTGATAAGCGCTGGGTCCACACTGCTGAATGGGGTGGTATTGGAACTGAACGTCAATTGGTTCCAAACTTGGTTATGGAAGAGCCAGATATCGAGATTGGTGAAGGTGTCTCATCAAAGGCCATCTCCAAGAAGATGCCAACTGATGCTTCCAGAAACGGACCACGTTCTACAAAGCCAGGTGAAGTCGACACTTCTGCCAATGAGCAAGCTGAGTTGCCTGCTTTCATGAGAAACAACAATGTGTCCAACCCTCTTGCTAACTTATTCAGCGGCAATAACGGTGGCATTGCTCCACCTCCACCTCCAGTCTCGGCCGGTTCTGCTGTTCCAAGTTCACAGAATGCCGCCGCTCCTGCTGCAGGACCAGACGCTCTTGCTAACCTTATGGCCATGCTCCAAAAACAGCAGCAGCCGTGATTGTCGTTGCCACGTCTGCGATCTCTTGGACTCACTGCCCTTCGCTATCCTGTATTATATCTTGCTAGAAAGACACGCCGTTGAATGTACTACTGAACCATGTAATGATGTATACTGCGTTACCGTGTCTTCTTTGGATGTTGTAAGAGCCTCTAAGAATTATTTTGTTTTATTAATATAAGCTACTTGTATAATTTGCGTTGGGGATCCGATCTTATAGCTGTAATTGGTGTTGCCTGACACCCTCATGTGGTGGATGGTGGATTGCACTTGCTCGCACCAGCTCCGACGCGGGATCATTGCACCGGGCTCATATCACGCCCTCGTATACACCACACAAGTTTTTGATTATTCTCAAGGGGTTCCCCATTCTAGATATGTAGCAGTGTGTAGCATCACTCCCAACGTTTTTCCAAGAGACAAGGAGAACCACGGTCAACGTAGACTGGAACTGCTTGGTGTGTGGTGGAGTAAGAGACCAGTGCTCCAAACCCTCCCGCTTTTGAAGAAACACCCGAACACCGCGACATCGAAATTTTTCAGTTTTGTGCGGTGAGCGTCAACATCGTCGGATCGGGGAGAGGAACAAGAAGTGGTCTTGGTCAAAGCTTCGCAACCTTTCACGGTCTCCCCTTGTCATACACATACAGCAAATATGTTTCAGAAGGGTCTTCAACGTATGTTTTATAATGCCACCTGTGCCGCATCGCCTAAGAAACTGAACTAACACAACTCCCAGCTCTCAGAAGATGCTTAGCGACAGCGGCTTCATCACCAGCCCCAGCACTGTCTCTGGAATCCATCAAAGCCGCTCTCCTTTTGGCCCGTAACCCTATCGTCACAGCAGACCTTACGCCATTGGAGCGAGCATATTACAATTACCAGGAGGAGCTTGAGCGTCGACTCATGTGGACTTTCCCACATTACTACTACTTCAAGAAGGGTTCTCTCGCTGAACGTCGTTTCTTCAAGGCCCAGCGTGGTCCTGTTTCCAAGCAACCAGGTGTTTTCTACTCAAAAGGTGTTCCAGATATTGTTCATAATCGTGAACGTCGTTCCAAGCAGGAAGTAATCATTCCAAAGGACGAATACGAAGAGTCTTCCATGTCTGATATCTCCAGACCTGTTGTCCCTAACTCACGTACAACAGAGGCCGACAAGAACGGTGATTTGAAGAGTCTGGAAAGAAAACTACCGAGAACATTGTACCTTCTTGTACAAGACGGTAAAATTGGCTGGAAGTTGCCAAGTTTCGAGACCACACAGGGAACCCCACTTCACAGAGCCGCCGAAGAAGGATTGAGACAATTAGGCGGTGAAGAGATTAACACATGGACCGTTGCTCGTTCCCCAGCTGCCGTCCTCAAGTTTGACGGTGCTTCAATTACAAAGTCTACTGAGAAGAGTAATAATCTCACAAGAGAGTTCATTGTCAAATCCAATATCTTATCTGGTGCTTTCAACCCAAAGAGTGTCGAATATGCTTGGCTCACACGTGAAGAGATTCAGGAAAAGGTGAGCAATGAGTACTTCGAGGCAACTGAGTTCTTGTTCTCTCGCGTGTGAATACTACGTTGTTACATGTGAAGAGGTGGAGATGGAGAAAAATAACATATCAAGTGTTCTTGTATATAGAGGTTGCATCACACTACACATCTATAACCTAATCAACATATCAGTAACTTATCAGCGTAGTAGACAGATGTATAATATGGGTAGTCGACTATGTAATCTAGGCCTGTTTGGACAAGTATTCGTCGTGTAACTTCTTCTGGGCAGAATGTTGCTTCACCAGTTTCTTGTTCAGACTCTTTGACACTTCATTACCTTCCTTGTCCAAAGTTGGAAGACCCTCTGCGTCCCATGCAGTGAATTCGGCAGTCTTGAACATCTCCAAAGGAGAGATCTTAGCCTTTTCCATTCTTTGACGATCCTGCTCCTCTTTCAACTTCAACTGAGCCATCTTCTTAGCCAACTTCTCTTCTTCACGCTTCTCCTTCTCAGCCTGAATATCAAGAAGCTCCTTCTTCTCAGCGGCACTGAGGAACTTGATCAAAGCAGCCTGTCCATCTGCACGGTCATCAAGTGAAACATTGAGGTTCAAGAGATCAGTGTTACGTATTTTGTCAGTGGCTGAAAGGAAAACACCATATGGGGCTTTGGCAATGGCAGAGGAACGCACTGTATCTCTGAAAGTCGAAAGCACCTTGACAAATGGCATAGCAATATCTTCAACAGAGGAAGAGCCATCTGTGGATGAAGAAACATCCTCCCATCCAAGCTGGTCAGAACGAGCTGGGAAACCCAAGATATCCAAGATCTTTGTGACGAAGTACGTTGCCTCCAAGACCTGGTCAATCTTAATATCAGCACCAGAGGAGACAATGTAGGAGTTGGACTTCGTGACCAAGTCAGAGAGGTTCTTGAGAACCTGTGGAGTGGCCAAGTTGTCACAGAAGGAAGCATGTACAGCACGCTTTGCTTCAGACAAGTCCTTGATGAATTGCTTCTCGGCATCACCTGGACGCTTGGAGATGTGGATACCACGAGAGACACGGTCATTGTAGTCATTGTTCAAGGCCCTGACTGTATGGAAATACTTACTCATGGAAGACTCGAAAGACTTGACCTCTTGCAAGAGCGCCTCTTTGAAATCAAGCTGGTTGTTCCACTGTGTGGAAGCGAAAGCCAATCTGAGTTGTCTGGCAGAATAACGCTCAAGTGCTTCTTGAATGGTGATGAAGTTCTTCAGGGACTTACTCATCTTCTGACCCTCAATGTGTAAATGTCCAGTGTGCAAGAAGTAGTTAACCCACTGTTCACAATCGAAACAAGCCTCAGATTGGGCCAATTCGTTATCGTGGTGAGGGAATGCAAGATCAACACCACCAGAATGGATGTCCATGTTGTCTCCGAGGATGTCAGATGCCATCACAGAACACTCAATGTGCCATCCTGGACGGCCAAGGCCCCATGGGGATTCCCATTCCGGTTCACCTGGTTTGGAACCCTTCCAAAGGGCGAAATCGTTTGGAGACTTCTTACCAGTGGAGGAAGCGGTCAAAGAACCTTCACCTTCTGCAATGAGATCCATCTGGCCCTTGTTCCATGGCTGGAGTTTGGCATAGTCATGTTTGTCAGAATTATCAAATGCAGCAGTGTTGAAGTAGACAGATCCATCACCAGGAGCGTAAGCGTAACCGTTGGAGATGATCTTCTCCACAAACTCGACAATATGTGGGACGTACTCAGAAACTCTTGTGACGACAGATGGAGGGAGAACATTCAGAGCAGTCATGTCCTCGTTAAACTTGTTCTCCCAGTATGCAGGAAGAGCACGGAACACTTCTGGATCGTTGACACCGCTTCCCTTCTCAGCATCAAGCAGTGGGACAACAACGTCTTTGACAGCCGCGAGGAAGTCGGCCTTGGAGATAGACTTGGCACCAGTGATGGCACTTAATGCTGTTGTGGCAGATTTGTAGTACATTGGGAACTTTGGGTTGGTCACCTGTTTCTCAGCGACGTTGACAGAGGAGGCCCATGTGGAAAAGGCGGACTTGTCGGTTGGAGCCTCTGGCAAGTTCTTCTCGACAAACGCCTGGAATCCATGTTCGGCCTGTGAGAGTACAGAGACTGGCACAGACTGCTCATTTTCCAAAGACTTCTCAAACTCCTCATAGAGATATGTGTGTCTTGCCCGGATAATGATCTTGTCATCGATGTCGGTGACGTTCTGGACAAAGTTCACATCGTAGCCAAAGTAGTTTTGGAGAATTCTTCTGTTGATGTCGATGGAAACGTAGTTTCTGGCATGACCCATGTGGGATGAGTCGTAGACAGTAGGACCACAGGAGTACCACGAGATCTCACGAGCTCTGATAGGCACGAACTCTGTTTTGGTTCTTGTGAGCGAGTTGTAGAGCTTGAGCACTGGCTGCTCTGCGCGTTCCTGGACGGTGGCGCGCCATTCTGGCTGCACGACCTTGGTCTTGTTCACTGTGGTCATAGTTCTTATGAAGAGCCTGATGGACATAAACCTGGCGGCTGGAGGTGGTGGCTTCGCTGAACGATGAGCTATCTCGGCGGCTGTTTTTTCGGTGTGAGCCATGGCGCTGACTCTTGAGCTCAAAAAATCTCAGCAGGGCTGCGTAACCCAAACCGTTCTTTTTGCTGTGCGCTGATGAACCCTCCCATCAACAACGTTCCAAAAGAGCACGCCATCACCAATTGAGACGGGCGGCTAACTCTCAGAATGTGAGTATCGTGTGTTATGCTACTAGGATACCCAGTATGGAAACTAACAACTGCATAGGTCCGCTATCTATAAGGTGAGGCACTCACAACATCACGCGCCTCCAGAATGCTACTAACATCCCATCAGCTCTCAATATCCGGTGTCAGATCTTTCGATGCCCGCCAACCAGAGACTATCGAGTTCGGCAAACCGCTCACATTGATTGTGGGGCCAAACGGTACCGGTAAGACGGTGAGTGTCCCATTCCGCTGATCCCCAAGAGCCAGCACTAACAAACCCCCACAGACTATCATCGAGTGCCTCAAGTACGCCACCACAGGAGACATGCCACCGAACTCCAAAGGAGGCGCCTTTGTCCACGATCCAGGAATGTACGGAGAGAAAGAGGTGAAGGCAGAGGTCAAGCTCGCCTTCCAGAGTCTATCAGGAAACTCAATGGTGTGCACAAGGAACATGCAAGTACTGGCTAAAAAGGGTAACGCGTCCAACACGTTCAAGACACTGGAAGGGCAGTTGCTCCAGATGCGCAACGGAGAGAGAACCACAATCAGTACAAAGTGTGCCGAGTTGGATGACCTTGTACCGAAGAATCTGGGAACGCCAACGCCGATCTTGGACTACGTGATATTCTGTCACCAAGAAGATTCCCTTTGGCCTCTCTCGGAACCGTCTCACTTGAAGAAGCGTTTCGATGAGATCTTCGAAGCTCTCAAATTCACAAAGGCTCTTGACAACTTGAAAGTCATCAGAAAAGAGATGGGTGTGGAGATCAAGCTCTTGGATCAGTCTGTCAAACATCTCAAGCTGGACAAGGACAGAGCTCAACGCACCAGAGAGAAGCTCGAGAAGAACGAGGATATCGTCAACAGATACAAAGAAGAGACTGCACTGCTCGAAGAAGAGATCCAATCGCTTACCAAGGAGAGTGATGAGTTGTTCAAGTCCAATCAAGACTACCAGGAGATTCTTTCTAAAATCGAGAGCATGAAACATGATCGAAGATCAGTTGCTGACCAAATTGACAGACTTCATGACTCTTGCACCCTCCTTCCAGAAGATGACGAAGAGCTTCAATACAGACTTGCAAATTTCCAAAACGTCCTAAAGGAGAGCACTCAGCGTGTGAATGAGTTAAAATCCAGTGTGAAGTCTTTCCAAATTGATCTCAAGAAGCTCAGAGATGAACATAGCCGTCTTATTGGAGAAGAAGGTCAACTGAAGTCCAAGGAAAATGAGTATGAGGTAAATATAATGACCCGTTCAGAGGTTGGTGAGATGTGTCACGAGAAGTTTGGTATTGCTTCCTCAGATGACTTCGGTTCCATGCAAGTTGAACTCCAAAGTCTTGTCAATCGCCAACAAAGCGAACTCGAATCAACTGAGAAGGAGGTCCAGAAGCAAGAACAAGCACTTCAAAGATCCATCCAGGAAGTGTCTGACAGCAGACTCAAGGAAATGCAACATAAGCAGTACGCTATGACTGATATCACCAACTTGGAGTCTGAGAACAAGTCCACTCAGGCCAGAATCAACAACTTGAACGTCAACGAAGGAAACTTGGAGTACGAGAAGTCCAAATTGGAGGGTTTAGAGGAAAAATTGAAAGAATTGAAGTCCAGTAAGGGTGTTGATTCCATCAACCAGAACGTCAGATCCAAGAACAACGAGATCTCTACATTGGAGAATGAATTGGAAGCTGTTGCCCACGATATTTCTCAGACTCACAAACATTCTGATGCCCATGCTAAAATATCTTTGTTGAATGATGAATTGAAGTTCAAAGAGACGGCCATAAGCAAGCTCATGGAATCAAACAAGAAGATCGTCGAGGACTCAGGCATTGCTTCTGAAAACTTGCTTGCCGACTACAACAAGAAGGTAGCTACAACAAAATCACTCTTGAAAGCTAAAGAAGGTGAGTTCTCCCAGAAGGAGAAGCTAGCCTCCAAATTGTCGAACAGTATTGATTACAATCAGAAGTCACTTGACAAACTTGAGAGAGCCGTTGCTACCGCCATGCGGAAATTCAAAGATGAGCTTCCAGAGGAAGATGTTGAGGATTATGCCGATGTTGTTGGCTGTGCTGAAGATGACTACAAGACGGCTTTGGAGAACTTGAAGATGAAAACTACCACATTACAGTTCAATCAAAAGGCATTGGAAGTGGCACAGAGTTCAGAGTGCTGTTACTTGTGCTCAAGAAAGTTTGAAGATACGCCAGGTCTTACGGGATTTATTGAGGAGCTGAAGAAGAGAACCAATGCTGGCTATGACAAAGAATTACAGGATCAGTTGAAGGATGCTAAAGAGTATTTGGAAAGCGTGAGGGCCTTATCAACTCACGTTGAGACAGTGAACTCTACAAAGCCAAAGATCGAGGATCTCTCGAAAACCATCGCGAGGGAAGATGATGAGTTGAACGGTTTGAAGAGTGAGACCGAGGTCTTGGAAAAGCAAGCTGAAGAGTTGAGAGATCAAGCAACTACCTTGGACTCCTTGAGAAATCCAATCAACGACATTGTGAGATTGGAGGGCGATATTGAAAGCATCAAGTCCCAATTGGAGACCAAACAACAAGAGTTGAGTGATTACGGTTACTCCTCTAAGAGTTTGGATGATCTACAAAATGAGTCTACTGAAAAGTCTGAACAGCTCAAGTCATTAAGAAGAGCCGTGGTTCGCTTACAAGAAGAGAAGGAAAGCCTCCAGAGAGAATTCAGTATGTTAGAAGGTAACGTCAAGGACAAGAAGCTTAACATCAGTAACATGGAGAGATCACTGATTGAGAGAGAGAACTTGCTCAGATCTATCGATGATAACAAGAAGAAAATCACTGGATTGCAAGAAGCTGTGTCAAAGGCCGAAGTTGCCATTGTGGACCTGGATTCCAAGCTGGCTGACATGAACGAGGAGCTCCAAACGGTTAAGAAGGAGAATTTCACAAGTGTGAAAGAGAAAAGAGAGCTTGTGAAGACTTCACTCGATGCACTCAGCGAACTCTCATCATTGAACAAGAAGATCGCTGACTATGCCGCTATTGGTGCTGCTAGTCTCAGCACTTGCCAGGAACGTATTGCCACCACTGCTACACAGATATCCGAACTGGAGGATAATATTGTCACTACCACTGAATCTGTCAATGAGGAAGAACTGAGACTTGTTGACTCTGCAAGCGAGGAAAGAAACCTTCGCAGTAATTTGGATTTGAGACAGCTACAGACCCGTTTATCCCATATCGACGATGAAATTGCCGCTGCCGATGTTTCCAATGCCGAAGCACAAAGAGATAAGTATCAAGCTCGCTCCAATGAGCTGAGACAGGAGTACACAAACTCCAGATCCGAGCTTGCAGGAAAACGTGGTGAGATTCGTCAGATTGAAGATCAGGTCACTCAGTTGCAACGAGAACTGGATACCGAATTCAAGGATATTGAGAGGAACTACAAAGAGGAGTGGACCAAATTGCAAACGAGAACTGTTGTCAGTGATGATTTACAGACATACTCAAAGGCTCTGGACAGTGCTATTATGAGTTACCACGCTTTGAAGATGAAGGAAATCAACAGAATCATTGATGAGTTATGGAAAACGACTTACAGCGGCTCCGATGTTGACACGATCAAGATCAAGTCTGAACAAAGTGGAAAAGGTAACAAGTCTTACAATTACCGTGTTGTGATGGTGAAACAGGATGCTGAATTGGACATGAGAGGCCGCTGTTCTGCTGGCCAGAAGGTTCTTGCTGCTATCATTATCAGGTTGGCATTGGCTGAATGTTTCGGTACGAATTGTGGTGTTATTGCATTGGATGAACCGACTACGAATTTGGATTCTGACAACATTGAGTCATTGGCTCATTCTCTTGGAAGAATCATTGAAATGAGAAAATCCCAGAAGAATTTCCAGTTGATCGTCATTACTCACGATGAAAAGTTTTTGAACAGCATGGGTGCCGCCAAGTACACTGACCACTTCTTCAGATTGAAGAGAGATGATAGTCAGAACTCACAGATCGAATGGGTTGATATTACCAGAGTGGTGGAGTGAGAAGTTAATTAATAAAAGATCTATGTTATGCAATGCAATTATGATGTGCTGTTAGCTAATGACGTTCTCAATGGCCCTCTTGTAGTCTATTTGGCGTTGTGCAATGTCCAGCATGATTTCATACTTGGCTTGGAGCAGCTCTGTCAGCTTTGGGTCATTAGTAGTGTCTGGTGTATGGACGACACCCTGCTCATTGAACTCTCGGACAACATCCAACAATTTGACGCCGTCAGTTGTGTATTTGTAACCGGTGCATGCCAGATAAGCAGCACCCCTGACACCGGAGAGTTCTGGGTTGGCACTGCTCACTTCAACAGGGAGGCCCGTGACTCTTGCCAACAGTTTGACAAATCTCTTATTCTTTGCTTGACTTCCACATATGTTGATTTTTGTGATGTTGTATCCTTCCAAGAGGGAAAGAACCTGTTTCGTCTGGAAGGCAAGGCACTCCAAGATGCACACATACTTCAACACCAAGTCCTTTACCGATATATCTGTGGACTCACCGAATAATACCCCACGTAAGGATGCATCAGCGTATGGAGTTCTGTTACCGGAAAGTTCACCAAATAGGAACATGTGCCTGGACAAGAGGTGAATACCGTGTTTGGATTCAAGGCGTTCAATAAAACGCTCAATGGAATCAAAAACATCAGCACCGGAAGACTCCAGTTCTTTGTAAGCCGGATGAGTTTCGAAGAGATGCTCAATGAGTTTACCAGTGGTCGCCTGTCCACACTCCGAGACATAGAGTCCTTCAAGAAGGCCTTTGAATGGACCCCATATTCCTTTGACAGGGGATGGACTTTTGTGTGCAAGGATGAAACATGTGGATGTACCAGCCACCATAGTCATTGTTCCCTCCACAGACTTACCACATGATCCAAGCCATCCACCATATGAATCGATGACACCTTGGGAGATCACACATTGAGAGTTGAAGCCGACAGGGGAGCCGGCGGCTGGAATGACAGATAAGAGTGTTGATTGGTGGTCTTCCAAGCATCCAATGGCACTGAATCTGTCTTTGGCCAACTGTGGCATTCCAAGCTTGTTGAGAGTATCAGCGGACCAACCCTTCACCTCACCGTCTATGGCAACAGGATCAATGTTGTTAGCAGGCTGTATGTCCAAGTTGGGAGAGTGTCCAAGCCTATAGCTCAAATAGTCGTGAAGGTCGAAGAAGACAAGGTCATCGGGGTTTGGGGAGTGATCAAGAATGTATTTGACCTTCGGTAGACCCATTTCTTCAAGGAAGGTGCCACCCATGTAGTTGAGGACTTGGTCGCCTTCCAGAATAGCGTTCATCTCCTTGGTCTCTTTCTCTGCCCTGGTGTCCATCCAGAAGATGACGTTCTGGTCGTTTTCTGTGAAGCCGTAGTTGGCAGCATATGGTTCGAGAGAGCCATCCTCAGTTCTCTTCATCACCACGACAGAGCAAGTGGCAGCGACACCAACACCGAGCAGGACCGGACCGCTGCATTCTTCTTGCAGCTTCAGCAAACACGACTCCAGCGCATCCCAGATCTGTGTAGAGCTCTGTGTCACAAAACGGTGGTCGTCGGTGCTGATTGTGTGATCGATGCTCTGGGCCTTCGACGCTATCAGCTCGCAGTCCGTTGAGAAGAAGCCGATTCTTACGGCTGTTGAACCCACATCCACGCCGACGAGCACACCGTCCGCCATTGCTGTTGCGCCTGGGTTGTTGACTGTTGATGATCTCTGGGGTTTGTGTCGAGCCGACTTCGGGTTCAGTCTCCGCGAGCCGTCCCGCCCGGAAGTAAACAAGGGCCAGAAGTTACCGTATACAAAGACACCTCCATAATCTTCGTGAGGTCCTCAAGAGACCAACAATCTAGTGCAATGGATACAGAAGGCCATGAAGAACGGTACTTTCCCGAGCCAGACGACGAATTCTCTGACGTGAGCTCAGAAACCGCCGCTTCGCTCATTGGCGGCGCCAGTGTTGTCTCCTCGCACAAGGAAGAAGAGCAGAAGCTGAACCGCAACGATGTCACGTCCAAGGATCTGGAACAGCACCACTACAAGAACGAGCACAAGATCTTCACATTCTCTCTCCCATTGGGCGGGAATCCTCTCTCGCATCTACCGTCGATCAGATCGCTCAAGCACTCTCTCCCCATCATCAAGAGCAACGACTCCGAAGACGAGATCGATCACATGCTCAACAGACAGGAGATCAAATCCAAGTTGAAGAGACAAGAGTCCATCACCACAGTAGAGGAGGCCTATCTATTTCATGACCTCAAAGGTATGGGAAACCCACGATTTAGGGCCATGAAGAGGGCATTGACACCCTCTATCAATATCCCATCTCTGGGTGACGACAAACGCAAATTGGATTCCGTGTGGGATCAAGTGGATGGTGAGGTTGTCATACTCGGCGGATACAGAGGCAGTGTACTAAAAGAGACTGCAACAGACTCAAGAGTATGGATTCCCAGCTTCAGTGCCGGGTTGAACATCACCAAGGTCAATCTCCTCATCGGGCCAAGTGATGAGGATGAGGTCTTGGCACAGAAGGAAATCTATTCCAACAAGATGCTTTCACATATTGGGCCTGTGGATATATCAAGGAAGTTGAAAACCAAACTGAGTAATGGCAGAACGAAAGTGCACACGTTTGGGTATGATTGGAGACTGTCATCAGACATTAACTCCAAGAAATTGTTTGAGTTTTTGTCGTCATTGGATTGCAATAAGGGAAAGAACAAAAAAGGTGCTTTGGTGATTGCTCACTCTATGGGTGGACTGATAGCACATCATGCCATGCAGAAGGATCCATCACTGTTCCGTGGATTGATCTATGTCGGTGTGCCCTCCATGTGTCCGAACATACTTGGTCCAATTCGATTTGGAGACTCGGTGATGTTCAGCACAAAGATCCTCACTGCTGAGATCAATTTCTTCATGAGGTCCAGTTTCGTCTTCTTGCCTGAAGATGGATCTTGCTTCGTGGACCGCAATACACATGAGAAGTACAATCTGGACTACTTTGATCCTGACACATGGGTCGAGTACAACTTGTCACCTTGTGTTGAGAAATCCAGAAAGCAACGTGAGAGACGGAGAAGTTCTACCACCGTGGAACCTGTCAAATCACCCATCATGAGAAACTTTGATTCTTTTGATATGAAACGTTCTTTGTCATTGAGGTCTTCAGCATCAAAGTTCAACGGTGATGAAATTACGGCTTCATATGACGAGTCCTATGATTACTTATCCCGCACACTCAAGCGTACAAAGAAGTTCTTGAGTGAGCTTGCGTATGATGCCGAGAAGAAGTATCCACCACTGACCATTGTCTATGGAAATGAAGTTCCAACTGTACGTGGTGCACGTGTTGATGGTCCTGAGGGAATCAAGGAAGGTGACTACATGGATTTCTTCTACGGGCCTGGTGATGGTGTGGTTCATCACAAGTGGTTGATGCCAGAGAAGAGAGGATTCCCTGTTGTGGCAAAGTTGGCTAGTGAAGAAGGCCATGTGTCGTTGATGTCTGATATAAACACTATGGGTGATGCTATCTGGGCAGTGTTACAAGAGGAGAATGTGCGAAAGATTGATGCGAAGTAAACCGGGACTGTATATAGATTCTGATAAACTGGACTACTTATAATACGATTCATGATATTCATTAATGCTGTTTTACCTAGATGCCTTTCACTCCATTTCATCACTGTCATCATCCAAGTCGTAGTACTTGACTTTGAGCCAAAGGCTGCACGCACTGCACTGGACGATGATCTCATAGCCACCGGCACCATCGCGGGTGCCATTCAGCTCCAAGTCACCCTCACCAAGAACAAAGCCCTCCTTAGTTGTGCATCTAGGACAGTTCTTTTTGAAAATTGCCTGTTCATCAGACGTGCCTTCGTTAACCATGTGGCACTGGAAGTCGTCCAGCGAAAAGATGTCCAGGCCCTCGCCACTGCTTATGAGGCCATTCTTCTTGAAGCTCGTTTGAACTTCCTCGTCGTACTCTTGCCTTAGCGTCTCATCCGAAAGAACGGAGTACGCCAGTTTAATCTGTGGAATCAGGTCGCCTTGGAGACTCTCCTTCGTCTTGTCCGGGTGTGTGGAGAGAAGCTTCTCTCTGTAGGCGGCGCGCACCTCGGCCTGTGACGCTGTTGGCAGGACACCCAGCAGCTCGTAGTGAGACTTCGCTGTGATGCTATTCATCTGAGCTCTGGAAAGTCAAAGCAGAGACCGCTGGGCCGTGGAAGGGAGACGCTAACGCATGGAAGGTTCGAATATTGACCGAGACTGGCAGTTGAGTTCCGGCCAAGATAATTTCCCGATCAAGCTCGATCCGACCGCCATTTCAAAATTTTTACCAGGCGATGAGGAACAATTGTGGCACCTTTTCTCTCTGAATCCGGTAAATTGTCTCCTTTCCATAATATATCAAGATGGTTGAGAAGAGAAAAAGAGACGAGCACACTCATCTCCGTGTCGCTAGCAGCGTCGATGAGCCTTCGCTTGCCGTCAGCTCTTTCTTCAAGGGTTTCACCGTGCCTGAGGACGTGCAATTTGATCTCTATAAGAACAAGCAGGGCAGCGTGATATTCCACGGTGAAAACGAGAGACTCGAGTACGACTCTGTGGCCAATGACCAGGACCCAAGTGACTATGCTATTGCTGTGTACGACCCGGTGTCAAAGTCCGTTGAACTCTACAAGACACCAGTGCTGCTCGGTAACGTCACTTCCAAATCACACAAGAAGCTCAAGGGCCCATCAGTCAGACAGAATAACGTCCGTATGAACATCCAAAGAACAGCACTGGGTGAAGCTTTCGGTACCAAGAAGGCCAAAAAGGCCATCACTGACCAGGTGAAAAACAGAATTGACGCCGACAAGCTCGCAGATGCCCAGATCGACATTATTGACACCGTCAAGGACCACACAACCTCTCTTCCAACGAGAAAGCAGCTCGAACAGACAGTGCTGGATGACAGACCAACACCGGCTGCTAATGTCGAGGCCACTTCCGTTGAAGACATCTACCCAGTTACCAACATTGTGTCCAAGAAGGAGCTGCAATTCATCCGTGCAGGTCCAATCATCAACGAGAAGGACCACGAGACAAGAGTCCAGCTCCTTCCATTCCAAACCTCCGAAATCATCAACAGACATCTCCAGTCCCTCTCAGACGAGTCTCAATCAGAAAAAGCACAACTCATTTACTATGCTTCCTTGCTCATGGGAGTTTACGTTAACAGACGTATTTCCAACAAGATTGCACTTACCGCACAACTCAATGATCCTGCCGAAGTTTTGATTGACGGTGTCATTGACAGATTCGCCATTGCCAGACCGGGCCAGTTTGGCCGTTCCAAAGACAGAGGCTTTAAGATTGACCCACACCACGAGGACAAGCTCCTTTGTTACTTGCTCGCCACTCTTTTCCACATTGGCGGTTTCCACCTCGAGATCGTTCCATTGGCTGCCGAACTTTCCATCAAGCCTGCCCGTCTCCAAGATCTGTTCAAGGCACTTGGTGCCATTGTCAAGCCAGCTACCGTCGCTGAAGCTGAGGCATTTGGTATCTTGAAGTCACAGGCTTCCAACTACAAGATTGCCTCTTTGAAGGTGCCTTTCAAGATGCCACAGATGACGAGAAGAGGAAGAAGAACCTAAAACTAATATAATTCAACAACATCACCATCTACCTTTACAATAGACGTCATATACACACTTTGTTTTGTAGAATCATTGACCAAAACGAATCTAGAGCTGCCATATGAGGAAAACACCCGGACACCTCCATCTGGTTGAATCTTACAAAGCTCACATTTACCACCTGCTTGTATCCTGATTCCGATCGTTGATTTCATAGGGAGCTAATTGCAAGACAGAGACACACAATGAGTCAATCTGATTTGTAAGTCTGCTATAATAATCCACGGCTCAAGACTATAGACTAACAGGAACAGTAAACTTATCGAGAACGCGCTCATCGGCCTTGGAGATGTTGAGAGACAGATGGAAGATGCCGAACGTGCTGCTGGTAAGTTTCTTTTCAACTCCACTTCAGAATGATTACTAACAGTACTCTCAGGGATTGCTCGGTTGAAAAGTGTTTCCAAGATCTATGAAACAAGAAGCACATATATCAAGGCTCTCGACAAGTTCTGGCATATTGTTTTGTCCCAGCACCCGGAGTTCGCTGAGTACATCAGATCGCAAGACTTCAAGTTCTTGGAAACGATCAGTGATATTTACGTCTCGTGGAAGGCTGCCTCCTCCAATGATGACAATGTTGATCCCGGTGACTTCAGCATAACTTTCACGTTTACAGGAACAGACGACGGTGACTTCCAAGCTCAGACTGTCACAAAGAAGTTTTGGATAGAGAAGATCGACCCAGAGGAATTGTCAAACAACCAAAAGAAGAGCAAGAACGCTGACCTCAGTGATGATGAGGATGACTCCGCTGAAGATACCGAAAGACTCGTGTCTGAGACTGTTGACATCATTTGGCCAACATCTTATGACTCTATCAACCCTTCTAAGATCACCGACAAGAAGACACAGCAAGGAAAGAAGAACTACAGAACCGGTATGAAGTGCTTCTTTGGATTCTTCCGTTGGACTGGCCGCAAGCCAGGAAAAGAGTTTCCTAACGGTGAAGATTTTGCTAGACTCTTCTCTGATGACCTCTTCCCAAGTGCCGTTAAGTACTATACTGAGGCACAAAGAGATGGACTGGAAGAAGAGATGGATTCTGATGCATCCGAGCCTTTGGACTTGAGTGATGAGGAATCTAAAGGTACGAAGAGAAAGAGAGAGGAAAACGAAGAATGATCGTCTGTAAGATCGCTACGTGAACCATTATAAAACGTTATTAAATTCATCACCAACTGTAGGCCTCAATAGACCCCAGAAAGACATTTTCTTTTACATACAAGAAACCGAGATCAAAGACGGTCATCCTCAGCCTCAGTCAAATCACCATCGTCGTCTAAGAGGTCAATTTCATCTTCAATGTCGGTCTGGTCAGCGAGGTCATCTTCCACCACGTCCTCATGTGTTGGGACATTGGCATAAGTGGTATGGAGGCTTGCATTGTCATCAAGAGAGATGGATCTACCAATCACTCTGGAGTAGAGCTGGGAACCAAACTCAAATGCAGTAGACCCAGCCTGAGTAGCCAAATCCACAGCAGAAACAACAGCGAAACCAATCATAGACGTCACCTTGTTGACAAGAGAAGAGTTATCAAATTCATAGTCCTGTTCTTCACCAAGAGTGATCTGACCATATCTACCAACGTAGTGGTGATAGATGACGTACAACACAACAGCCACACCAGCAATTGGCAACAAAATAACCAACAACAACGGTAAACCAGTGAGTCCCTTGTGCTTCTGTTTGAACTGCTCTTCTCTACCTGGACATGGCTTGGCCTCAACCTTATCGAACTCATGACCACCTTCACACGTGGACAATGGAATCTTTCTGTAACCAGTAGGCAACCAGTACTCATCAACATCCAAGAGTGAACAGGACTGAGAGTGGTCTGGTGGGGTATATCCTGGAACGAGCTTACACTCACCATTGTTGTCACGAACGTAGTTGAAGTCACACTCGTAATCCTGTCTGGTACAAGCACAGTTCTTGACCACCTCAAATGGCTTATCGAGCTTCTCACCAATGTAACATGGCTTACCAACAACCTTTCTGTAGTACTGGGCTTCATGACCAAAAAGACAGTTGTCAGACATGTGTGGATGCTTTGGAGTCCAAAGGTCAAAGTCATCAACGTTTGGATGGGCAAGGTCCAAGATACACTTTCTGGTCAAGAGCTGAGAGAAGTCAATCTGGTAGACAGTGGACAAATCACCTCTGTTAGAAGGCAACTTGGTGAAAAGCAAGAACTTTCTCGAGTCATCAGATGGAACAGTGGAGATATCACTGACAGTGACAAGGTCGTCTGTGAACTTGTATTCACTCCAAGTCTTACCCTCATCCAGGGAGTAAGAGATCGTGTTGGTGGAATCTTGGCCATTGACCAAGACAATGATGGAGCCCTGGTCACCGTATTCCCATTGGTAAACACCCTTCTTGACTTCTTTCCAAGTAACACCACCATCTCTGGTCAAGAAAGTGTGACCATCAAGGTGATTTCCCAATCTGTCAGCAACGTTACCAACGGCAAGCATCATACCAACAGCAGAACCAGAAGAGAATGTATCTCTGTAATCAGCTCTCTCAGTGTAACCGTGTAAATGCAAGGCACACTCTTCCAATGACTTACCTGTACATTCGTACTTCTTACCTTCAGAGTCAACAGCAGGCGGGTGCAAGAAGTCCCAATCAGCACCATCGTTGTGTGTAATCTTGGTTTTCAATCTCTTCTTGGCACCCTTCTTGACCTCGACAGGGTTGGAGATAGTGTTGATAACAGCAACACCTTCCAAGTTCTCCAACTGTTCAAAGTCGACAAAACCGTAGAAGTCTCTGTTGACGTAAGGATTAGACATAACGTAGGAAGTACCATTGGAGTTGGATTTGAGCAAGGCACCAAATTCGGAGCTGTCTCTTGTACTGGTGGTAACATGAAGGAAGATGGCACGGGATTTGGAGGACAGAACAGTGTAAGCCTGTTGCTTGTCAACCTTGATATCAGCAGGGAACAATGCATCAGTCCAGTCAATACCATTGACAGAGACATGGGCTCTCAAAGAGCCATCACCAAGGACGGAAGCAGCAACAAGGAAGTCGTCAGTCTGAACAAATCCAACAACATGCTTCAATGGAGTCTTTTGCATGTCTTTGAAGAAATCGGTGGAGACAATGAGCTCGTTCTGGTGAATAGTGTTCTCATTCTCTTCTCTGGTACAGATAATCAGCTGCTCATCAGTTGGTTGAGCCAAGTGGCCAATGAACTGACATGTTTCAACGTGATCTCTCAGTTTGGCGAATCTCTTACCGTATGACTTGGTGTAGTATGTGACAGTTCTGCAGGTACCCATCTGTCCAGCATTCTCACAGCCCAACTCACCAACGTAGATGAACCAGTTTGAATGCTTTGGATGGAACTGAATGGCTTGTCTTCCTGGAGAAAAGTTGGCTGGAGTTCTGAAGAACTTCCAGTTGTCACCTCTGTCAGTGGAGTATATGATCTTGTTGTTGACACCGAGCAAGTAGACATGGTCAGTGTTGTATGGATTGACGTATATGTCCAAGACCTCGTCCTCTGGAGCAACAGCTTCCCAAGAGGAGCCTTGATCATGTGTGACAAATGCCTTGTTATGGGTGGTCAATAAGACAATCGTCTCATCTCTCAAGCGAGAACCCTTCATTCTCTCCAAGTATTCGTACTTTTGGATCTTACCTGGGAAAACGAAAGAAGAAGTCTTGACTCTGCCATCATTTTTACCTTCCTTAGAGTCTTCCTTATCACCTTCGTGCTCTTCAGGGTTAGAATCATGACTGGTCTCATCTGGTGTATCATCTTGGTCATAGTCAATCTTCTTGTGATCGTCAGAAGAACCAGACTCTTTCTCGTAGTTTGGACAATCTCTGATAATGTCAGCATCCAAGCTAACACCGTCTCGACAAACATTACCAGGTTGTTTGGCATACCCTGATGGGATGCTATAAGTTGCAAAGTTGTTCACACAGTTCTTTTCACGGATGACACCCTCGGTCAAAGCTTCGATAGCAGCAACACATTTACCATTGGAGTCCTTCTTGAAGTTCAAAGCACAGACAAAGTCAGCCTCAGTACATCTGCAAGCTTCTTCAACGGCAATGGCTTCCTTGAATTGTTCATCAACACGGCAGTTGGCATCTCTGAGTCTTCTCTTGAACATCTGCTTATGACCCAAGATACACATTGGCAAGTCGGAAGAAGGGCCCTTGACAGACCACTCTTCAAAGTCATTGTTGGAACATTTCTTGTCATAAAGACCACTGAAGTCCAAGTTGTAAGTGTTGTAACGACCGCTCTCTGTGGCAATGAGCATGAACTTGAAAGTTGTGGAGTCTGGAGTAGTAGTGATGATTCTACCACGAACTGTGGAACCAAGACCAACCTGCTGCCATGTCTTACCCATGTTGGTGGAGTACTTGATGAGATCAGTATCGGAGTTATCCTGCACAGCAACAATAATGGAACCTTGGTCACCGAATTCGAAGATGTGTGGACCGTTGAGAGTTCTGGACCAAGTCAAACCGGCATCGAGGGAGATGTATGTGTCACCTTCTTCATAAGTCTTTAAAGAGGAACCGGTGTTACCAACGCCCATCAAGACACCTGGAACTGGAGAAGAGAAGTACTTACCTGGGACATGAACATGCTCGTGTATGTTGGCTGCTCTTTGAACAATGGAATGGAGATGGAGAGTACAATCACCAGAGCATGTGCCATCGGTGACTTTCAAGCCACCCCAGGATGAACCTTGGTCAAAAGAAATCTTGGACTTGACAACTGGAGAGGCATCGGACTCCAAGACATCCTTTCCGTTGTCCACAGAGTTGGCTAAGACGACTCCATCAATGTTGTCAACGAGTTCGTAATCAACGTTACCTTCTGAATCTCTGAGAGTGTACTTCATGGACTCAGTGAAGAAAGAGCCATTGACACCACCAGAGAAGAACAACTGACCCACTTTGTCAGACCCCGAGTACTTGACATCGACAAAGATGGAGTTGGCAGTACCTTCGACAATAGTGAAGTCGTCCTGGACTGTTCCGGATGGGAATTTGACGAGATCCCAGTTGGCGCCATCGTAGGAGACATAGACAAAAGTAGATTCAGTGCTGCTGAGGTGGGCGCCAAGGGCAATCAAGGAGTGGGAACCAGCACCAAGCTTCTGAATGTTCATGATAAGACCACCCACTGCTGGAATATATTGTCTTGTGGAGAAGAAGTCGCTGGACTTGGCAAGGAGGGTGGTACCACTGTCACCTTCCACAATACATGTGATGAGGTTTGTATCCGTCACCTCTGTGTTGGGTGTGGCGTCCGAGAAGATACAAGAGTATGCCCTGGTGAGTGGTTTGATAGCATCCATGTTGTCCTTAGTGTAGTAGTACTGTCTTTCACAGGAGTCAGAGTCACTGCCATCGATACATTGGCCGGCAAAGAGAGCGTACCCTTCATGCTTGCCGTGGAAGACGAGAGGCGAGTGCTTAACGTCGAATGTCTCAACGGACGCATCTGCTGGTCTTTCTGGAGATGAGAAAGATCTCCATGTCATACCCTCGGACACGGTCATGAAATGTGTCTTGTCGTTGGAGATGGCATAGGCAAAGCCGTGCTTGGTTGGGTGCTGGATGACGTGGTGGATAGGGTGGCCTTGAGTGTCCACCTTAGTGAATGAGGCACCGGCATTCTTGGAGAAGTGGAGCTCATTTGTGTTTGTATCCAGATAAAGAACGTGCTGTTTTGGTAGTTAGTACGTGGTTCTCCCATATTCGATGCTCATTAATAGTACTTACATCAGTGTCCTCAAAGTAGACCAACTCTGGTGCGCCGTCGAACTTGGTAGTCGACACCTTCGGCGAGAAGATGGCACTCGTCAGCTGTGCCAGCAGTGCTAGCGACAGGGACAGCGATAGTCTCATTGTGTGGTGGATGGCGAGGGTCTGTGCTGATAGTGGTGTGTGGTGTTGATGGAGAGAATTTTAGTGATGAGCTGCATGGCACAATCGAGCCTCCACATTCGCTGTTCTCCGAGAAGTCCGTTGCCCAGCACCAGTCGAGCCACGGTGGTCGACCAGCCTACGTCAGCTGGCAACAGGGCCTAGTGCATACCAGAACCAGTGCACCTGCCACCCACCCGGCACAGAGCAGCACGGCAGCTATCGGAGCACCAAAAAAGGGTGTTCTTCGGGCTTAGTGGAGAACTGGGCACGCGTACACTCGCGGCTTGCCTGCTTGCCTGGGCGGTGGTGGGGACACTTTCCATCACAAGACTTGATTTGTATGTAATCAGCAATAGACGTTACAAGGAGACTGGTTGTTGGAATGAGGTGATTAATGATGTACCGGGTATACAATTCTTCGTGTCGCATTCAGGCTCAATCAACTCCCTTTGATACCCGGACTCATACGTGGCCGGCTAAATCGAAGTACAGATTGGAGATGGAACCGATAAGCCGGGAATATGATAAACTAACCTCAGCTTGACATCAAATCAGATCAAGATCATCATCATCTACACTACAAATAGGTTGAAAATAGCTTATACATCAGTATATATTCCATATATTTGTGTGTACGCGATTCAAGCAGATAGATTACACCCTATCTTGGCTTGATCAGAAGCTCAGGGTCCTGTCACAGATTTCTCCAGAAGGGTTGGACTCCACATCGTACGTCTCACCTTCATCTCTACATATACTCTCAAGCTAGCTAAAACATATGTCATTATAGTTTATAGTTAATCATCATCTTTCCCCAACTGTTACTGTCTGTCATGGTCATTGGTTCCACTCTCACTCCGACTCTGACGAGAGCTCTCACTCCGATTATAAGTTCGTGATGAAACATGGTCTCTATCTCTTTCTGATTTTCTCAATGGTCGACTCTCTCCATCACGGCTTCTGTAGTCATCTCTGTGAGAGCGACTGGAAGAAGCTCGTCCAGCGCTTGGGCGGTCTCGGTAACAGTCACGTCTGCTCTCATCACGATGTTTATGCACATCTCTATCTCGGTCATCAACCCGACGTACATGTGTGTCTCTCTCTGGACGATCCTTGTCTCTGCGTGTGCTAGATCTGTCAGAGCTCGAGCGATGACTGCTCCGGTGTTCATGACTCCTTGATGACGATGTGCTTCTTTGATCTCTGACTTTCTCGTTTCGTACTTCACGAGCCTTTTGCATTTGCTGTTGACGAATCTTCATCATTGGATCATCTCTCATCTTCGCCATCTCATCTTGCTGAGAGACAAGTCCGCTCTGTTGTATCTTCTCAAACCCCAGTTTCTTAGATTCAGCCTTCTTGTTCACAATCAGCTCATCAAGTCTCTTCTTCCCCAATAGGAAGTCATCTCCTTCACCACCCACCGACTTGGTATCGTTTTTGGGTCCTGTTTCGTACATCCAGTTCAGGTTATTGGCTCGCTTGGAGCCTTCACCACCTTGTAACTCAGCCATCTCTCTTTCCTGTCTGATCTCCTCCTGACGTTCCTGAATCTTTTTACGCTCATTGAGTGCATCCTGTTCCATCTCCCACACCTTCTTTCTGTTCTTCATGAGGCCAGGATGCCATGACTTCTTGAGATTCAAGTCACCAGGCGCCATATCTGTGTTCTATGTGCCTTGTTTGTTGATGATGATAGATATTTGTCACCGGTGGCAAACATTGTGAGGTTGTCATCTTTACATGTGCTCATCGCCTTCCATCAAAATTTCGCGGGATGCCTACAAGCAATATTATCGCAAGAGGTTATGGAAGGTCTTGGTATTCTACAGCCACAGCCGTCTTTATCGTTATATCTAGGGACATTCTACTATACGAATGAAACTGTTTGAACGAGTTGGAACTTGGGTATTCGAGCAGACACGCTTGCTGGTAAACTCTACACAATACCGCCTTATCATCATGAAATCAACTCCCTCAGAATATAAAACTACAATCAAAGAGCCGAATTACATAAGAACATGGTATGAAAATGGACAAACACGTAATGAGCGATGAAGCAGTGTAACCCAATAATGCAAAAAGAGAAGCAACGAGGAAAATGCATTCAATAATGTGAATATCAAACACACTCAAGTGCTTGCGTATGTGCTCAGGAGAAGAGAAGAAAGACAAAGATAGAACCTCATTGGCCAGGAAGTTATCCGTTTGGAAAGGATAAGACACCCGAGCCTTGTGGCAAGCAGCTGGAATGCAACCGCTTAGAAACCGTGGATCTTGATGTTCTTCTTCTGGAGGGCCAACTGAGTGGTCAAAAACTCCATGACCTTGACTCTCTGGTCACCCTGCAACTGGATAACCTCTCCCAATTCATCATCCTTGACAATGTTACCGTTACAGGCAAAGTCCTTCTTCAAAGAGCGCAAGATTCTCTTGAGGTCGTACTCATCTGGCAAACCCTGAACAGTGGTCAACGTCTTACGGCCATTTCTCTGCTGGATACGGATATGGATGTAGTTGGTTGGCTGAGTATCGTCGTCACCAGTGTCGGCGAATGGGTCAAATGATTTCAAGTTTTGGATAGAGCTCATATAATACGGTTCTGCGGGGAGTACTGCGTGTGCTGGAGGGGGTGGAAGCGAGTGGGCTCTTGTGTATGGGCTGATAGCGAGGAGTCTGGTGGCGAAGATGCTCACTTCTTGCTAGCGCTGGTGAATCAGAGAAGCAAAAAAAAAGAGCGGTAGGCCCACGCAGAGAGCACAAACGCGCCTGCCGCCCGGCGTGACGGTTATGCTTCCGGATCCAGGAATTACCGAATCAGGCCATTTCGTGAATTAAACGGTGCTGCCGCCAATTTCGGAGACGGGAGAGGCCAGAACTTCGCCCGGGCGCGCACCAAATTTGGCTCTTGAGAATTGGACCTTCGCCCCAGTTCTTGTTTCTGAACGTGAATTTGACAACACAATTAACCTCTAGGTAAGTGTTTTGCAAAGCTGTTGGTGAATGGTGGTGACAATCGCCCATGTGGGAAACTCCTGCTGTCAAGCGCCCGTCTGGAAGCCGACAGTGGCTGTTTCAACTGATCCCACCAGATAACAACAGCATGTCTCTTCCGCTCTCTCACTGGAATGGCACCTCGCCACTCCCAATAGGGTAGAGGATCGTCGAAGATCTCAATGCTAACTAGTCAACCAGACAATGTCCAAGACAATATCCGACTCGGAGTTGGCCACCGCCTTGAAGAAGGCTACATCCATCGATGAGACGGCTCCAAAGAGAAAACACGTCAGAGCCTGTATCGTCTATACTTGGGACCATAAATCATCCAGAGCATTCTTCAACCAGCTCAAGCTCCTCCCTATCCAGGGTGATGAGATCCAGCTCTTCAAGGCACTAATCACCATCCATAAGGTGCTCCAGGAAGGTCATGGCTCTGCTTTGAAAGAGGCTATGCGCAACTCAGACTGGCTCGAGAGTTTGGCTAGATCTGTCCACGGTGATGGATTCAAGGGTTATGGAAGACTCATCAGAGAGTACATCGTTTACTTGCTGAGAAAGCTCAACTTCCACAAGAACCATCGTGGATTCAACGGTACTTTTGAGTATGAGGAGTACGTCTCTTTGGTCACTGTTCAAAATCCAGATGAAGGTTACGAAGCCATCATGGACTTGATGACTTTGCAGGACTCTTTGGACGATCTTCAGAGGCTGATCTTTGCTTCGATCTCCCATGACAGAAAGTCTGAGTGTAAGATATCTGCACTGGTTCCTTTGGTTGCCGAGTCCTATGGTATCTACAAGTTCTCAACATCGATGCTCAGAGCTCTACACCGTGCCACTGGATCTGATGATGCATTACAGCCATTGAGAGAACGTTATGATGGTCAGCACAATAGACTCTACGAGTTCTATGCCGACTGCTCCTCTGTTCGCTATTTGACCTCCTTGATTACCATTCCAAGACTCCCAAGTACACCACCAGATTTGCTTGTAAAAGATGAAGATGCTGATGAGATTGAGAGACCAGTGTCTAGACAGACCGTCCAGTCCCAAGGTAATGCCACCCCAGAGCCAATTTCTGAGCAACCAACCATGGCACAGTACCAACAGCCAATTGCTACTCAGCCAACCGGTGTTGACTTCTGGAACACACAGCAGAACGTCTATGAGGCCGAACAGGAGAGATTGACTAGAGAGGCACAACAGCAGCTCCTTCAACAACAGCAAGAAGCCGAACAGCAGAGAGTTTGGTTCGAACAACAACAATCCCAACAGGCTGAACAACAAAGAGCCGCCCAGGAGCAGTTGATGCGTGATCAGTTGCAAAATCAAGCCCAGGGAAGAGTGGCCGAATTGGAGCGTGACTTGCTTTCGATGAGACAGCAGTACGAGAATGATCAGCTCCTCCTCCAACAGTATGATCAAAGAGTCAATGCATTGGAACAGGAGATTGCCACCACCACACAGGCTGCCACTCAACAGCTTGGATCCAAGGACGAATTGGTGAATAGTTTACAGGAACAGTTGACCCTTTGGAAAAATAAGTATGACTCTTTGGCTAAGTTGTACTCTCAGTTGAGACAGGAGCACTTGACCCTATTGAACAAATTCAAGAAGTTGCAACAGAAGGCTGCTTCAGCTCAGGAGGCTATTGAACGTCGTGAAAAGCTTGAGAAGGATTTGAAGGCCAAGAACGTCGAGTTGGCTGGTTTGATCAGAGAACGTGACAGGGCCAGATTGGATCTGGAGAAGGTCAAAGGTGGTAAAGATGGTGAGATTGACAATTTGGAGCTCCAAATTAGAGACTTGACATTGAAGCTTGATGATGCTGAGAGAAGCCAGTCTTCTAACTTGTCTTCTGTGTTTGCTGCCCACAAGAAGGAAATTGAGGAATTGAAGTCAAAAGTCGAGCAACAATCTCGTTCATTTGACCCAGATATGGCTGCTAAGTTGAAGGAGAAGGAAGAGGAGCTTGAAATTGTACAGCAGACTATGGATGATGCTCTTCAAGAGTTGGCTAGAGTTCAACAAGAGAATGACTCTGCCATCAACGAACAGATTGACGGTGTTTTGATTGACCATTTGACAAAGTTGACCTCTTTGGTTGACGCCATCTTGGCTTCTGGTATCAAGAAACTTCAAGACACACTGTTTGAGTTGGATTCCCCTATGCAGGCTGGTAATCAGAACTCATCCCCAGAGTATCTTCTGTCTGTCATTGAAAAGGCCTCGACTGCTGCCACTGACTTCTCGAACTCTTTCAACGATTTCATTGCCGATGGTCCAAACGGAGACCACTCAGAAATTATCAGATCTATCAATGAGTTCACATCTGCTTCTGCTGACGTCTTGATGAACACGAAGGGTATTGTCAGACTCGCAAAATCGGACACCGAGGCTGAGCTGTTGATAGCTACCGCACGCGAGAGTGCTGAAGTTGCTGAAGATTTCCTTATGTCCTTGCTCTCTGATGTATTGGAAGGTACCGATGAGGAGAAGACAGACGTTGTCATCACCGGAAACCTGAACGTCCAAGAGAAACTTCACGAGTTAACAACACACGCTGAAGAGATTGTTCCAAGATCCGCTTTGAAGAATATCTCTGGTGACTTGGGTGAGGCCGTTGACAACGAATTGAACTCTGCTGCCCATGCTATCAGTGCTGCTGCTTCCCACTTGACTGAGTTGATCAATAGGCCACATGATCCATCCCTTTCACAGATTGACTTTGAAATCAACAAGGCCATTCTTTCTGCTGCTATTGCAGTGACCAACGCCATTGCTTTCTTGATACAGGCTGCTATTGAGACCCAGAACGAGATTGTTGCACAAAACAAGGGTTCCGAATCTCGTGCCCAATTCTACAAGAAGCACAATAGATGGACTGAAGGTTTGATCTCTGCTGCTAAAGCAGTTGCAGCATCTACAAAGATATTGATTGGTACCGCTGATGGTGTCTTGAGCTCCAAGAACTCTCACGAGGAGTTGATCGTCGCTTCGAATGAAGTTGCTGCATCCACTGCACAATTGGTCGCTGCTGCAAGAGTCAAGGCCACATTCAAGTCTAAAACTCAAGACCAATTGGAAGATGCATCCAAGACTGTTACGTCGGCTTGCAGATCCTTGGTAAACCAGGTGCAAGATATCTTGAACAAGAGAACCAATGGTAGTCAAGAAGACGTTGACTTTTCCAAGCTCTCCAACCACGAGAACAAGACAATGGAGATGGAACAGCAGGTTGAAATCTTGAAGCTCGAAAACGCATTGGGCTCTGCAAGAAAGAGGTTGGGTGAGATCAGGAAGTATGGTTACAGGGATGGCGATAGCGATGACGAGTAACGTTATACGAGACGATGTTCTTAGTGAACTAAACATGTTTTAAATGCCAAACCATCAATTTTTCACCATGTAATAGATCTGCGGCAAGCTCGAAGCTATGATTTCGTCCTCATTCTTTTATTGGTAAACCACACTCTGACCTGCAATGGGGATAAACCGCACTTATCCGCAATGACCTTTCTCTCTTTGCTGTTGGGTGTTCTTTTGGTCTGAAAAATCCTCTCCAACAAATCTCTAGAATCCTTCGGTATAGGTGTCCTCTTTTTTGATGGTCCTGATGGGTGATCGGATTCTTCTGTACTGGATGATTCCCTCGTGCTGGTACCTGATACTTCGATGCATGTCGAATGGACAGAGAACGGCAACACACTGGTACCATTGAATTCTGGATCAATTCCAGTTGCTTTATCAGGGGTCTCTGATGTACCGAGAAGTTCTTGTATCTCCCTCTCAATGATGCAGCTGTAGTTTCTTATGATAGCATCTTGTGAGATGGCAATGCCATTGGACTGTGGAGGGGGTTAGTACACATGCTCATGACTGAAAGACTTTAGAACATACAAATAGACGATCCAGTGACGCTTCAAACTTTTCTATCAATCTCCTGAGCTGGATTCTTTTGTCGAGCGGAACCCTCTCGATTTGTCTTTCCCTATCAAATGGATCGATGATGACAACCTTCCCAAATGATTTTGTTTGCTCTTTCTTGCTGTAGTGGGAACAGAATTGAGTAACAGCGGTCAGCTTCTCGAGTGATTCCTTGAAAAATAGCTTGTCCCCGGTAGACATTCTTTTTGGGTACTTGATTGTGGTGATGCTCTTTGTGGGTGGAGTTAAATTCTCCACTGTGACAGTGTTGGCTTTTGGGTCTTAAGTTTTAGCATGATATGATGTGTCATGTCTACGCGTATCTAAAAAACTCAAGATCGCGGGAAGGTGGGGCGAACAGCCAAGTGGGGACTCGGGAGAGTCGGTGTTCAATTCACTGCTCTGTGTGCGCCTACCGCTACTTTCTTTTTTCTTTTTTGTTTCTGCTTCAATGCGAAACAAAACGAGGAAGGGTGCCTCATCTCGCGAGCCAACGAGATATCGGCTGTGAAGCGGATAAATTATTTATAATTCTAAAATTTGTCCGCTTCACACTCCCTTCTCCATATTCGATCACTGCATACCCAGTCTAATCCATCGGGAGGTCAACGTCAGACAGCTGGCTCAACTCCAACAGGTTCATAAACACACCAAGAGCTAATGGAAGATACGAGCATGCAGGACGCCGTTGTTTTGTCAACTGTGACCTTTCAACTTGAGAGAGCAGAACCACATGAAGATTTCCAGAAAAAGAAGCAATTCCCAGTGGCCATACCACTGAAGGAGAAGACTTCAATAGGAGAAGGTCGTTCCAATATCACTTTCGCTCATACAGAAACATCTGGTTCCGAGCCTACATTTGTTTATGTGCCACAGAACAATGTGTCACGTCCACGAAACAAGTTCATCATTGCACGTACAATGCTCAGCAAGGTCGTGAAGTTACATTTTCCAGGATCTACGTATGACGTTTCACGTATAATCTCTAAGGTATGTCCAATCTGCATTCATCTCACGGATTAGATACTAACATGTACCTCAGATCTGGGGATCTTGTACGGGGCGGTTCCAAAGATACTTCAATTACCTTTCCTTCCTTGACTCTGCATGGCATGACTGTTATTACCCGCTATATCAATACACCCCGAAGGCCAAAACGTTTGGACCTAAAATGGTGGGTAGAATGGCGTACGGTAATAACTTACTCCAGAAGAACGTTTCGGTTGTCCTCTTGAAAGACCCAGATAATAGAGTCCAACAACAGAATACCACAACTGCTAGTGACATTCATGACATGACCAACTACGTTGCTCTATGTACAAGTTCCTTTGAGGATGGGCCTCCAACTGTTGCCAGAGAGATACAGCCTGCAGTGCATGACTCTGCTGCGTACAAGGAACATACACTGACCTTCTCCATCAATGGGAAGCCAACCAAACAACAAACAGGAGGGAAGAAAGAAAGAACAAAGGTGGCCAAGTCGAAGAAGCACAAAGACATGAATAACAAGAAGAAAAGCACAATGCAGACTTCTATTGATCTTGTTTTCACCAAATTCAAATCACCTTTATATGGAGAGGTTGAAGACGTTTGCATCAATCAAAACTAAGGACAAACAGGACACGCGGCAACTTTTAACACATTTCACCGAGCACAAAGACACTACACTTAAACGAATCACTTTATGAATTATGGACACTGGCTAGACAATTAAGGCTCGCACTTACCACTTACTTATCTAGAACTATAACCGTACCACCCTGCTGTCGGTGTAGTACTAATTTTATCTGAACATCATAGACAGACAGTCATGATCGCAGTTATCCTGAGCTTTGCAGGTAAATTCACTCGTGCATAACACTAGTCGTAAATCTGTTCAACGTAACCAACACATTGAATTCCACGCTATTGGAGATGGCGAACGAGCTAAAGAGTAAAGACTACAGATAGTCAATCATTCAATTTATACTGCATATGTCCAGTCAAGAGGGGGGGGGGCAGTTACCATTGATGTTAGTCTCCCAAAGAAGAAAAAGCCTCTACAGACCCCTCCTTCTCCACCCCCCC
>JAKTOZ010000023.1:0-223689 GCA_030557345.1 Petasospora maritima
GTGTCCTGGATGCGGCGGTGCGTGAAAGCTTTTGTGTACTGGCTGTCAGTTATAAGACAGTGAACATGTGCTTGTGAGGAAGGTCTGTTTTGTGTAGGGCGGCGTGTGGAACCTGAATGTTGAACGGTGATGGTGGCAAGGGGTGAGTTGTTGCCGTAGGATAACGAAAACAGCGTGTGTCTGTGCGTGGGGAGTGGGCGGCAGAGCGCTATGTTGGGGATTCTGCTGTAGAGGGCGGTGCACTAGAATGAGGCGGTTCCTAGGCGTGTCGCTGGTGATGCAGTTTCCTCACCTAGAGAGTGGGTGGTGGCGTGTGGTGTTGAGGTCAGTGCTTTTGCCGTGATACTCATGTGCGCTTATAGGCGACGCGATTTTGCCCGCGCCCGACTTTTCACAGGCTCCGGGGGCCCAGACCCAGTGACAGGTACTAACAAAATGGGCTACGGGGGCTTGCTCTAGTGTTAGCCCTACTGACTACTCACTCTTATCACTACGAGGTAGGAGGCGTGACGGTGCTGATCTCTCCACTGTGATTGCTGGCCCCATGGACCCTAGTTCGCAAGCTGAACGTGACTCGCGCAGCTCCGATCAAGGGCCACCCGGGCCAACAGCCTCCACAGAAGGGCTGCACTTTGTAACACCACTCAAAGATTGTAGGACTGGCAACGCTAGAAATACCGTTTCTTGCCACTTTGGATGATGAAAACCACCACAGCAATCCTTTACACCAAAAAAGTCCGAGGAATCTCCGAGGGCTTCGCTCATTTGGGTGCCAGTCTTGGGGAAGGTCAGGTCAGTAATCGGTCATCCATCACAAGGGCGCGTGCTCCTAACCAAGATAGGACCCTCAGTCTCGCTATGGAGGCCAACAGACGCTTTGCTCCGGATAAACAATAGTCAAACAACTCGATATACACGATTGGAGAGTCATGAAATGCCCTACTAACCGGATTTATACTTATATCGTCTTCCTGTAACCCCACAAGACATCGAAACAAGATGGAGCCCTGAACCCCATCGGGTGATCCCGCGTTCATTACCGAGTTAGTCCGATTGGCGGATAATTGTGTCAAATTTCGCCATTTGGCATAATTATTTTACGCCACTTTGCACTAAAGACCGTTCCGCGGCCATTCTACATACATCTCTCTCTCTTTTCCATCTAATCCCAGATCTGGCGCTGTTATAAACTACAAAATACTTTCAATAATCCATGTTTGCGTATAATGACTATAAATTTGTTCTCCTTCGTCACGAAGGCTCTTGAATGAAAGCAAATACCAATAAAATATCACTTCTGTTGATCCTTAATCCACGACTGGGCCTGACCAAGACCTTGCTGAGACTTCTCATTCACCTTGTCCAGACCAGCTCTGGTCTGTCTAACAGCACCTTCAGCACCCTTCAGCACCTTATCAGACAAATCAATACCCCACTTGGTCAATCCATTGCTTGCATCAGCGAGACGCTGTTCTGCAGCCTCAACGTTACGTTTGGCATCCAATTCAACACTCTTGCTCTTCTTCTGGCTCCAACTCCACCAGTGGCTACTTTGGGCATCGAGTTCCTTCTGTGCTTCTCTCAGAGATTGCTCAGCATCCTTGTAGTAATCAGTAGCACCTTGTGCGGTCTCATCATACTTCTTGTTGAACCAGCTGTTCCACTCATTCGCTGTCTTGTTCAAGTCAACAGCAGGGTCATTGTACTGACCCTTCACCTGCTTCTTAGCATATCTGGAGTTCTCATAGTGTTCACGGGAAACTTCATCAGCAGTTTCACCCCAGCCTCTGACAGCAGAACGAGACGCACGAGAAATGTTCTCCTCACGGTATGGAACACCACCTCTCAACCAGTCATAGAACCCATTGTACTGCTTTGGACCACCAACCTTGGTGTCAAATGCATCCTTAGCATTAGACTTAGCATCAGCAAACCATTTATTCATCTTGGAAGAGGCAGAATCCAATTGCTTCTGGGCAGCATCCAATTGTCTTTCAGCATCAGCGTGCAGTTGTTTCTTGTTGATATCATCCTTGAAAGAGAACCAAGACTCTCTAGTCTCACTGAAACGCTTCTTAGCATCATCATAAGACTTGGAAGCATCATCATAAGCCTTCTGTAGGGATTCCTGGTTTTCCTGAGCTCTAGAGCCCCATCCAAACCATGACTTGGATCTTGGAGTGTGGTCAGAGATAGCCTCGTAGTATTCATTGGCGTTTGCGGCAGCAGTCTCACCCCAACCTTCCAGGGCCTTCTTGGTGGTGCGTGCCAACTCTTCCTCTTTGGTCTCACCCAGATTAAACCAGCTGGATTTGGCCTTGTCCTTAGCATCCTCGGCAGAACCGGCAACGGCGTTCTTAGCACTCTTAGCTGAATCATAGATCGAGTCCTTGGTATTCTCCAAGCGTTGCTCAGCAGCGTTCTTGCTACCAACAATGGAGTCCTTAGCATTGTGCAAGCTGTTGGAGACAGAGTTTCCAGCATCGTGTATGGTTCCCTTGACCTCAGAACCAAATTGTCTCAAACGGCCGGGGTCATCACGATGGGCCTGCTTGTTCAACAAGTCAGCCTTCGCCTTCGCATGATCAGCATGTGTGTCCAAACTCTCCTGAGCATCTTGAAGCTTGTCACTAGCCCAACCATTGAACTTAGAGCGCTGTTGCTCAGCAGAAGCCAACGTGCCATCGATCTTCTTGCCAGCCTCGTGGGAGAGATCATTCAAACGGTCCTTGGCCTTCAAAGCGGCCTCATCGAGCTGGCGGCCAGTGTACTCACCAGCGCCCTCGTTGGTCTTGGCTGAGGAGCCAAAAGTTGGCAAGGCGAGGCCTTTGGAGTTTGGGACTCTGGATTGCTCGAGACGTTGCTGGTATAGGTAATAACCGGCGCCGGCAATGGCGACACCTCCAAGTACGTATCTTCCGCTCATTGTGTGGTCGATATGTGTGTTGGTATTAACAGGTCATGACGAAACATTAACTGGCTGAAACAGCGGGGAGTTCGGCTTTTATATGAACCAACGCATAAAACTGCTGGGTGGGTGCAATTGCATCACGGGCATTGGGTGCAGTCACTTGGTTTGCTGCCCCGTTGAGAGATGCTTGCTACTTGGGCGCCGGGAGCCGGGAGCCAGGGAGGCGGTCCGCGCAACACAAAGTGACACATACAAGGGGTCCGATTTCGAAAGATGGGGAAGGCAGAAACATCAGGGCCACATCTCTGGAGGTTAAACCTGTTAAGCTATGACCATCTTAGTCAATAGAAGTATTTATTTGGATAGTACTACGTGCTTCTTGACCGAATAAGTCTGCCGGAAGGAAGCCGAGCATATGGCTGCTGAGTGCTGACGCTCCACAAAACCTGCGATCTGTGGAGCAACGAAAAGCACAGTAGAGCAACTATAAAAAGTGCGCTACATAATTGGATACAAGGGCTTGTGGATGGCGTCCCTGGTTTCAAAATGTTGTGAAGTACTTTGTGGCATCTAATACGTTCATGGTGTGATCTCGGTTATATGTATTTCTAGGACCGAGAGATGAGAGATGATGAGGGCTCGAGGTCGGTTGCTCTCATGAGGTGTGAGGGCCGGGAGCATCAAAACAGAACCGGAGAAGGGGATTTCAGTAGGAGAAGTAACCATTGAGCATATAATATGTCACTACTACACGTAACATCTTCCACAACCGACAAGGATACCCCAAAGCGCCCGGTTTATCCTAAACCAATGTTAGATCGCAGTCTGTGCCAGCAAGTGCCCACAGCGTAAATAACAGCACGCTCAGTGCATTGCCCCAGCAGCGCGGATTTCAGGTAAGCGCCACACAGACGTGAAATTGTAGGCCATCAACAAAGCCTCCAACACTGCTGGAGACCTTCAAAACCCACCAGAACACCATCGAACAGAGTCAAAAGAGAGCCCCACACTCAATGTCTGCATCCGCAGTGAGTTCCACCACCACCATGCACAGACCGCCCTGCAACACTGGCCCACCACCCCATTGGGTGCCTGGCAGCAAGTGTCTGTCTCGCGCGTTGCCTTGACTAGAGCGTGTTTACTAACAGCCTTTACCAGAGCGAGGCCCCTCTGTTACCGTCGGACCCAGCGTCCAAGCCGGTCGCTGACGTGAGTAATGCCACCGATCAGCATACCATTGAGCACCACACTAACCCCCAACAGCAACCAGACATTCTGGAGAAGGCAGGAGACGTCCCTGTGCAACCGCCAACCCCAGCAGCCGAGACCATCGATGACGAAGCTGTCAAGAAGGCCGAAGAGGAGGCATTGAAAGCAAAGAGAGACCCAGTGCCAGCTACTTCTGTCGGATGGAAACAAATTGGCGAGTGGGAAGAAAAAGACGCACTCACCGCCGAGGACGAGCTGATGGACTTGACCACACCTTCTTTGCTCGACGCTTACATCCCAGACGCTGCTTATGGTGACTGGTACCACACCGTTGGTGTCTACATCGGTGCAGGTCTCCTCTCGTTCATATTTGGCTGGTTCAACTTCTCTTTGGCCCCAGTGTTCTTTATCATCGTTGGATCTTGCGTCTACTACAGAACTTCCATCAAGAAGTACAGATCAGTCGTCAGAGACCAAATTCAGAGAGAGTTCACCGTCAAGCACATTGAGAACGAATATGAGACGATGGACTGGCTGAATACCTTCTTGGAGAAGTACTGGATCTACCTGGAACCATCCATCTCGCAAATTGTTACCGAGCAGGCCAACCCGATCATTGCTTCTCAGACCTCCATTCCAGCTTTCGTCAAAGCCGTTTGGATTGATCAATTCACTGCTGGTACAAAGCCACCAAGAGTTGACTTTGTCAAGACTTTGAACATTCCAAAAGATGACGTTGTTGTTATGGACTGGGCTTTCTCTTTCACTCCTCATGACACCGCTGATAACAGTGCCAAACAGATGAAGAACCACGTCAACCAGAGAGTTGTCGTCAAGGCTACTTTGTTTGGTTTCACCATTCCAGTTGTCGTTGAGAACGTTGCATTTAAGGCCTGGGCCAGAGTTAGATTGAGAATGACCACCAAGTTCCCACACGTTGAAACGATCAACGTCTCTATGATGGAACCACCACACTTTGATTTCAGTTCCAGAGTTCTCGGAGAGAGTGTTTTCAACTGGGAAGTTCTTGCCATTCCTGGTCTTTACCCATTGATCAATGAGATGGTCAAGAAGTTTGTTGGTCCAATGCTCTTCCAGCCATTCTCCTTCCAGTTGAACGTCCCACAGTTGCTTGCTGGTTCCAACACCTCAATTGGTATTTTGACCATTAAGGCTAGAGCTGCCAAGAACCTGAGAGCTGCTGACCGTGTCATGGGCAACACTGTTGACCCATACTTGTCCTTCAACTTTAACAGCCAGGCTGCTGCTGCTAAGACAAAGACCATTGAAGACACTTTGCACCCAACTTGGGATGAGACTATTCATATCCTTGTCGGATCCTCCAGTGAGCCATTGGTTGTCACCGTTTTCGATTTCAACCCTGACAGAAAGGACAAGAACATTGGTCGTGTCCAGATTGACATGGAGGAGATTGTTGAAAAGAAGGTTGGTAAGAACTGTGTTGGTGAAGTTCTCAGAAACTTGAAGCCATGCGGTGAGATCTTGTACGATTATGAGTTCAACCCAACTTTGGAGCCAACTGTGTTGGAGGATGGATCTACTGAGCCTCCACCAGACTTGAACACTGGTTTGACAAAGATTGAATTAACTGAAGTAAGAAACATCTCCACTGAAGAAGGAAAGACGTTGTCTTCTTACACTGAGCTTTACTTCAACGATGAATTGGTCAAGACCACCGGTGTTGCAAAGAACAACGACAACCCAACTTTCTCCATTCCATTTGAGACTATTGTTACTGATCGTCGTAAGGCAAATGTTAAAGTGCTTGTTAAGGATCCAAAGGGTAACCTCATTTCTGCTTCTGTTCAGTCTTTGAACAACTTGATTGACAGAACTGAGATTGATAGCAAATGGGTTCCTTTCACCAAAGGTGAAGGTGAATACTGTATCTCCACCGTTTGGAAGTCTGTTGAGATGAAGGGTGTCCCAGGTACTGGTGGTTACACTGAGCCAATTGGTGCTGTTAGAGTGCTGTTCAACAAGGCTGAAGGCGTTCGCAACTTGGAGACGATTGGTAAAGTTGATCCATATGGAAGAGTTCTTGTTAATGGTATTCAAAAGGCAAGAACTGACTTCATTCAAGACACATTGGATCCAGTTTGGAACGAAGCCCTGTGGATTACTGTTACATCTCCAAACCAGAGATTGACCCTTGAGATTATGGATGCTGAGAAGAATGGTAATGATCGTACTCTTGGTTCTTTCAACGTTAAGACCTCTGATATTATTCAGAAGGATGATGACGACAAGTACATCGAGCACGTTGACAAAGAGCTCAGAACTGGTCGTATGGTGCACAAGAAGGGTCCAAAGGGTATTTTGACGTATGCTTTGTCCTTCTACCCATGTATTCCAGTCAAGAGTCTTGAAGATTTGCAAGCTGAAGTTGAGGCCAAGGAGCGCAAGGAGAAGGCTGCTTTAGAGGCTAAGGAAAGCAAACAGAAGAAGACCGAAGAGAAGACTGAGGATAATGACTTCAATGAGACCAACAAGCTCCACTTGTCTCTTGATGAATTGCTCCAATATCCAACTGGTGTCTTTGCATACAGTATTTTGGCTGGTGAATATTCCAGTATCAACACTTATTTGCAAGTTTACTTTGATGACAAGGGATACCCAGACCATATCTCTCCACAGATTAAATCCAAGCATGTTCTTACTCCAAACACTGGTGATGTCTTGGTCAAGGAGTTGGAATGGTCAAATGTGACCTTCAGATTGGTCAAGAAGAAAGAGAACAACAGAGCCGGTGAGACCATTGCTGAATCTACCATTCCAACACTAAGTATGTTGAAGAACACTTATCATCAACCAAACATCTTGACGCTGACTGGTATGGGTACCAACAAGCTCAAGATCCAGACCCAATGGATTCCAATCAATGCTACAAGATTGCCACCATCTGATTTGATTACAAACTCTGGTACGCTGGATTTGGACATCATCAGTGCCAATGGACTTGCTGCTGCTGATTCCAATGGTAAGTCTGATCCATTCATCAAGGTTTACATCAATGATGGCGAGGATAATGTTTTCAAGACCAAGACTATCAAGAAGACATTGGATCCAGAATGGAATGAGAAGACGTCATTGGAGATCACTAACAGAGTTAACACTGTTTTGAGATTCAAGATTTCCGATTGGGACTTTGGTGCTGGTCAGGATGACAAACTTGGTGATGCCTACTTTGACCTGGCTGAGATTGATCCAATCAACCCATCGACTTATGACGTTCCAGTCCGTGATGATGATGGTAGAGATGCTGGTGTTTTGCATTTGAAGGCCTCGTTCAGACCTTCTTACATTGTTACTGTCAAGGAGATGAAGACGAAGATCAACCCAGCAGACGGTTTGAAGTCTGTTGGTACTGGTATCGGTTCTGGTATCGGTGCTGGTATTGGTGGTGCTGGAAAAGTCCTTGGTGGTGGTGTTGGTGTTGTCGGCAAGGTGAAAAAAGGTATCTTTGGTGGTAAGAAGGACAAGGATGAGGAATGAAACCTAAGGTCTTTTGATGATTGACACTGATTTTGTTTTGTTTATGTTTAACTAAGTAAAAAAAAGTTTTTAAATTGACTCGTAAAATGGCATAACGTTGTATAAAATTTAGTGAGACAAGTTGCACGGATGAGCTGTTGACACAAAACGTACCGGAAGAAGTCGGGTGTGGGGTATATTATAGCCGACAATATATATAACGTCTGCTTTGGCTCGGAATTGTGGAAGGCCTGTTGGCTCTGAAAAAAGAGAATATTCATCTCAGTTGCTACTTTCACTCATCATTCAGCCATAGACCACAAGACTAATCCCAATCCATCAACCCCAGAGTCCAGGGCGTCTCCCGGTGTTTACGACTGTGGCGCGTACCGGTTCTGTTTACTTTTTTTTCCAAGTTCCAGATTCCGCGAATAGAAAATTTTCAGTTTTTGGGCGATTTCTTCCACGTTTTCACAACTTGATTGGGAGTGTTTCTTCAACAACAGCAACAATGTCCAACAACGAGAGAACTTTCATTGCCATTAAGGTAAGTGACTTGATTTATTGAGTGCCAATTGGTGTATTTGCGGAGAAGTTCGCGCACGATTGGCACTGGAACTGCCCAACAGCGGTAGGGAATGCTTAAGGAAGTGCAACAGTGAACTAACAGTTACCCCCTACAGCCAGACGGTGTCCAGAGAGGTTTGATCTCCTCTATCATTGGTAGATTCGAGAACAGAGGTTTCAAGCTTGTCGGAATCAAGCTCGTTACCCCAACCGAGTCCCACTTGAAGACCCACTACTCCGACTTGACTGAGAAGCCATTCTTCCCATCTTTGTTGTCCTACATGTTGTCTGGTCCAATCCTCGCCACTGTCTGGGAGGGTAAGGATGTTGTCAAGCAGGGTCGTGTCATCCTTGGTGCCACCAACCCATTGCAGTCCGCTCCAGGTACCATCAGAGGTGACTTTGCCATTGACATGGGTAGAAACGTCTGTCACGGTTCCGACTCTGTTGAGTCTGCCGAGAAGGAGATTGCCTTGTGGTTCAAGAAGGAGGAGCTTGTCGAGTACAAGGCTGCCATGTTCGGCTGGATCTACGAATAAGCGGTTTGTTTATCAACTGTTTTGATGTATATATTGACCCCCTGATCTTTTTGATGTTGGTGTAGAATGTGAGTAGAAGTTTCATGACACAAAAATGCACTTCAAAATTGTCGCAGGCGAGAATCACGATTGACGGACCCTAAATCCTGATGGTATAGATGGCTTTAACTGGGAACATGCATTTCACGTGGATTTCACGTGGCTTTCACGTGGCTTTCACGTGATCGCGTACCTGAGCTCCCTGCCAGGGCACTTTCCATGAGAAGCCGAGTCCCGAGTCCCGATCCGGCAGAGATACACTTATCGAAATGGCGTCAAGGGGCGTTGCCAATGCTGGTAGATCTTCTATCTGCGGCCTCTGATCCTCATCCTCTGTTCTGTATGCCCGTTTGCCTTCTCTTGTGTTCCCGTGGACCTATTGTCTCCGTGGCTGTCCAACTGTCCAGCTGTCCAGCTGCCAGGAACTGTGGTATATACATATAGTGCTGGGTCGCACCGTGCACGTTGCCACTTGACCGCGACTACAGGGCTTGCGTCCAGGGTTCGAGGACCCATATCTGTGCTGGCATTATGGCCCATGGGTAGTGCCTTTTTTGGGAAGAGCTACGTGTCCACTGTGCGACGCGTCTGGCGATTTGTGTGCGCAGAGGAGGCCGTTGCAGTGGTTTCGGCGTGAGTTCAGTGCACGGACACATCATTTGGTTCTGTGTTGTGAATCGTGATAGCGACGCGCCCATCACCGGAAGCCCGAGGCTGGGCACTGAGCACAGGGGGTTAAACCGTTAATTAACACGAAAATTTGATCCACAGACAGGCCCGGAACAGCTCTGAGCATTGGCCAAACACCAGGAAAAGCGCCCTACCAACCCAGCGTAGCGCCCACAAACAGCACCACAATCCACAATTAGAGTTAGTACGGACACAAGGTACACGCGTACAAGCCCCACGCGCCTGGAAAATTTCAGATCTCCGTCAACCAAAATTCGCCGCCAACATCCACGCTGTTTGTGCTTCTTCGCCCCTCTCCCACACTGTCAGAGCCAGTAAACCCTACTGAGCACGACACAGAGGCCCCACCACTGCCACAGAACAACCACACGTCACACACCGCTCGCTACACAGAGACAACCGCCGCACCGCCCAGACAGTGAGACCGCCAAACAGCCACAGCACAGCAATGCTCAGGCTCAACACAAACAGGCTCACACACGGCGTCCGCCAGGCGCTTCAAAGGATGCCTTTCCACCTCCCACTGCACAAGCTGAGGACGCTCATCATCTCCGGAGCCCTGCTGCTCCTGATTCTCCAATTCTTCGTGCTATCGAGCCCGTCCTCATACTACGACGACAAGGACGATAAGGTCTTTGTCGTTGACACTGCCACGTCGACATCAACACATTACCGCCACTTACTCAACAAGTACTCGGAGAAGTTCCCGGGCTGGACCAAGCAGAAGAAGTGCCAGGCCTACTTTGACGAGCTCTACAACCTCAACGAAGACTGGGAAGTCTTGCCGCCAGAGACGAACCCCGATGACTACAAGAAGGAAAGCTTTGATCACAACAAGTTCATCCAGAATAAGGTCGACGAGTACAAGAAAGAACACGGCTCTGAACCGTCGGATGGGAAGAAAGCAGAGTTTGAACTCGACTTCCAGAAGATTGTGGAGAAGACCTCTTTGACAGAACAGGCAATGATCGACGCCGTGACACACTTGAGAGTCTTTGGCGAATGTTTCCTCAAGGATCAACAGACGAGCGCTTTCTCCAAACTATTCGGATCTTCTAATTTGATCTCGGACACTGACATTGACATGTGTTACGACGTGGAACACAGACTCTTCCCATGGCTTTCAAGAGAACTGCCGACTTTCACGAGATGGGATCGTACCACCGTGAGAGGAATCCCAAAGATGTCTAACTACATCGATGTTACCGACTATGACGATCAAGACATGCCACTCGCAGAGGAAGACATTCTTGCTGCCCAAGCTGCTGAGGCATTGGAAGAAGCTGCTCAAAAAGAGGATATTTCTGGTACTGATGCTTTCAAACAACCGGGTAATAAGTTCTCCAAGAGAGCAAGTCCAGCAAGATCACAGTGCTTCATGAACCAATGGAGATCCTCATTGAATGGTAAAGGTATTGTCCTTTCCGTCGCTGATAAGTATGAGAATGACATCAAAGGTTTGCTCAGAGTCCTGAGAGCTTTGAACAACAAACTTCCAATCCAACTTGTTCATAAAGGTGACTTGTCACAAAAAGTTCAAGACGCTTTGGTTGAAGTTGCAAGATCAGAAGAATTTGAAGTCCCATTGGAAGTTTATTCTTCAATCAAGAAAGATGTTCCACATAACTTCCCTAAGCAAGAACTTTGGTTTGTTAATGCAAAGAGATGCATTGAAAAGAACTATCAGAACAAGTTCAATGGATTCTCCAACAAACTCATTGCCTATTTGTTCTCATCATTCGATGAAATCATGTTGATGGATACAGATTCCATCCCATTGGTGAAACCATCCGTTTTCTTCAACTTGGGTCCATATCAACGTACACAAACAGTCTTCTTCAAAGATCGTTTCAATGCTGAAAAAGTTGCCAAACACGATTCTGATTTCTTTGCCAAATTGATGCCAAGTGCCATTGATGATGCATTGTTTGATATCCCAAGAGTTGGAGATTTGACTTTAGGGAATCGTTATATGAAGAGCCAACACAGACATTTAATGGAAGCTGGTGTTGTTGCTATCAAGAGATCTACCCATTTCATTGGTATCCTGACTTCTATCCAGATCAACTTCTGGGGTGCCACGTCTTCACGTATTTGGGGTGATAAAGAATTGTTTTGGTTGGGACAAAGTGCAAGTGGTAATGAAAACTATGAGTTCAACAAGTATGATGTTGTTTCTGTTGGTGAATTGACTCCAATGTCCGAGAGACCAAGAAACACCATTGCTCATGAACTTTGTTCAACACATCCTGGACATTTGAGTGGTGATGATGATTACACTTTACTTTGGATCAACTCTGGTATGAGATATTGCAAAGTGAACAATTGGGAAGGAGATTTCAAGAATCATGATAGAATAAAGAAGAAGTTTGAAAATGTCTTACAAGTTGAACAGTTTTACAAATCACCATTGAGGATCAATGCAGCTTTGATTCCACCAGGAGGTGATCGTGTCAAGGCTAACGATAAGAATGAACCAGCTAAAGGTTGGGTGATGAACAGTGTTTGTGGTGGTTATTTATGGTGTGCTTATGATATTGTTGGTGCTTCTACTGATCCATTGGATCGTGGTGCTTACGTTGAGTACAATAACGTCACGGAGAACAGAAATTACTACTTGGGTAAGCTTTGGTTGCAACAGGATCTTGTTCCTTTGGCTGATTATGATGTGAAGTTGGTTGAGTTTGAGAAAGAACAAGAGTTGGCTAAAGTCAAGGCAATTGAGGAGGCTTCTAAGAAAGAACAAGAAGAGCTTGCTAAGCAAAAGGCTGATAAAGAGGCACAGGAGAAGAAGGAGAAAGAGGAGAAAGAATCTCAGGAGAAGAAAGAGAAAGAGGAGAAGGAAACGAAAGAAAAAGAGGAAAAGGAGAAGAAAGAGAGAGAAGAGAAAGAGAAAGAAGAGAAAGAAAAGGCTGAGAAAGAAGCCCAGGCACAGCAAGCTAATAAGGATAACGATAAGGCCATTGCTGAAGGTATCGAAGCTGAAGCTAAGGCAGCTACCGAAGAGGATAATGCTGCCGAGGGTATCAAGGAGCCTGAAGGTCTTGTTAAAGCTGGTGACAATGGTTTGTTGCAATGAAGCTTTCTTTGATGTCTTTTCATGTATTATAGTCTTTGCATTGAATCTACGGGTCTACGGTTCTGATTTGAACAAATTGTAGTGTTCTTTTCTTATGTATACACAAACTGTTGGGATGACTGTTAGTTTCCTGTGCTTAAGTTCTTACAAGAAGCAACACCCAATTGGTACTATGTTGGTATAAATCATTCGACACGAGTTTCGTCCATTCCCCCAAGGCGAACTTGTACGTATACAAGTCTCTGGCCCCTGGGTTCGATATTCAGTGGATTGACAGAGTTTTTAATCATTTTAAAGAGATTTTGGGCGTGCTTTTCACATATCGACATACCTTTTTGTGTGTTTGACTTACAAATTGATAAGTTTATAGAGAAAGAGAAGAAGTGTTATTTGAAAAAAATTTGTATGGGCAGAGCGGTGTTGCGCATACCGAGAAATTTTGTTTATAGGGCAAAAGATTTTTCCTTTTTGGCATGAGATGAGTTTTTTGTAGTGGAGAGTTAAAAATTCAAAGGAATTCGGTCGGAATCAGGTCTTGAAATCCTCTTCATTGAAATCTACACGCACAGTTTACCCTTTTCAAGCATAAACACAGACACATAAAGCACCCAAAGCACAAAACAGAAAATGAAGTTCCTCACTACAAACTTTGTCAAATGTGTCTCCAAGCAGTGTGACTCTACTATTGACAACTTCCCTCTTTCATATGAGAAGTGTAATCTGGTGCAAGAAGAGCAAGAGTTCAACCCTGAGTTCTTGATGAACATTGTTGACCGTCTTGACTGGTCCGCAGTCATCAAAGTGGCTGGAGAGCTTGGAAATCCGTCACTACCACCACAGTTACCAGAGCTTGACGTTGAGACACAGGAGACACAATTGCTTTTGAAAGACTTACACACATTGCTGCTTGAGACCTGTATTACTGAAGGAGAGATGAAGTGCAGAAGCTGTGGCCATATCTACTACATCAAGAACTCGATTGCCAACTTCTTGCTGCCACCACATTTGGCTTGAGATATGAAAATGTACGATTTGATGTGATATATATGCCAGTATACTATGTAGATCTCATTTATTCACCCAGAATTGGCACTTTCCCATCTATTTCCACCAGATATATTAATAGAGCGCTAATCCTAACACCTCAAATGGTTACGCAGCCCTGGCACCAGCAACTCCGCCCACCAAAAAAACCAAGCGAATTCGTTTCACCTTTCAATTAAAATACCAGAGGAGTTGACAAAAAGCACACAAAGCGACAAAGAAAGCGTCTTACTCTTTGAAGCCGAACAGCCTGCTGAATTGCCCTCGAAGCTTTACGTCTGTCTGTGGAACCCGCACGCTACTACACCCGTTCACGAGAGATCAACACGTTCAAAAGATGCTCTTCCAAAGCCTTGTTCTTGCAATGGCTGCCTTTGCCAGCGCCGACACGGTGGATGGCGTCAACACGACCCAGCTGGTGGGCACCTGGTCGTCCAAGTCCAACACGGTGTTCACGGGCCCGGGGTTCTACGACCCTGTCGACGAGCTGCTGATTGAGCCTGCGCTGCCGGGCATCTGCTACTCCTTCACAGAGGACGGCCACTGGGAGGAGGCGATCTACCAGGTGACGGCCAACCCACAGAACCACTCGTGCCCGACCGCGGTGTTGATCTTCCAGCACGGGACCTACGAGGTGCTGGACAACCTGACGCTGGTGCTGACGCCTTACGAGGTGGACGGCCGCCAGCTGCTCAGCGACCCCTGCAACGACGACGGCGTGTCCGTGTACTCGAGATACAACCAGACCGAGATGTTCCTCGAGTGGGCGATGAGCGTCAACCAGTACCACGGCCGCTACCAGCTCCAGCTCTACGAGTGGGACGGCACCCCAACACAGCCCCTCTACCTCGCCTACCAGCCGCCGATGATGCTGCCTACAGAGACGATGAACCCGACCGACGCCTCAGAGGCCACAGGCACCTCCTCCCTGAAGCGCCTGGTGAGAAGATCCCTCGAGAACAAGGACAGAACGAGGGCCGTGAGAAAGTCCCGTGTCGACCACGACCTCTGGTGGTGGGTCTCCGTCGGCATGGTTGGTGCCGGCTCCGTCGCCTACTTCTTGATGTGAACAAGAAAAAAAATCTGCTACACCTCCTTCTTCTCCCCGTTTCGCTCCATCTGTTTAGTTTATCACACATCTGCTTGTTTGTGCTGTTTGTAGATGTGTTGTGTGTTTACTACTAGTGCACAGTGCGACGCGCGGTATTTCGGGACACGCGACGTTACACAAAAGATACACAGCGTTGTTCTAAACCTGTCATCTTGCCCATCTTCTCCATAAACAACCGCAAACACCGGAAACAAGATGAGAAACTCCAAAATGCCAGGCCTCCCACAGCCTTACAACCTGCGTCCAAAGCGTTCACTGCTTACGACGCCAATGAAGAAACTGCTCTTCTACTTGCTCGCTCTGCTCTCCATCTCTTTTATCGTTTGGGAGATGAGTCGTGCCTCTAAGCAGGAAACCTCCTATTCTCTGGACACAGATGCCATCAGCTCGAGAAAGACAGTTCAAAAGACACAAAAGGCAGTGGAACAACAACCTCCAGCGGCAGAAGAACAAGATATGCACATCCAGCCAGTTGGTGAACCACAGGTTGTTCAACAAAAAGCCGTTGGTCCTGGTGGAGTTGGTATTGAAGCTATTCTTTAGGCTCTTGAATTCGTCATCCATCACCTCTATACTACTATGATCCATCTATGATTTAAACGATTCAAGGTTACCTGTAGTATTACACATACACCTGTACATAATCAAATCTTCAAACCATGCTTATGAGCATCATGACGCTCTTGCCACACAGTCTTACCACTGCAACTACACACCTGTTTGTCATTCTCCCAAGCACCAGCACTTCTTGCAACAACACCTGCCAATGCCTCTTTCAACTCGGTTCCCTGTTTTTCAACAACAAATGAACGTCCAATCAACTCCCAAATAGGAACATTAGCACTTTGGAAACTTTGACCAGCAAATGAAGAGCCAACTTCAATATCTTCAAACTCAAACAATGGCTTACCAGTGGTTAAAGCACCTTGAGAAATGTTACCAGAACTTCTGAAACTTGGCTTGTAAACACCAGGTTCAACACCATTCAACGTGATATCAACAAGAAGCTTCGAGTCACCAATTGCCACGATTCTAGCCAATCCTTTAACAGGTTCACTAATATCCTTCTCATCAAAGCTTTCCAAGATGGAAACAGCAGCAGAATTTGGCTTACCGGTTCCTCTAATGATGGCCTCTCTTCCAGTGTCTTGTAATGCCTGGATAATCGTCGATGGTGGTGCACTGCCTTCAACAACAACACGCTTGTTACTCAAATCAATGTCAAACTTCTCAAGACCGGAGACTTGCGATAAGGCGTTCTTAACACTGTCAACACATGATTGACATGTCATATCAACGTTATAGATGGTCTTTAAAGGATGTATTAGTAAGTATGTGATCCTTGAGTAATGGCTTCAAGATTTGACTCACTTCGAAGGACATGGCTTTTGGATAATTCTCTCTCTTTTCGGATGTGTCGTCCGTGATATCAAGATCAATTGTTACGTTTCAGGTAAAGAAACAGTGCAAAGTAAAGAATTAGTTCAAGGACAGAAACTTTACAAAAACTGTGGCTCCTTTGTCAACAGCTGATAAATCAAAGTAGCGGGGGGACAACCCATGCTGAGAGTTACGCTGGACATAGCCTTAAAAGTCTCCATACGCGCGCACATCTGGGAACATCTCTATCTCAATACGTACTACTTACTACACCATTTGTATGGGGATAAAAAGACTACTGAATCCGTTGTATTTGAGTGATTAATGTATTGCTTTTATACCCCAAAGTATGAGAATATGCTCTTCCCAGTCTTCAGTGCAAAGCAGTGATACAATCAAAAGACAGTACCATCACTGTGCAAGTCAATAGGAGGACCACTAGTCTCTGGTCTCAATTTAGCAGCAATTTCACGTCCAGACTTCCAACTTCCAGCCTCAATCAGCTGAGGTAATGACAATTGATATCCAATCTTCTTGTTGATCAATGGCAACAGGTAATCCAAGAACCCAATGGTAATGGCTCTCCATTCAACAATAACACCATCATCAGGCTTAAAGCTTGGGATCTCTGGAGTTTTGGATCCAATCTCTTTGGACAGTTCAAGACCTTGTTTCAAGTACTCAGGTTTCAATGTGATCAACCCGAAATCATAGAACAACCCACCGTTTCTATACTCTGGTAACCCAGTTTGCAACTCTTCATTAGTCACTTTGAACTGATAACCATACCCTTTCAAAGGAACAAGCAACGAATAGCACAACCATTGGGTCAACTTATGGAATGTGACGATAGTATCAATGAACTCAGTGGCACCACACTTTTTGGTGGTAGACAATGGCCAAGCATCACCAAGAGAAACTCCATTGATCGAAGTACGACCCTTTGGCCAAATCGAGGTGAAGCCATCCATAAGAGTGTTCCACAACAACGTCAAGTCAATAACATCATCACCTCCTGATTGAGTATGAAGATAATCAATCATGTTACCTGGTCTTCCATCTTTACCGAAATACTCCTCTTTACATGATAAGGCCAAGCCCAAGTTTTGAATCAATTGAAGTCTTCCCTCGGTACCAGCCAATGGATTCTCCTCTGAGATCTGAAAGTCCTTGATCAACTGTTCCCTAGTGAAGGAAATAAGCTTAGATGCATTGATCTTATGCGGATCATCAGTGTCTTCACTGAGCTCACCAGCTTTGAACATGTCAATAGAGACAATAGCCAATCCTTCGGATCTGTTGAACATCTTACCAGTACCTTCTTCCAAGTACTTCCATTGATTACCAGCACCAGCATCAATCAACACACTGAAGACAAACAGATCAATCAACTTCTTACCAATCTCAATCTCATCAACCTTGTTGGATCTCCAAGACTCAATCAATTCTTCCACTCTGAGAGAACCACCAGCGTTCAAGTGACCCCAACGGCCATGAGGAGGGATAGTGTCGTACTTGCCACCAAAGTCTCTGTCAATAACGGATGAAACGAACTCAATAACGTCCTCCAACTTGTTCAAATCAACGTCAAAGTAGTCCAACTTGTTATCAAGTGCAAGCTTGAAAATAGGAGTTGTTCTCTCACGAACAGAGGAGATCTCAAGGAGCTTTCTGGCTTCGATGTCACTGTCACTAGTCATTGTCTTAGTGAATGTCTATGGGCTTTTGTCGTCTCTGTCAGTGTCCTCTTGATCCCCGAAAGTGCGATACCTGTCTCTTTTATAAGTTCGCCCCACGCGGGCTTCGACTGATTGCAATCGCCTTATCACCGCCGGAGCTCCGCCGCACTATGTCCACCGGCCCTCATGGCCATCAAACGAGTTCGCGGGCGGGAAGTGTGGCGCAAACCATCTCTGAAACACCCGGACACCAGGGACTCTCGCTCGCGCTGCTCGCCGGCCACCGCGTGCAGAAAAACTTTTCAGCTGTGAAAAGCATCGAAGACAAGCACCACTCCCACCTCTTCTTCTCTAACCAACTCTTAAAAGGTAAAAGGTATTAAAATGTCTGAAATCGAGAAGAAAGATCAGGAGCAGCAGCCACAGATCCACAAGATCAGAATCACTTTGGTCTCCACCAAGGTCAAGCAGTTGGAGAAGGTTTCTGCCAACATCATCAGAAACGCTGAGCAGCACAAGTTGATCAAGAAGGGTCCAGTCAGACTCCCAACCAAGACTTTGAAGATCTCCACCAGAAAGACTCCAAACGGTAACGGTTCTAAGACCTGGGACAAGTTTGAGATGAGAATCCACAAGAGAGTCATCGACTTGCAGGCTCCAGCTGCTATTGTCAAGAGAATCACTCAGATCACCATCGAACCAGGTGTGGATGTCGAGGTCACCGTTGCTGCCTAAATTTTGGGTATCATGGTTGACACACTGAGAATACTTTTGACAAAACATGTACTCCACTGGGTATGACATTGAATTTTATTTGTTTGAAGTTCAGTTACACGGAATAAACCACCCCCAAAACATTAGCTCTAGGTCTACAGTTCTAATACCTCTGCATTCTATCAGCTGTTTATCGTCCGTTGGTTCATTTAATGTTATATTTTGGTGTTGTTAATTACATTGTAGTGTGTTTTTACAATTCTATGAACTCTAGGCTTGAAGTTGTACGTTGTACTGGGCGATCTGGGCTCTGTGAATAGGCTGTACTACAATGTGCATACCTTGTGACATTGACATTGACGCTTGTTATATGGAAGGCACACAGCCTTGTACTACTAACGCTATATAATCGGTCTTGAAGAATGGAGACTGAGGCATTTTATAGCTTATAAGGCTTTGGGACTTGATCAAGTTGACAGTTGTTTGTGCCGAGTGCGCGTTTTGCCAACCTCGGTAGGCGACGCCCTCAATTTGTACCGAGGCTGCCGACACCGTCCTCCCCCGCAAAAGAAGGATCCGCAACCTTTTTGGTGTCACTGGATGGCGGGGTGGACCGGATGCTATAAAAACCGCCGTCCTCGCAACTCTTCTCACCCTGCCCATCACACAGGCCAGCACACAAACAACACACACAACAATGAGCGAACTTTCGTACAGAAACAAGGTCGTCGTCATCACCGGAGCCGGTGGTGGCCTCGGAAGACAATACGCCCTCGCATTCGCAAAGAGAGGTGCAAAAGTGGTGGTGAACGACTTGGGCGGCTCGCTTCAAGGTGACGGCGGCTCGAGCTCCAAGGCTGCCGACGTCGTCGTTGACGAGATCAAGAAAGCGGGCGGAGAAGCGGTGGCAAACTACGACTCTGTTGAGTTCGGCGAGAAGATCATCAAGACGGCCATTGACGCCTTCGGCTCCGTTCACATCATCATCAACAACGCTGGTATCCTCAGAGACGCCAGCTTCAAGAACATGTCTGAGAAGGACTTCCAGCTGGTGCTCGCCGTGCACCTCACTGGTGCTTACAAGCTCACACACGCTGCTTGGCCATACATGAGAGACCAGAAGTACGGCAGAATTGTCAACACAGCCTCACCTGCCGGTTTGTTTGGTAACTTTGGCCAGGCCAACTACTCCCTTGCCAAGTCGGCATTGATTGGTCTCGGTGAGACATGGGCCAAAGAAGGTGCCAAGTACAACATCCACTGTAACGTCATTGCCCCATTGGCCAGATCAAGAATGACTGAGGAGATTTTGCCAAAGGATATGCTCGAGGCATTGGGCCCAGAGAAGATTGTTCCATTGGTTCTCTACTTGACACATGACACGTGTGACGCCAACAACTCCATCTACGAGGTTGCTGCCGGCTTCTACGGACAGATCCGCTGGGAGAGATCCTCTGGTGAGCTGTTCAAGGTTGATGAGACTTTTACCCCAGAGGCCATCTTGAACAAGTTTGACGGAATCTTCAAGTTTGAGGACAAGCCATTCAACAAGGTCACCTTCCCAACAGAGATCAGTGATTACGGTCGTCTTGTTGAATACGCCAAGTCATTGCCAAAGAATGAACAAGGTGACAAGAAGGTTTCTTTGAAGGGTAAGGTTGTCATTGTCACTGGTGCTGGTAACGGTCTTGGACGTGCTCATGCCCTCTTGTACGGTAAGTACGGTGCTAAGGTTGTTGTCAATGATATTCAAGACCCAAGTGGTACCGTTAAAGAGATTAAGGAGGCTGGCGGTGAAGCTGTTGGTAACAAGTCCAACATTGTCACTGATGCCGAAGGTGTCGTCAAGACTGCTTTGGATGCTTATGGTAGAGTTGATGTCTTGGTTAACAATGCTGGTATCTTGAGAGACAAGTCCTTCTTGAAGATGACTGACAAGGAATGGAACCAGGTTATGGATGTTCACATCTTGGCAACTTACAGACTTTGTAAGCTTGTTTGGCCATTGTTCTTGAAGCAGAAATCTGGTGTCATCATCAATACTTCTTCTACCTCTGGTATCTATGGTAACTTTGGCCAGGCCAACTATGCTGCTGCCAAGTGTGGTATCATTGGATTCACCAAGACTTTGGCCATTGAAGGTGCTAAGCATGGAATCAGAGCCGTTGTCATTGCCCCACATGCTGAAACTGCCATGACCAAGACCATCTTTAGAGAGGAGGATTTCAACAAGTATGACCCAGCTCAGGTGTCTCCATTTGTTGTTTTGGTTTCCTCTGATGCTGTCAAGGTTTCCGGTGAGCTCTTTGAGGTTGGTGCTGGTTGGGTTGGTAACACCAGATGGCAAACTGCCAAGGGTGCTGTCTGCAAGGAAAAGGAGACCACCCCAGAGTTTATCAGAGACCATTGGAACGAGGTCACTGACTTCAGTGAGTCTGCTCGCAACAAGACTACGAAGGATTCTACTTTGAACATCTTTGGTGCCTTAAGCAGAGACGAGGAAGATGAAGATGATGACGAGGACGACGACGACGAGGATGAAGACTCAAAGGATGACACTTTCAGATACACTGAGCGTGATGTGATCTTGTACAACTTGGGTCTTGGTGCTAAGGCTAGTGAGCTCAACTATGTCTATGAGAATGATCCAAAGTTCGAAGTGATTCCATCTTACGGTGTTATTCCATTTATGAATGAGAGTGGTGGTTTGGACCTCTCCAAGTTGTTGAGAAACTTCAACCCGGCTTTGTTGTTGCACGGTGAACAGTATTTGAAGATTGAGAAGTTCCCAATCCCAACTTCTGCCGATCTTGTCACCGAGGGCTTCCCAGTTCAAGTCGCCAACAAGGGAGATAAGGCTGCTGTTGTTGTCGGTGGTTTCAAGACTAAGGACAAGCACAGTGGTGAGACGATTTTCTACAATGAGTCTACTACGTTTGTGAGAAAAGCTCAAGGTGACGACAAGTTGTACCAACAGAGAACCAAGTTTGCTGTTGCCTCTCATGATGCACCAAAGTCTGCTCCAGACTTTGAAGTGACAGTTGCCACGAGTCCAGACCAGGCTGCCATTTACAGATTATCTGGTGATTACAACCCATTGCACATTGATCCAAAGTTTGCTGCTCAGGCCAAGTTCCCACAACCTATCTTACACGGTCTTTGCTCGTTTGGTATCACGACCAAGCAGTTGTATGAGAAGTTTGGTCCATTCAAGGAGATCAAGGTCCGTTTCACCAATGTTGTGTTCCCTGGTGAGCACTTGAAGGTCAAGGCTTGGAAGAATGGCGACAAGGTTACATTCCAGACCTGGTCTGTCGAGAGAAACGTCTGTGTAATCAACAATGCTGCCTTGACGCTTTTGGGCGGTGCTAAGTTGTGATCTTGATGGGACGTTGACCTTTGGGCAGACGTACTACACACTGCTTCCTGGAGAAGTGGTCTGATATGGTTGAAAAGATTGGTCTATTCTGGTTTAGTTTTTGTCTTTAACGATTCAAATGATATATTTATAGCTTGGTATGGGCTTATAGAACTATATATACAATCCAAAGCACTGTGAAAGGGTGTTCTTACCGTACTAGTGGGCGGCTCTAAGCGGTACAAATGATGTGATTGTCTTGGATCAAGAGCCCGGGACTCCGCGCTGCAACGGCTGTGTCTGACATTGAGACGCAAAACACATAAGAACATATAGAGCTGAGGCAGGTCTTTGTGTGTGATCTAGACCTTGGATCGAGTAGAAAGCTGGAGGTGCCCACTGCCAGTGTTATACCACGCCCGGAGTCACGAGTGCCCAGAGCCCTATCAGCGCGCGTAGGCGGCTCACCATGCGCGTTAGTCAGAGCAGCTGGGACTCTAGATAACGTACTGGCAAAGGGATCTCCAAGGAGGTATCCAAAGTTGGAAGTAGTAGTAGGATTATGGGCTACACAGGGAATTAGTGCAGCCACTCCCCAAACTGATACGCGTCACGTCGACGACATTAGGCCTGTACAATAATTGAGAAACTGAGAGTCGAGACCATATGTTACATGTATAACCAATTCTGGGGTTGGAAGTTGGGGGAGTCGACAGGGTCCGATCCCTGGCCAACTCTGTAGCTTGGAACAGTGCGCATCTGTAGGCTTCCTCAAACAACTGGATTGAAGAGAGATCCAATAGAGGAAAGCTGAAACCATTGTAGCCAGATCCCAGAGCCCAGATATGAATAAGAATGTTTGAAAGCTCTATTGTTTTGGATCATGAGGTCTGGTGCTTTGAGCTCGATCAGTTTATTTCTTTTTCGACGCCTGTAGCATGCAGTAATATGTACAGCCGTACCAGATTCTCCGCTATTTTTCGAACGTCTTTTCGCCATTTGTCTACAGCGCTGTGCCAGTGTGCAGCGACGAGAATGCAACTTTCGGGGAAAAGAGCACAAAAAGGGATCCTTGGGCATAAACTCGCTGGATGGGCCCTGTATATTTTGCCGGCCGGATCCCAAAAGGATCGGAATCCCGCTCTGAAGTGCCAGTTATGTACAGACCTGGAACGAGGAATAACATATAACCCGGACTACAATTTCATGCCGTGGTTGGCCCGGTGTCTGGTGCCAGAGCTCAACCGGTTGAAGACGCTACAATCTGACACTTTGGCCCATCGTAAGAGTTAAGTTTCAAGCTCGTACTTGACAATAACACGGCAAACTTGTTTAGAAATGATCATCACCGAAAGCTGCCCCTTGCGCTGCAATCTGTAAGTGGAGGGACCAAGGGCTTCTTTCGGGACAAAACATGCGAGTTTACGTGTGCCTTCCTGCGCCACGGGCAGGCGGCCCCGGCCATGTCCCTTGGTAACTTCCTGCAACCGTCAACGCGGTATCGGGGAAAAATTCCAGCGCACAAACACTCACACGACCTCTTCATCTGGGAGTTTATCGAACAAGAAGGACTCTCTTGGACCCCCACTAGCCTCTCGTACTCCACAGCCACACAGAGTACACCCACCATCCACTCACTGAGTGCTTCTCCTTCTTCCCTCCAGCTTTGCTTCGTCTTCGTTCTTCGCTCGCCTTTACGTCCCGAGATCATAAGCCTTTCCCACCATGAAGTACACAACAACACTGACGGCGTCGCTGCTGGCGCTCTCACACCTCTCACACGCAGAGAGAGTCTTCCATGAAGGTGACCCAGTCAAGTTCTCGGTCAAGGCCCTCACACCGGGCGGTGGGTCTTTTGACGATAAGCTCTATCTCTACCCACTGGACTTCTACAACCCAACGATTGACTGGTGTACCGCTACGACACAGTACGAGAACCAAGACTCTGACGTGCTCGTTGAGGATCCATTCTTCAACAACAACTTCATGAATGCCCCATTCAACACCTCTTTCCTTAACACAGACGCCAGATGTTCCCCAATGTGTGACCGTGTTTACAAGGCAGCCAACGTCTCTCTGATAAACTCTTTGATCAAGAAGAACTACAAGTTCAACTTTTACGTCGAGGACATCCCAGTCGGTCACGAACAGTACGACTTCGAGACGAAACAGTTCTACATCGACTTGGGTGCTCCAATGGGATACTTGGATGTTGATAAGATCCCTCACGTTTACAACCATTTCCAGTTCGCCGTTTATTACAAATCCTCTGGTAAAGAGTACGAAATCTTGTACGCTACTGTCTCATCCCAGTCTATGACGAGAATTCCACAAGTGCCATTGGGCTGTCAATTGACTCCTCCTTTGTTGATGCGTGCCAATGATTACTCTTACAACGGTAACAGAATCACTTATGACGTTGTTTGGAAAGAAGTCCACGTTGACAAGACATGGAAGCGCTCCAATGACTTGTATCACAACGATTTGGTCAAGCCATTTGTTTTGAGAGCTATTGTGGTCATGTTCCTCATGTTGACAGTTATTGTTGGTGGCTACACTTATACCACGTTGATCAAGGCGTTGACATTGGAGAAGACTAATGTTATGCAAAGCTCCAAGTTGAAAACTCTCAGCGATAGCGATGAGTTGAATGAAGAGCTTGCTGCTGATGATATCATTGATGACTTTGAATTCTCTTGGCCATCTTTGGTCAATGACGTTTTCAGAAGACCAAGATTCAGTTCTATTCTGTACTTTGTCGTGTCTCTTGGTTCCCATTTGGCATTGACCGCTTTGATTGTTCTCTTACATTTCGCCACTGGTACTTTGAACATCCATGGTATGAACAACGAATTGAGTTACTCCATTTTGTTCAACTTCTACCTCACCACTCCAGTTTATTCTTTCTTGCACTGTTATTTGCTGAAGTTCTTTGGATACTCCGACTTAACTAAGAAGAAATTGGTGACTGCCTTTGTTGCCAACTCTCTTGTTGTTCCAAGTGTTTTGTACCCATTCATTACATTCTACAACATCGTCCATGCCTCGGTTGAATCTCCATTGCACATCTCCTTCAGCAACTACCAGATGGCTTCTTTCGCATACATTGCCTTGTCTTCCATTTCATTCCTTGCCGGTCTCAAGTTCTTGCAGCCGCAATTACACAAAACGTCTGAGATCGTGAAGCAGATTCCAGACTTGCCATTGACGTTCCGCACAGTTCCTAACATGATCATCACTGGTCTCTTCCCATTCGGTGTCATCTTGGTGCCATTGTCCTCCGTCTACATTTCCCTCTGGTACAACCACTTCTTCGCTGGCACAACTCTTACCTTGTCAACGATTCTCCTTGTGACACTGTTGTCGAGCATTTCCGTGTTGAACGTGTACTTTGGTCTCAGTGTTGGTAACTGGAACTGGACGTGGTTCTCTTTCCTCTCCGGTTGCTCCGTTGGTGCTTACACGTTCCTCTACTCGTTCTACCTCACCAAGTGGAACTTTGGTGACGAAGCCTCGTACCACATCTTCATCCTTCAGAATCTGGCCATCTCTTCAATCATTGGCCTCGCGGGTGGTGCCGTTGCCTTTGTGAGCTGTCTCGTCTTCGTCTCAAAACTCTACAACGGTCTTTGATTGTGTAACTAATAATGAAAAGAAACAACATATTAATTCAATCTTGTAACATTGTATTTGTACTTGTAATATTGAAATGTTGTATGTGATGTGCACGTTGATATATCTGAACACATCTAAGCTGCGCCCCTTGATAGTAACGTGTTCGCGTTGATGAAATTTCACTTGTGGAAGCTTCATATCCCAGCACTTCCATACAGAGCAAACATATATCAACACAACTGTTCTGAGACCAGATATCATCCGAAATGGGAGTTCTTATGTCAATGGTGAGTTATTCGTTATGTGAACCATAGTTATATCTCCAGCTCTCTTGTTCATATGCTAACGTGTCATTTCTCAGCTCTTTGCCACCCTCATCACTGAGATGGTCGTGCTCACTGTTCTTGTGTTACCATTGCCACTCAGACTTCGAAAGCAGTCTTTCAAATTGTACACCAAGATCTATGAGAACAGAGAGCTTCGTACCATTGTTGCGGTTGTTTCCGTTTTCGTCAGCCTGCTCTTTGCTGACGCCCTTAAGACGATGTGGAAGCTCAAGACTAATGACACGTATGACCCAGCCCAGTATACGTCTACCTATAAGCAATCATCAGATGTCACGGCTCGTATCTTCTACAGCCAGAGAAACGTCTATATCAGTGGTGCTGTGATGTTCATTGGTGTTGCCATTCCAACCGTCTTCAACATCATCAAGAGATTGATCAAGTACGAAGAGTTATCCATTGAGATGAAGGATCCAAAGAAGATTGGGGCAAAGATTGACGAGTTGAAAGCCCAGCTGGTGAAGAAGGACAAAGAAGTTGAAGGATTTGAGAAGCAGAAGAAAGGATTGGAGAGATCGTATGATGAATTGGCTAATAAGGTCAACGCTGGTACTGTTAGTGACAAGAAGAAAGATTGATATATACGTGAGGGGTTGCTATATATAGCGTGCCTTCTACAAAACAATATATATTCCATGTTAACAAGATAAAACACGAGAAAAGCTGTACATTTTTATAAGTCTAAAGCTGAGCTGTAGGATATGGTATCATGTATCAATCTTATGCGGGATACCAGATCCCCAGACTTCGTTATGGTGTTCACCGAATGCGGTTTGAACTTTTGCAACGAGTGCATCATCGTCAGTGGTATTGTTCTTAACGTTCCAGTATTGAGTGATTGCAATTTCAAGTTCTTTAATGTTGGAAACACCAAGGACAACAGGCCCATGAGGTAAGAACTCTCTCATTGCGAATCTTGTAGCCAAATCAGCCAATTCGACACCGTTGTCCAAAGTCAATTGAGCAACTTCTTGACACTTGGCTCTTAATTCTGGTGAAGCTGGATGGAATTCATGAGTTGGACCTGATCTCAAGAGTGACATGGACAGAATAGAAGCACATAAGAGCTTCTTCAATTGACAATCTTGATAAAACTTTGGGATGTATTCACGTAAGCGTTCGTTTTGCAAGTTGAAATTAGAATAAGAGAGAACGGCATCCAATGGACCAACAGATGGTGTAGTGACTGCTTTTCTGGATATGTGGTACAAGAAGTCAACTGGATAACCACTTAGACCAAAGTGATGGATCAAACCTTCATCTTTGAGCTTCTTGAGTTCGGCTAGAGCGCCGAGGATGTCCACTTCTTCAACAAATTCAACGTCATGGAGATAAACAAGGTCCATGTACTGAGTGTCCAATCTTTCCAATGACCTCAAGACACTTTTCCTGATCCACTGTGGCGAGTAATCAAATTCGTCGAGGTAGAGACGACCACACTTGGTGACGATGTAGTAGTTCTCACGTGGGACTTCAGGCTTCAACTTTCTCAAAGCCTCACCGAGCAATATCTCAGAAGGTCCGTAATAAGGTGACGTGTCGATCGCTCTTATGCCCTGGTTGAAAGCCAGACGGAGCATCTGTTCAATTGGGAGTTTCTCTGGGTGGTCATTGAACTGTTGGTTGAAGACAGCGCCTCCAAGAACGAGGTCTGGGAGGTCGGAGAGCTTTCCGGTGACTGGTTGGCCAAACGGTCCGATAGGCTGTAGCTTGACTGTCATTGCCCGTGTGACCTTCCCAAAAGTAGGATGGAGGTGTTGATGGGAACTCGAGTGTGACAGCCAAATTCACGAAATTGTCTCATCACAATCGCCACAGTAAACAAAGCGTACCCGGATGACAGACCAGCAACACAGAACAATCCAGGACACATCATCACAAGACAGACATGCCGCCAAAGAGGGAAAGAGAAGAGTCACAAGAAGCACAAGGCGTGCAGAAGAACGGCGCTGGGGAGACATTCGTTGATGTGAGTTGCGTGCCCATATACTGATTGCATACAGGACAGAACTAACAGAGTATGAAGCTCGGGAAGAACAAGCGCGTGACTGTCCGCAAGTTCAAGGAGATGGTCCTAGTGGACATCAGAGAGTACTACGAACAGAACGGTGAAATGAAGCCCGGAAAGAAGGGTATATCGCTGACAGAGGCGCAGTGGAACACCTTTTTGGAGGTCCGTGAAGCGCTGTCGGAGGCTGTGGACGAACTGAAGACCACTGTCACTGCGAAGCCGAAGCCGAAGAAGAAGAAACAGGAAGACGACTTTATCGATGACGAAGAGGAATAAACGAGTTTAACGGTTTGACTTCTATACGTATTTGACACTGCATTCGAAGCATCTGACATGTATAGGTTTAGCCCCGCGAAGGCCTGAGCAACTGATCAACAAATTAGCCGCTGAGAACTTATCACCTAAACCATATACGACACCACCAACAGCAACAACTACTCTTGCCAACCAAACCCGCCGTGCTCAAAATGGACGACAAGGAACCTCTTCTTCCTGACGATCCACTGAGCGAAGTCTCACAGCGGCCGCCTCCCTCGCCGCCCAGAAGACGCCGCAATACCTTCTCAAGACCATCGTTCTCAGCGTCGTCGGGCTCACCACGAGCAAACACAACAGCGCCACCAGGCACAATCTACTCGCAGAACACACAGGCAGTGTTTGCACACGACGAGCAGCTCGATTCCTCAAGAGCCAACTCTCTCAGCTCAGCTGGCGGCTTCAGAGACCTCAGAAGCTATGATCCACGCGCTCTTCCATCAACAAGACGGGGCTCATTACGAAGAATGTCCTCTGGTGATCCAGTTTTGGGACAGACTTCGAGCCCAAGCTTTGCAGAACGCTGGGTCCAACGACAGTCATTGCTGGCGACCTCACCACAGCGCCACTACGGCTCAACTCCACAGGTTGCTCATCGCTCAGGTGAAGCCATCATCGACATGGAGCGCTTTGCCAGGGACAACAGCAGCCATAGCACGGGCAGTAGCCATGCACGTGACACCGAGGACTTGGGCTCAAAGCCAAGCACAAGAAGAAACTCTGATGCGAGCTCATTGGACGACGTGTGCTTCCCGTTGGACGTGCTCGATGACATCCAGGGGCTTAAGAACTGGCCAGACATCTCAGTCTTGGAGGAGTACCACCAGGAAGAGACCGAGAGACTGCAACAAGAAGAGGCAAATGAAGTCAACCTCAAGTTTGACCAGTTCTCAGATTCTGCATCTGCTGAGACTCACTCTGTTCAAGTTGGGTTCTCTCATCCCATTGTATCCAAAGTTGACGCTCCACTGTCAAGTCAACTTCACAACAAGAGGATTAATGAAACAGAGACGCTGAATGGGAGACTCAGACCACCAAAGATTAACCCATTTGATCGTACAGCAAAGCAGAAGAATTCAAATGCAGATTTCCTCAAGACAATCAATTACCCACCACACATTGTCAACAACAACCCAGAACATTTCAGATTCACATATTTCAGAGAAGACTTGGACTCCACAGTCCATTCACCAACAATCTCGGGTTTATTACAACCAGGTCAGTCCTTTGGTGAGCTCTTTAACTGCAAGGAGTATTCCAAGCCACCACACGTACCAACTCCACAGCATGGCAGCACTCCAGCACAATCGTTAAACGTACCAAGTACATCTTCTGCTACACCAATTCGTGATACGACTCCGGCTCTTTCAGACACCAAAACCTCATCTGTCAATGAAGAGTATTCACCATTTTGGCTTGATATCTTGAATCCAACTGAGGAAGAGATGAAAGTTGTTTCCAAAGCTTTCCAAATTCATCCATTGACAACAGAAGATATCTTCCTCGGTGAGACTCGTGAGAAGGTTGAACTCTTTAAAGAGTACTACTTTGTCTGTTTCCGTTCATTTGATATCGTTCAAGAGCGTAAGAAGAAACGTATGAAATCCCAACAGTTGGATGACTCTGCCTCGTCCATTAAGCAAACCCTCTGGGAAAGACTATTCTCGAAATCACCATCTTCACAGTACCCAACACATGGTGCAACTTCAAGTTCGGCCAGATCTGAAACTTCCTCAAAGAGAAGAAAACGTAAACAACTGGAACGTGAAAAATATCAAAGAAAGTCTGGTGAGAAGCATATCCCTAAGAATGATGAATTGGAACCATTGAACGTTTACATCATTGTCTTCCGTCATGCAGTTTTGACTTTCCATTTTGCACCAACTCCACATCCTGTTAACGTTAGAAGAAGAGCTCGTCTATTGAGAGAATACTTGACTGTCAGTGCCGATTGGATTGCTTATGCCTTGATTGATGATATCACTGATGCTTTTGGTCCCATGATTGAAAGTATTGAAGATGAAGTTAATGACATTGAAGATGCAATTTTAAGGATGCACCCCGGGAATGATTCATCAGATGAGGAATCAAGTGATAGTGACGATGATTATGAATTTGAACAGAGGTCATCATTGTTGAGAAGGAAAGGAAGTGTTGTTGATAACAGGTCAATGAAGAGTGTCAGTTCTGCAAGCACGAGATCCACTGCCTCTAATGTCATTGAATGGAAGAAGAAAGGTGATTTACTGAAACGTATTGGTGAATCAAGAAAAAGGGTGATGTCATTGTTGAGATTGTTGGGATCAAAAGTTGATGTGATTAAAGGGTTTGCCAAAAGATGTAATGAACAATGGGAAGTTGCACCAAGATCAGAGATTGGTATGTATCTGGGAGATATCCAGGATCATATTGTGACTATGGTACAGTCTTTGAACCATTATGAAAAACTGTTGGCTCGTTCTCATTCGAATTATTTGGCACAGATCAACATTGATATGACCAAGGTCAACAATGATACTAATGACGTTTTGGGTAAGATTTCTATCTTGGGTACTGTTGTTTTGCCAATGAACATTGTCACTGGTATGTGGGGTATGAATGTTATCGTTCCTGGTCAAGAGTATGATGGATTGACGTGGTTTTGGGGGATTGTACTTGGTATGTTTTTGTTTGCCACTTGTTGTTATTTCTACATGAGACGTATTTCTGGTCTGTCTTGAAGATTGATGTCACATTGTTTTATACTGCATATGAACTTAATAAATCATAGAAACGTTTGTGTACTCTACATCAAACTGCGTAGCAGAACACTCTAGCTTATACAGGACATTTAGAAATGCAATAACGGTACTTGTAGTATAAGATGTGGAGTATATAAATGCATCAGTATAAGTTAATCATATGGTTGTCGATGGTCCTTAGTTCATAAGAGTAGAAGTGCCTTCAATGTAAGTGTTCTCAGCTTTACCACTCTTGACAACGTCCATGAAATCAACCGATTCAAACTGCCAGTTCAACTCATACCAACCTTTTTTGGTCAAGAAGTTCTTCTCTGGCATACCGGCCACAGGAGATATGTAAACCAACAAACAGTAAACAACAAAAGAGACGATATAACCAGCAAAGAAGGACAAGTTGTAGATATAAGTAGCACCAATTGGCACAGTGGCACCACAAGCACCAGCGAAACCAACCACGTTTGGAGCAATACCACAGATGTACGCAACGTAAGCTCTCCAATTGATTCCCAATCTGTTGTAAGAGTAGTTGAGGCCAGGAGCATTGGAGTACAAATGGAAGGCATTGACGTAACCTCTTCTGACGACGAGGTAATCGGCGGCGATCACACCTGCAATGGCACTGAGGAAGACAGAATAGGCTGACAAGTAAGTGGTGAAGTTTGCAGAAGAAGACATGAAGTGCCATGGACAAACGGCAAATGCAACAGCGGCACAGATGAATCCACCACGTCTGATGTTGATGTAACGAGGCAAGAGGGCAGAACCATCTGTACCTGCCGAGATGGAGTTGGCAGAGATGTTGGTACCGATTTGTGCGAGACAGAAGGCAGAAGAGATGAAGAAGACACCAGCACGGTCACCTGAAGTGTATGACTCGACGTAACGGGTCAAGAGGTCTAATGGAGACCAGTACACTTCACCATACATCGATTTGGAGGCCGATGAAGCCAAGATACCAATCAAAGATGTCAATGCAAAACAAGTTGGAATGGAGAGTAACTGTGGTAAAGCAGACGCGGATGGGGTCTTGGCCAATCTTGTGAAATCTGGACAGTTGAGGATGAACGTGGAGAAGTTGGCAAGGGAACTCATTGTGGAGATGATGAAAGCCCAAGCATGAGCAGAGCCTGAGATCTGTGTTCCTTGGCGAATAACTGGGCCGATACCATTAGCACGGACGATTGTCCAGACCAAGAAGCCGATACCGGCAGACGAACAGAGATATGCTTTGGCGGTGAACAGGTGTCTGATCTTCTGTGGACGTGTGTAGATGAATGGCAAAGAGATGAGACAGAAGAGGAAGTAACATAGGAATTGGAAAGACGTGGTTCCAGAGCTTGGGATGGCGTTGTGGATTCTTGTGTCCAAGTCAGCACCGAAGATGGACTTGAGCATTAGTTGGACACATTCTCCTCCGAGCCATGCCTGGACGGAGTACCAGATGATGGCCATGACGACTCTGTTAATGACAGGCCAGATGGAGCCAAATGTACCGAATGATGTTCTGCAAGCGACTGGGAATGAGACGTGGTAATGGGAGCCGACTCTTTGCGAGATGAAGACGAAGAATGCCAGTAATGTGTATCCCAACCACACAGAGATCCAGGTTTCCCACCAAGAGAGGCCTGCTTGGACACCAGTTGATGCGATCTCCCAAGTGTTGATGTTGAAAGACTCCGAGATCCACAAGAAGACAAAGTTGAACCAGGTCCACGGTCTCTCCTCGACATCGAGCACCGGCTTGAGGTCCGTGTTGATGAGGAAAGATTCAGAAAGCGTCAAATCGTCGTCCTGGAGCGACCACGAGTCCAAAAGGCGCTGGAGCCAGTTCTGTGAGGTCTTCGAGTTCGGGGCATCGGACACAGACACCGAGTCGGCCACATCAGCGGAGTAGTCGTTCTTCTCCATGTTTTGGTGGTGGCTGGTGCGGGGATATTCCTTGTGGCAAGTCTGGGATGGGACGAGATAACGGTGGGTATTTAAGTGCCAGCTTCGCAAGCAGCCAAGCAAACGGCTCGTGATCCGCCCAAAGTCATGAGATCTGCAAATTTTTTGAAGATAAGATGCTTCCCCAGCCGTACGTACCTCAAGCGATTTGCACCGAGACATTTCCGACGGGGATACTTTTGCAATCTACGAGCGGGGGGTCGGAATTTCCAAGTGTAAAAAGCATTGTACGATAAAAGAGTATATAGGAGTGTATCAGCTGAGGAACTTTGTCTGGCCACGCTCAAACTCGTTCGGGTGGTTCTCGTTTATCTCCGTCATGAAGTCTGTCTTATTGTCGTTGACAAACGTCTCGTACCAGCCCTTTTCGGTGAAGAAGTTCTTGACAGGGAGTCCGGTGATTGGGAAGAAATGTGTCAAGACTGCATACGTCAAGAAAGAGGAGATGTAACCGGTGAAGAACGACAGGTTGTAGACATACGTGGCGCCGATTGGCACAGTGTTACCGCAAGCACCGGCAAAGCCAACAACGTTAGGCAGGATACCACAGATGTAAGCGACATAGGCTCTCCAGTTGACACCAATCTTGTTGTAAGTGTAGTTGAGCTTTGGGTCTGCAGAGAACAAGTGCCAGATGTTGATGTAGCCTCTTCTCACAAGCACGTAATCACTGTGGAGGACACCACACACGGAGGACAAGAAGACAGAGTAAGCAGAGAGGTAAGTGGTGAAGTTGGCAGACGTCGAGAAGAAGTTCCAAGGACACACACAGAAGGCAATAGCGGCACAGACGAACCCACCACGTCTGATGTTGACGTACTGTGGCAACAGAGCGGAACCGTCAGTACCGGCAGCCAAAGAGTTTGCAGAGATGTTTGTACCAACTTGTGCCAATGCAAATGCCAAAGAGATGAAGAAGACACCGGCACGGTCACCTGAAGAATAGGACTCAACGTAACGAGTCATCAAGTCCAATGGAGACCAGTACGTCGTGCCGTACATCACAGTTGAAGCTGAAGAGGCCAAGATACCAATCAACGAGGTAATAGCAAACGTTGAAGGGATAGCAATCAACTGTGGTAATGACGCAGAAGCTGGTCTCTTGGCCAAACGAGAGAAATCTGGTGCGTTGATCATCAGTGTGACAAAATTGGCCAAACAGTTCATTGTAGAGTTGACAAATGCCCAGGCATGTGCAGAGCCTGTCAATTGTGTCTTTTGCTTGACAACTGGGCCAATACCACCGGCACGAACAAGCGTCCATACTAAAAAGGCAATACCACCAGCGGAACAGACATATGCCTTAACAGTGAACAAATGACGAAGAGTTTGAGGTCTTGTGTAAATGAAAGGCAATGAGAACAAACAGAACAAGAAGAAGGACAAAAATTGGAAAGTTGTAGTACCAGAACTCGAAATACCATTGGTGATTCTTGTGTCCAAATCAGCACCAAAGATGGCTTTCAACATGAGTGCCACACATTCACCACCAATCCACGCCTGGACCGAGTACCAGATAATAGCCATGACGACTCTGTTAATGACTGGCCAGATGGAACCGAAAACACCCCAACTCAAACGACAGGCAACTGGGAAAGTCAAGTGGTAGTAAGAGCCAATTCTCGAAGTGATGAAGAGGAAACAACCAGCCAAAGCGTACCCAATCCAGACGGATAGCCAAGTTTCCCACCAGGACAACCCATTCTGAACACCAGTGGCGGCGATTTGCCAAGTGTTGACGTTAAAAGAGTCAGCAATCCAGAAAGCAACAAAGTTCCACCAGACCCAAGGTCTCTGTGCCTCGTCCAAGATAGGCTGCAAGTCCTTGTTGACCAAGAACTGTTCCGAGAGAGTCAAGTGTGTGTCCTTGTGCAAGGACAGCTTGTACAGGAGCGAACGGAGCCATTCTGGTTTCTTGGACTTTTTCTCATCGATGGACGTCTCTGAGCCACGGTCCTGGTCGTCGTAGTGGAGCTGCTCGAGCTTCTTCTCGTGGGAGCCCTTCACGAAGTCTGCCGAGTCGAGTTCTGACATCTTGAGTTACTTGATGGAGTGTTGTGATGCAATACACATGTGCAAGTCCAACATGGGAGGATCGCTGCTCGTTCTTATACTTGGCGATCATTGATCAAGAGTGTATCATGGTGCTTTTGTTAAGTGCACAGAGTTCCTCAGGGTGACGCAGCACGGCGTCGATAAGCAACACAGCACACAACACACCACACAGACCAGGACATTTGAGCACAGAACAGCGTGTCGTACCTGTTTGTTGTACAGTCCGATAAGAAACAGGCCAAACATCTCCACAGTGGCACAAATAGCAGCGGTGCCAGTTTAGCTGTCGACCGGAGTTCTCCGGGCCCGCCGAGCTGCGGGGCCGCCAAATGCCGCAATAGGGCAGAACTCTCTGCGTTATCTATGTACAACAAGGCCCTGACAGGAGTCAGCTGTCAGATTATTTACTGGAATTGAGGTGCAAATTGATGGGGTAATTGTGTGCCAGAAACAGCTGTGTGGCTGTGGACCTCAGACCATTGCTGTCTGGAATTGTCTTGCCGCTTGTCTCAGCTGGTGATAAGAGTCGCTATGAGGGTATGATGCCACGGCCTGATACGTGTGGGGGTGGCTGAAGCCTGACTTCGCCGGCGCCAGGTGAGACATATAACTTAAGCGGCGATCGTCTCTTCTTGGTCTCTTGTTTGGATAAGATCGTTGTGTGATTGTGTGATTGTGTGATTGTGTATCTGCTACAGATCATATGACAAAACAGTATACTTCTTAACTCTTAACTGTGTACACACAGACCACGGAGACCAGCCCCATGGACATTTATAACTTATACGTGTAGATCTACTCCTCCCTCAAGGCATCGTACTTCAAGACAGCACTCAACATGGTCATGAACCCATCATGGACCTCTTCTGGAGAGCTGTACTCTTCTGGGTTGTGAGAAACACCATCTTTAGAAGGAATGAAGATCATTGAAGTTGGAACGTGCAATGCCGTAGCACATGAGTCATGACCGGCTCCACTAACGATCTCACGAGTCTGTTCAACACCAAACAGTTCAGATGCACTCTCACGAACACATTGGATACACGTCTGGTTGAAGTGAGTGGCCTTCTGCGTATGGATATGTTCAAACTCAACAGTGATCTTATCACCAGTCTCCTTGGCAATCTGTGCAAATGAGGAACGAGCAGTATCAATCTGTGACTTCATTTGCAAATCATCAATGTGTCTGAAATCAATACCGAATGAAACTTCACCTGGGATAACGTTCATAACACCTGGTGACAAGTCCAATGTACCAGTACTACCCATACCATCATGTTCTTTAGCAATCTCATTAACACGAACAATCATCTTTGCAACCGCCAATAAAGTATCAGAACGCATATCCATTGGTGTAGTTCCAGTGTGTTGAGCTTTACCTTTGACATGGACTTTCCACCAACTATAACCTTGAACATCAGTCACAATACCAATCTTCTTCCCCTCACGTTCCAAAGCTGGACCTTGTTCAATGTGGATCTCAAAATGGGCAGCGATTGGATAGTTCAAATAAGAGCACTGAAGCTCTCCTTTGTAACCGATTCTGTCCAATTCATCACTCACAGTCTTTGGTGTGTCATCAGTGATAGACTCCATCTTGTAAATGTCCTCCTGTTTAGAAACACCTGACCAAACTGAAGAGGCCATGAGTGCCATTGGCCAACGTGCACCTTCCTCATTCATCCAATTGATGAGGACAATAGGGAAACGAGGGACGTAGTTGTTCTCTTTCAACGTTCTCAACACTTCCAAGCCACTCAAGACACCAAGGATACCGTCATAACGACCACCAGTTGGCTGAGTATCCAAATGGGAACCGATAGCTGTTGGCTTAGCATCATTGTTCTGGCCAGGGAACACAGAGAAGATGTTACCCATCGAGTCAATTGTCACTTTACATCCCAATTTCGTAGTCTCTGCAATCAGCCAGTCCTTCACCTTCTTATCCTCATCGGACAAGGCCAATCTACACACTCCGGTCTGAGTGTGGTGGTCTCCCCAGGGAAACTTGGCTCCCCATTGTGCAGTGTCGTGGATGGTGCTGATAAGGCGTCCTGGCTGCGTGGTGAGGGCCAGCGCCGGGTTCTGTGCCGACAAAGACAGTGTGGTAGTCGTGGTTGTAGTGGCGGACATCGTTGTACCTGTGATTTCTCCAACTGTCCACAGAAAAGAACCAGGAAGTGAAGGGATTCGCAGGTCTTTATATGCTTCTACCAACTGTTATCGCGCCTTCCGAATCGGGAAAGCGCGACCGAAGGAAACCCCTCCACAAACAATGGAGTGAGCACCAAAGGAGCACACAAAGCGCTGCTGAAAGGGGCAAGCGCCCCGTGCAAATACACACAGTATAGCGTATAATGGAGTCCACGTACCACACGTACCAGCAGATCATGGACCTCGACGGCGCGGTGCTCAAACAGCGGCGGGCCAGGCGCAAGTTCAAGAAGTCGCTCGACGGTTGTTTGGAGTGCAAGCGGAAGAGGAAGAAATGTGACGAGAAGAAGCCGAGTTGCTCGAGTTGTGTGCGTCGGGGATCGGTGTGTGAGTGGCCTGAACATGTAAAACAGGGCGAAGGACCCTTCCATCAACAGCACCAACATCATCAACCCGAGCCACAACACCAGCCATTAGTGCACCACCAAGACCCACCCTTTGACCTCTCTTTCACCGACGATCCGCTGTTGTACGAGTTCCTCCACATCCAAAGCATCATCCAAGAAGAGGACAACGAGAGCGTCCTGTCACACACCTCATCCGTGGCATCTGTTCCCCGAGACTACGACCAGTTTGAACACTCAATCCCCGGGGTCTCCCTCAACAGAGAAGAAGCCCGTTGTTACAATGCCTTTGTGTCCACCTTCCTATCTTCCATCACACCTGCCCACTGTGACCCTCTTTTATCCCCAATGACACTTCTGTTGCCTTATGCCGTCCACAGTGAAACCGTCAGAGAGATCTTCTTCTCCTGTGGTGCCACACAGCTCGCTTACACAGACGATGAATTCATTGCCAAATCCCACCAACGGTATGTCAAATGCGTCGGTTTACTCGTTGCAGATATCAAGAAATCACCAGATGGTTGTGAAGATCACCTGTTCATCTCCGTGCAACTGTTGCAAACGCTTTGTCTCCGTGATAAGTCTCTTGGTTTAAACGCTACAAAGAGTGCAGGACACTTGGCAGCTGCTTATGAGATCTTGAAGAAACGATTCTTGAAATGTGCTACTGATGGTTCATACATGGGTCTAAGACTCTTACCTCTGGACAGAATCCTGACAGAACACTTCATCTTCAACTTCCCAATCACCATCATCCTCTGTCGTCATGATAAGCTGTCCAAAGTCCCCTCGCCATTCTCCTTCTTTGAACAGTTTGGTGGTATGCTCACAAGACCTTTCTCAACACAAGATAATTCCCCTGATGAATGGACAAATCATCCAATCCTCGGTGTCTCTTTGAAATCACATGAGATCGCCACCAAATTGACATGGATAATCCGTACCAAAACGATGCCATTAACACCAGAAGACTCATTCAGTGTCTTGGAACTAAGAGAACAAACAACATCAGAGCTCTCCCGTCTCTCTTCACTGCTCAACGAAACCCCTACAAACGCACAAAGACAAAGTATCGTCTATGCTCGTGGGATTCTTTTTGGTTGTTCCATCATCTTAAAGAAGCTTTGTGTCCCAGAGACAACAATCGCTGACCTTGACATCCAAAAGGACGTTGCCTCTATGATCTTGGAGATGGAGTACTCGAAACAGTTGGACCAAGAGCATCTATTATCGCTATGGGCAATGTTCATCGGTGGAAGTGCTGCTATAAAGAAAGAACACAGAGAGTTCTTTAAAAAAGGGTTTGAAAGCGTTAGTCAACTCATCAGATCAAGTTTGGCTCAGAAAGTCTTGAGATATTTGACTATCCTATGGGAAGAAGATGAAAACGTTGGATTGGAGTTCTTGTTTGATACCACTGTTTTGGATATCGTGTGTACGTGATCGATCCATCTATATGTATAGGTTAAAAGAATGTAAATTAATTAAAGAAAAGTGATCGAATCGTCATTATGTATATACATCACTGGAAATCAGAGAAGTTGAAGAAACGGAAAACTGGCAAATCGGTCGCACTCAACTCGGAGTATGATTCATCACCAGACTTAATCATCTCAAACTCTTTCTTATGCGTCTCATATGCCCTTCTTCCATGACTCCACTCAGTCAACAAATCAGTGTTATTACAAGCACCATGTAAAGTCAACATACCATCAATATCAAATCTCTCCTCTTTTGGTGGAACTTGAGCACCTTCACAGATTTGGTTTGGAACCCAAAGACCAACATCTGGTTGCCAGTTATGATCAAAGATATTCCAATCATCCATGGCTTTACTACCATACCATCTCTTCAAAATCTCATCAATGGCATTTGGCATGTATGCTTGACCACCTTCATACAACGTTCTTCTCAATGGGAAGATGTCAGAGTAAGTGAACCATTGGTAATGTTTACAATGGAAAGACATCTCACCTTCTTTTGGACTGATATAACCTGGTTTAGCCCTTGTCGTTTGCCACAAGGCAGAAACGTCAATGTAGATACCACTCTTGACGTCAATGTAACGAGCATCAATGAATTGATGATCATTTTGTTGCATGTAGAATGGATTTGTCTGTAACCAATACAAAGCCTCACCATTCTTTGGGTTTTCAACAACCAATGTGTTGTTCCAAACACGACCAATCTTATCCAAATCAGCAATGGACATTTGAACGTCAATGTCATTATCCCATGGTAAATTCTGGGCACTGAAGTACCAACCAATCAAGTTACCATAGTTGAACCACGAGATGATACCAGCGTGTTGACAGAATTTGAACCAAGAACGGATCAAATGATGGATAACAACAATACGTTCTTCATGAGAGATGATCTGTTTGATCCATGGGAAGTTGTAATGATGCAATTCAGCTTTACGATCAATTGGCAAGTTTGGGAAAGTGAAATAGAACTTATCAGCGTTACGAACGTTGTTCTTGGAATAGACCAAGAAGTCCAAGTACTTCTGTTCAGCTTTAGTTGGGTTTTCAATCTCTTGGTACTTCTTGAGCAAAGCATTGAAATCTTGTTGAACAAAAGCTTCTTCATCTTGAGATAAATGAGCATCCAAGGATAAATCTTCAACAGGGTGGTCTTTCTCAGCGTAAACCTTGGACAACTTGTCAATGATCTCAACTCTGGAGGATGAAGCTTGTTTGAATTCCTCCAATTCAGATTTGGAAACAGAAGACTTATCGTGATAGACAGCAGCAAGACCCTCCTGACCATATGGCTTGGAACGTCTCTCTTCCAACACTGGCCAATCAAAGTAGTTGAACTCTGTTTCAAAAGAGACACGTTCTGGGATTGTCCAATAGAAGTGCTTAAAGATAGCAGAACAGACACCAATCATTTGCAAATGCTCAAACACTTGCAATTTCTGGTTATAAGTTTCATCATCGATCCAAGCGTCCTGGACATCAAACAGCTTGTCATAACAAAGCTTGTGCATGAAGCTGTAGAGCTCCAAGTCACTGTTAAACTCACCAACCAAGCTGTCATAGGCATTGATGAAAGCATTAGCCGGTTGGGTGTCGACCCAATCAGCCCAGTGGAACTCGATTGGGTTAGCACCGAGCCAGTTCTCCGGGTGGGTTTCCTTCTCGTAGATGTGGGTGAGCTTGTTGAAGAAAGCGGTGGTGGAGTAGTTCTGGTGGAAGTTGTTGTTGACTCTGTTGTCGTTGACGAAGACCACTGCTGGGGCGTCAAGCTTGAACTGGGAAAGGAAGCCCTTTGACTGGAAGTAAGAGCGGTGGAGACGGAGCCAGATGTCGAGGTTCTTGGTCGACTCAACGAAAGAGGAGTAGTTCGACACGTTGAAGATGAGCGAGGAGAGCAGCAAGTTAGCGCCGAGGACAATGAGCGCCACGAGCACGATGAACTTGGACTTGAAGTAGTAGTTCTGGCGCTTCTGGTAGTTGAACGAGTTGTTGGACTGCGGGGAGCCCTGGATCACAGAGCTGAGCCAGACGAGCGGCTTGGTGATGACACCGCCGGCCACACGTCTGAGTTGTGGCAGCATTTGTGTGTGTGTGTGTGTGTGTAAAATGTGTTGATGGAAGGCTCTTCACGGGAGCATGTAGAGTTTATAGCACCAGGGGAAGCAGATGGGCTATCAGGACAAAGGAAACACGGTTGGCAAGAGCAGATCTGGGCGGCTGTGGGCGGCAATGGAAGACAGCAGACGGAGCAGGGCGCGTAGCAGTGTGGGAGCGTAAACCAGTCAGAAGGCACTAGCTCGGCGTGTCACTGTCAGGAAAAGGGAGGAAAAACTGAGTCGTCGAAAGCGGTAGGAGGTCTGGCGAGCAGTTGTCCTTTTGAGCAGCTTGAAATTATTTGTGAAGCGGCCGCTGGGGAAGGAGCGCGAAAGCTGCGCGATGTGTCCAAAGCGCGACCCGCGGACTGATTTGTGCAGCATCGCGCAGGAGGGCTTCGCGTCACACAGAATGTCCCGGCGCACGCGCGAGGGGGCTTGTAGTTTTCGGGACATTTTCGCGCTCGCAAAGCCGCTTTGGCGCAAAAGCTCGCGAATCCCCGCCATTTTTGATGTGCTGATCTGGAAACCCTGGATGGAGATCTGTCTCCAACACGAACTCTACACCACTTGTACATACAACACCGTTCAACTTCTGGTAACTTGTGAGCACTGTAAACTTCTAACTGTCCAGATCAGCGGCCAGCCGTACACCTGGGCAACGCCTGGGAATTCAGAAATAACATGTTCCACACGAAAGAAGAGCACTCAAATTTCATCAGTTCTGCGTCTCTGTGCGGGCCCAGCTGAGGCCTGGAGATAAGCTTAGTGTGGCCCGTACCATGTTTCTAATGGGCACGTGACATTCACGTGACGACGCGAATATTCCTTCATTCGGCACCAGCCAATTGCGGTCGCGCATTTTCCAATTCATGAAAAAGAAGAGCTTCAAGAAGAGACACTCAAAACAGAGGTGAAGTAGTAAACACACAACAACAACGTCACCACTTCATCACACAAAAATGGTTTCTGTAAGTTCGGGATCCTTCCGGTCTGTGCGGGAGTAAGAGAGAAAACAGCAGAACTAACAACATCCACAGTACATTGCTAAGCCAGCTTTCAAGGCCGTTCCACGTCTTGCTGGTATCAACCTCAAGACTTTGATCTCCTACGCTCCAAACCTCGCCTTGTGGGGTGGTGCCTCCACTTTCGGTCTCCTCGTCTACACAGAGGGTATCCCAGTCGTCCAGGCTGCCGTCTACCAGAAGCTCCCATTCGTTGGTGACCACTGGGTTAAGACCGTTGACCCAGAAGACCAGCCATTCTAATGTGCTTACCATACATTCATCATATTCTCTTCATCACATTACATCACAGGCTGGACATCTTGTAAAATGTCTCAAGCCAACTACCTATGCATCACACACACAATCTGACATTTTGGAAGCTACCACATATAAGCTCCATGGTTCATGTTTATAGTTTTCTTGTTTTACAAACACTTCTTTTTGCAAATGATATACTTGTACGTATTGTAGTGTAGTCATATGCATTTTTCTATATACATTAAAACATAGTCATTATAATTCTTATATCATCAAGCCAATCTCTCTCAAATGGGCATGGACTCCTTGTACAACGTCTTGATCAATCTCTTCATTACTCAATTTTGAATCCAACTTATCCAAACACCATTTCAACATCTTTTTGTTTTCAAATTTGATTGCAATGTTCATCACAACTCCTAGTAAATCCAATGGAATCTTCTTCAAGGCCAATTTGTTACTCTTGCTCTGTGGCATTCCCAACCTTTCATTAAAGACATGAATCTTCACCTCATCGTTCTTAAAACGTAACCCACTCAAGACTTTCTCAACTGCTCTCATTACTTCTTTCTCCCCGTACTCAAGAGTCATCAACCCTTTCAAAAGTTCAATGTATGGTGCAAATGACAAGTGTCTTTGCTCACCACGAGTCACTTTATGGATCAATGTCTGTGGATGTGCCTCTTCAGAAGTCAATCTCAACTTGGTCAAACAGGCATTGAACAGCACTCTGTTCTCAGCAGTGATGGCACTTTGAATGATAGACGACAAGTGTGACTCTGTGAAGACGTACGAATGCTTTAACATGGCATACCCCAATACATTACCAAATATCTGATAGTTGACGTTTTGTGGCTCTTGTTCGATCTGACTGAAGATCAATGAATAGGGCATAGCGTTGAAGTTTGTGCTCAAAACGGCAGATACACCAGAGAGCATGAAACCTGGGGAATAATCATAAACATCTTTGTACTTTTGCAAAAATGGGATGATCTGTGCCGATGTGTGATGTCTGTGGTAAAGTCTCTGTGATGCTTCCAATTGGTCATATGGTAAGATGGGACTTTCATGTGTCTGTTGTATCGTCTGTAAAAGAGTCTGTGGTGAGATGGCGGAGATCTGTGCATGCAGTTCTTCAGTTGGGACACGAGACATGAAATCTTCAAAAGAGGAAATGGCTCGTTCCTCGGTATCGATCAGTCCCAACAGCGTTCTGATCAGTTCTTCTTTGGCCCCGAGCTCAAGCTGCTGTGTTCTGTGCATGTCAACACCGTCTTCGAACATCTTGGAGAGCTCGTCGTGTGCTCCGTACAAGTACAGCAATTGCTCTGCGACCATGTTCTCAATACGCTCGGCCTTGATGTCTCTTCCGAGCGTAGAACTCTCCTTATTCAGCTCGTTCTCTGTCCATGGAAGTTCAACGTCTTCACTGATGAACGTCCCTTCTGTCCTGTGCTGAGATCCACTCTCGTCGAAAACGGTGTAATCAACGTTGTCCAGGATGCTTTTCTTGAACTCTGTAAGTTTGAGTTTGATGTCACCACCATTGTCAAACCCCACGATCTTTCTCTTCTTCCTGTTCTTGTCCCCGTCCACAGCATCATCACTCGATTCCGTAACACCTTCTGGTCCATTTAAAGTGCTCAGACTTCTCCATGTGGCAGCAATCGTGAGTCCAAGCAGGTTCGTAGACACAAAAAGCAGATTTGACGGGGCAGTGAAGTAGGACCACAATATCTGGCGCGGTCCACGTAGTTGAAGCTGTCGTCTGTGGAGTGTTCGTGTATGTGTGTGGAACCTGGTCGATACAAGACGTCGCGAGCCATTTGAAAGTGGGGTTCTGGCCAAACACGGCCGTATCTGTGTGCTCAGCGACATCTGGGGGCCTGAAACGGGCTCTTTTTGGTGCAATAATTACAGATTTACACCGCAAACCCACTGTCTTCAACACATCAGAATCATCAGTTTTTTCCACTCCACCAGCAGCTAAAACTTTTCGGTCCGCGCACTCCGTCAACACAGACTCCGAAGACTGAGAAGTGAGAAGTCGGTGACACAAAGACTTTTACCCGAACACCACGTTACACAGAACCACAGACTCACACACCCGCACACCACACAAGGCAATGGGCTTCCATCTGACACTGCGCGCTACCCTCCAGGGCCTCACAGACCTCCAGCCAACGGACACAGCGGAGACGCCGTTCGAGTACACTTTCGAGATTGTGTGCACCTCGTGCCGTGAGACCCACGACAAGGAGATCACCATCAACAGGTTCGAGCAGCACGAGATCTCCGGTTCGAGAGGAGAGGCCTCTTTCATCTTCAAGTGCAAGGCGTGTGGAAAGCACTCCAACGCCACAATCACAAGAACGAAGCACAACTACACATTCGAGGACTCTGAAAACAAGAAGAAGGTTGCCATCTTGGACATCGAGGCCCGTGGTATCGAATTGGTCAAGTTCATCCCACAGGGAAACTTCCACGCCAAAGGTGCCGAGTCTGTGACCAAGTTTGAGGAGATCGACCTCTCTGAAGGTGAGTTTTATGACTATGACGATAACAAGAACGACGAAGTCTCCATCACAGAGATTGAATGGGATATCACACGTTCTTGATCTTTTGTTTCAACTGCTTATGAATCAATGCTATGACAATCTCAATTTCAGATCACCTACAAGTAGATCTGTGTCTTAAACATTACAAAAGTTCATTAAATCAAAGTATAAAACGAGAGGGTATAGTATAGGGAATGTGCTCTACTATAAGTATCACAACAAACCAAGCACCATGACAACAACACCACCAACAACAGCATTACTCTTACCATACAAAGCATCAGCACCACCGGTGTAAGTAGACACAGCTGGAACAGAAGATCCAGAAACGACACTTGACTGTTGTTCAACGACTGGCGAAGAAGAAGTGGCCAAAGTCGTCACAGGGGAAGACGTCACAGGAGTCACAGCGGTGACGATAGAAGTAGAACCCTGTGCATCTGTAGTAGTGTAAGAGGAGGTAACATCAACAATGTTAGTGGCAGTGGTATCTTCTGAGGTTGCAATAGTGGATGTGGTACCATCAGCAGGTGGAACAGATGTCGTGACAGCTGGAGCAGTAGTGGAGACAAGTGTAGAGGAAGCAGATGGTTCCTCAGCCTTAACTGTGCTGGAGGAAGTTGGGGTGACAACAACAACAGAACTGGAAGTGACACATTCATCACCAGAACAAGAAGTAACAGCAACAGTAGTAGAGGATGGAGTAACTGGAGCCACGGTAGTTGGAGCCTCAGTGGTCTCTGGAGTTGACTCAGTAGCAGTCAATGGACAGTAAGTGGTATACTCAGTAACAACCCCGTTGGATGTAGTAGAGACAACAATGACACCAGTGGTAGAAATCTTGGTAGAACACTCGTTATCGGAACAAGAAGTGATGGTGATTTCAGTGGTTCCTGGAGATGGAGCTTCAGAAGTAGGCACAACTGGAGTAACAGTGGCGATGGTAGATGATCCAGAGGTTGTCACAAAAGTGGAGGAAGAATTAGTTGGAGCTGAAGCCTCTGAAGTTGGTTCAACTGGCTTCACAGTGGTGAAAGTAGAAGAGCCAGAAGTAGTCACAACGGTAGAAGAGGATGGAGCAGATGTAGTAGTCTCAGAAGTTGTCTCATCAGTCAAAGGACAGTAGGTAGTGTACTCAGTGACAACACCATTGGAGGTGGTAGTAACAACAGTGACACCAGTGGTAGAGACCTTAGTAGAACAACCATTATCAGAACAAGAAGTAACAGTGACCTCAGTAGTAGCTGGATTCTCCTCTGTCTTGGAAGTCGAAGCCTCAGTGGTCTCAACTGGAGAAGAAGAGGTTGGGACAGACTTAGTGGTGACAAAAGTAGAAGATCCAGATGTAGATGTAATCACAGTGGAAGATGGAGTCTCTGGTTTGACAGTACTGAAAGTGGAAGCTGGAGTCTCGGCTGCGGTGGTCTCATCAGATGTCAATGGACAGTAAGTGGTATACTCAGTGACAACACCTTGAGATGTAGTTGTAACAACAGTGACACCAGTGGTGATGGCAGAAGTAGAGCACTTGTCATCAGAACAAGAAGTGACCGTGACCTCAGTGGTGGACTGCTTCTGAGTAGAAGTGGTACCTTCTGGAGCAATCGTGGTGGTAGAGTCAGTAGATGGAGCAGTAGTTGAACCACTCACAGAACTAGTCTCAAGCTCAGAAGTGCCAGTGGATGAGGTCGTAACACCAGAAGAACCACCAGTAGAGGTAGTCTTAACATTAGAAGAGGCACCAGTAGAAGTAGTCTCAACCTTGGAAGTTCCAGTGGTAGCCTGAGAACTCTCTGTAGATGTAGTACCAGACTTCTGAGAAGTACTAGTGGATGCATCAGAGGTCTCAGTGGATGTCAATGGGCAATAAGTTGTATACTCAGTGACAACTCCATGAGATGTAGTGTTAACGACAGTGACACCAGCGGTAACAGCAGAAGTAGAACACTTGTCCTCAGAGCAAGAAGTCACAGTGATCTCAGTGGTAGACTGTTTGGCTGACTCAGAAGTAGATGTAGTACCTTCTGGTGCAAGTGTAGTGGTGGAACCAGTGGATGAAGCTGCAGTAGAGTCACTCTTGGAAGTAGTCTCAACCTTAGTGGAAGACCCAGTAGATGTGGTCTCAACATCAGAAGAAGAACCAGGGGAAGTAGTGTCAACCTTGGAAGAACCTGTCTCTGTGGAAGTAGTACCAGACTTCTGAGAAGCACCAGTAGTAGAAGTCTCGGAAGTCTCTGTAGAAGTCAATGGGCAGTAGGTAGTGTACTCTGTAACAACACCATGGGAAGTCGTAGTAACAACAGTAACACCTGTGGTGACGGCAGTGGTAGAACAGGCATCGTCAGAACAAGAAGTAATGGTGATCTCAGTGGTAGACTGTGGCTTGGATTGCTCAGTAGAGGTAGTACCAACAGGGGCAATGGTGGTGAATGATCCGGGTGTAATCATGGTAGAACCAGCGGCTGAGGTAGACTCAGTGGTAGAGGCCGTGCCAGAAGAAGAGCCAGGTGTAGAGGTCTCACCCTCGGTGAGGGAGCTGGTCTTAGCAGTAGTAGAACCAGAAGCCTCAGACGAAGAATCAGTCTCAGTGGCTGTCAATGGACAGTAAGTAGTGTACTCAGTAACGAGACCATGAGATGTGGTGGTAACAACAGTGACACCGGTAGTGACAGATGTGGTAGCACATGCATCATCGGAGCAGGATGTCACAGTGAGAACAGTGGTTGAGATTGGAGTCACCGAATTAGTAGTAGAGACATCAGATGTGAGAGCACCAGTGGACAATGTTGAGACAGTAGATGCACCAGCAACTGTGGTTGTGCCTTCACTGGAGATACTGGAGACACTGGAGTCGGAGGCCACAGTCTCATCAGCGGTGGTAATGGAGGACGATGACCCAGAAGAGACATTGGACACTGTTTCAGAGACCACATCAGATGTAGAGGAGGCAACACTGGTACCAGTGGAAGAGCTCTCTGGGCTGGTGGATGCACTGGAGGCAACAGAACCAGTTGAAGCAGGCGATGAGGCAGAGGCAGAGGCACCAGAGGAAGAGACAACAGGAGTACCAGTAGAAGAGCTCTCTGAGGTGATAGATGCAGCAGAACCAGATGTAGAGGTGGAAGAGACAACGGAACCAGATTCAGAGGAAGCGGACTCAGATGAGGCCTCATCGGCAGTCAAAGGACACCAAGTTGTGTACTCAGTAACAACACCATATGAAGTGATAGTAGCAATAGAGACTAAAGCAGGGGAAGTAGTCTGATTACAAGCATCATTGGAGCACGAGGTGATAGTAACCATCGTAGTGGTCTCCTCAGTCTCAGTGGCATAACTGATAGACTCAGAGACAGAGTAAGCAGAGCCGGCAGAGTCAGTAGAGGCTGAAGGACTGTATGTGGAAGTCGTAGCGTCTGGTGCGAGAGTGGTAAACAAAGAGTCTGAGAAGAACTCAGAGTCAACAGATGATGTAGCAGATGCCTCAACATCAGACTCGGTAGTTGACTCAATACCGGAAGCTGTGGACACAGATTCGACAGTAGACTCGGAAGCAGAAGCAGTGGAGACAGACTCTGTAGCAGAGGCAATGTAGGATGAAACAGGCTCAACAGTGGAGGCAATGGAGGAAGCATCAGACTCAGTAGCAGTCAATGGACACCAGGTAGTGTATTCAGTGATGACACCGAAAGATGTAACAGTTGCGATGGAGACCAATGCTGGAGATGTGGTCTGCTCACAAGCATCGTTGGAACAGGAAGTGATGGTGACGATAGTGGTAGAGTCCAAAATATCAACAGTGGATTCATAAAGAGAAGATCCATCAGCAGAGAAGTCGAGTGAGACAGTCGTAGCAGCACCGCCAAGTGTAGTTGTAAGTGAGTCGGAGAACTCAGATGCGGATGAGGAGGTCATATCGTCGGATGTGTATGCGGAGGAGGACTCTTGGGCTTCTGATGAGTATGCATCTGACGAGTAATAGGAATCAAAAGAGCCTGTCTCTGTGGCAGTGAGAGGACACCATGTCGTATACTCTGTGATGACACCGTATGACGTTGTAGTTGCGACTGAGACCAGGGCAGGAGAGACAGTCTGTGAGCAGGCGTTGTCGGAACATGAAGTGATGGTGACCATGGTTGTGGAGTCGAGAACATCTGTGACAGTGGAAGCGTCGTAGATGAAGGAGGATCCCTCATCCAGTGAGACAGATGGCTCGTCTGAGTATGTGTTGTTGTAGTAGGAAGGCAGGGCCATGGCCATGGAGGCCACGGAGGAGAGTGCCAAAGTGGATGAGAACTTCATGACGGATGTGCCTGATGGAGGTGGTGATAGTACAAGGGGGAGCGAACAGGTGTAGAGAAGCCAAGCATGACGGAAACAACATCATATAAGTACCCGTGTTATATCCAGGACCACTGTGAAACAAACCAGCCAGGTATCACTCTCTTTCATCTCTGAAACCGCTATGGATCAAGTGTTGATGTTCTGGCCGCCTTGTGCGTCACAAACAGCGACCGCTGGTGCTTCTAAATTGGGACCTCAACGTCCAGTGACGTCTTTGGAGCTCACCACAGGCGTATTATGTACCTGCATCCGTCTTCGCTTGTGTGCCAGCCGCCTACATGGCCATTGTTGCGTGCTTTTGTTGGTGTCAGAGATTGGTTTCATAGTTTGGAGCCGCGGTTGGCGCCACACAACTCGTCTCTGTAACCACTCTGAAACAAGATCTGCCGGGCAGTCTTGGGCCCTATAGTGAAAGAAGCCATCCAGTGGTCTAGGCCTTTTTGTTATCCATTGGAGAGCAAATAGGGAAATATTTTTCAAGGATCGGATTTGATTCACTAAATATACTTTCTTCAGGATCGAACCAGGGCACGAGCCATGGCCCCAAAACGCGTCGCGTAATTCCCATACAAACAAACACGGCGGCTAACAAACTCTCCATCAACACTACAGATCAACAGGAGAGAAAGTAAAAGGCATCAAATGGACAAAAAGAAGGGTCAGCCGTCGATCAGTCGCTTCTTCAAGTCTTCATCGTCTCCAGTCAAGCCAGAGCCGCCAACGAGGCCGCCGCAACCAAAGACAGACGCCGTTGTGGTCATTGATCTCAGCGATGACGACGATGATCTGATGGAAGTACCGTCCAGCTTCCCTTCTACGACGGCGGTTGTTGAAAGAACCGAGGTTGTGACCGATAAGGAGCCAAGGAAGGCTGTTGTGCTTCCAGAACCCTCTGTTGAGCCTTCAGATGCATCCAAAGAGCGTTCAGAGAAGTTCGCCTTTGACAAGCACTCCACACCATCACAGTCCACACCAGAGCAACAGGCGCTACGAGAACAGTACAAGCGCAAGTTGACACAGCAGATATTCTCCGATTCTAAGGCCAGTGGGGAGCAAGAAGGAGCTACTGATGAGGAGGATGAACCAGAAGAGGCGCATCCACCACCAAAGAGACAGAAGAGAGCCACCAAGCCCAAGCTCACTCCGCTGGATGAGCAAGTCAAGCAGCTCAAACTACAGAACTTGGACAAGGTCCTTGCGATCCAGGTTGGTTACAAGTACAAGTTCTTCTGTGAAGATGCCGTCAAGGTCCACAAAATTCTCAATATCATGTTGATCCCAGGTAAGTTGAACATCATCAACGAGACAGCAGCTGACAAGATGTACAATAAGCTTGCATACTGTTCCATCCCAGAACTGAGACTTCATATTCACCTCCAGAGACTTCTCGACAAGGGAATGAAAGTTGGTGTTGCAGATCAAACTGAGAACAGTGTCATAAAGTCCGTTGAAAGCTCTAATAAGTCCAGTCTGTTCAAAAGAAAGGTGACTGCTGTGTACACCAAGGCCACATACGTTGAGTTTGACAAGGGCCAAGGAGCCAAAGATGACAAAGCCCTGGACTCACTCATATCCATCATCGAAACTCCTCTGAAAGATACTGGTGTCAGGTTCACCATCGTCTCAATTCAACCTCTCACAGGTGAGATTGTATACGATGACTTTGAAGATGATTTCCTACGTAATGAACTTGAGACAAGGCTTCTACACATGGAGCCGATTGAAATTCTCCACTTTGAGAACAATTTGACATCACCAACAACGAAAGTATTGGATAACTTCACAAGGCAGCACTCTATACACATCAGAACCATCACATACCCAGAAATCAAGAGATCGTTCTATGAGACATTCCTCAATGAATACATTTCAAATAATGACCGTCTGTTCGACTTCCTCTCCTCGCAATCCAAAGAGTTCCAGACGTGCTGCTCCCTTCTTGTTGAATACCTTACAGAGTTTGAATTGGACTCGGCATTCAAACTTGTGGATAACTATTCCAACTTCGTGGAAGCCAATCACATGGCACTCAACGCCAACACACTCCAGAACCTCGAGGTATTCCAGAACAGCACAACATTCGAAGAGTATGGCTCCCTTCTTTGGCTCCTCAATCACACGAGATCCAAATTTGGTTTCAGACTCTTGAGGAAATGGATAAGTAAGCCACTTGTTCACAGAGAGTCTATCGAGAAGAGGCTTGATGCAGTAGAGAACATCCAATCCAGTTTCCACCATTTTTTGGAGAGTCTTGCTGGTGTTTTGAAAAGTTGTCCTGATCTTGAGAAGATGCTCAGTCGTGTCCATTATGGGAAAGCCAAAAGAAAAGAGCTCTACATTTTCTTGAACAAGTTGGATGATATAACGAGGTTGGTTATCAAGTTTGGTAAGTTTGAGATCTTAGATCAATTGAGATCACCATTATTGAAAGAACTAGTGGAGAAGCTGATTCGCTTGCTTTTGGATATCGATGTGTCCCAGTATGTTGGTATGATTAACTCGCAGTACGCCATGGACGACCGCACTGACGATTACATCCTCAAGTATTTCAACTTGGAGAAGCTTACTATCAATCAAGATGAGATCATCCTTGAAACTGAAGAGATTGACAAGCTCAAGTCGCAGTTGAGCGATGAGTTGCAGAAGATCCGTGGGATCTTGAAAAGACCATCTGTTGACTTCATTGAGAAGAGCAGAGAACCGTACTTGATTGAAGTGAGAAATGCCATTCTCAAAGCCATCCCCAAGGATTGGATCAAACTAAGCTCTACCAAGTTGGTTTCTCGTTTCCGAACTCCAGAAGTTGCTGCTCTTTACCAACAGTTGAAGTATCGCAACGAGCTGTATTTGAATGCCTGCGAGGCTGTCTTCAAGAAGTTCGTTGGCCACATTGATGCTCATTACACAGAACTCAACGACGTCATCAAAGCACTTTCCCAGTACGACTGCCTCCTTTCGTTATCTGCTGCTTCTTCCGCTGGAAGTATGATCCGCCCAACGTTTGTTGATTCTAAGATGGTCCGTATTAATGAAGGGAGAAATCCAATCATTGAGCAGTTGAGTAACTACGTTGCTAATGATATCTCAATGGATTCAAAGGCACGATGTATGATTATCACTGGTCCAAATATGGGAGGTAAGAGCTCTTATGTCAAGCAAGTGGCTTTGATTGTCATCATGGCCCAGATTGGTTGTTTTGTCCCGGCTGAGAGTGCTACATTGGGTATCTTCCACTCCATATTGACGAGGATGGGTGCTCAGGATGATTTAATGAAAGGCGAATCAACGTTTTTCACTGAAATGTCACAGATGTTACAAGTCATCAAGTCCATATCTCAGCAAAAGGCCAACTCTTTGGTTATTTTAGATGAGATTGGAAGAGGTACGGGTACTGTTGACGGTATCAGTATTGCCTCGTCAATATTGGAGTATTTGATTCAAGAGGACAACGATGCCTTGGTCTTATTCATCACACATTTCCCATCTGTGTGCAAGTTGGAGAAAGCTTATCCTGGTATCATCCAAAACTGCCACATGGGATACTTGGAACACAAGGCACACAAAGATGATTGGCCAAAGGTGACATTCTTGTACAATCTGGTTGAAGGCATTGCTAAGAACTCTTACGGCTTGAACGTTGCCAAATTGGCATTTATTGATCAAGACATCATTCAAAAAGCTTTTGAGATCTCCAAAGAGAGACAGAAGCAAGTTGAAGACAGTCATCTCATTGTTCACACTACAAAGTTGTTAAAGGCAGTCGCTAAAGTGAGGTCTGAGGACGATGAGAATTTGAAAGATCTTCACAAACTTGTGGAGCTCATTGACGAAGAGACGATTTAGACGATAAATAGAAGCAATTACGCACACTTGTTCAATGCAAGAGATTTTCACATTTAGATATATATAACGTCGTATGCACATAAAATGACAAGAAAACATAAACCAAGTACGTCGATGGTACAAAAAGAGGACCATCTATATAGATTCAGGTTAACATCATCAGAATTTGGTTTTGAATATGCTTCTGCTGTTTGATCTGGATCTGTTGTACTTATCTCTTGATATCGAATCGTATTTGATGCTTCCATAAGAGTTGTCAGCACTGTATATGGCAGGATCGTCTGTTGTTCCTTCATTGTGTAACAAAGTCATGGAGTTGAAGTCACCAAACGGATCATTCTCCTCAGTTTCAGAGTCTGTGAGGAGGATCTGCTCTTGTGAAATGTCAATAGATGTGGAGTGTGTACTCTTCTTGTGGAAGTCGGTTCCTTGTTTGGAGAGAACTGGGATCATTGGTGGGGATTGGTTACGAAGGAGAGCCCACTGTGTCGTTTTGAAGAATGGATGATTCTTGACGTCAGAAGCTCCCAATTTGGAACCAAGTCTCCTGTTTTCGTCTTTGATAAGAAGCTTTTTGATGAGACTTTTGCAATTCGATGAGATGCCCTTAGGATCTGAGAATGACACGTCTGACTTGAGGATATGGGAGAAAGTCTGATTTCTGTTAGCACCCTTGAAAGGTGTAGTTCCAAACAGCATTTCATAGATCAATATACCCAACGTCCACCAATCAACAGCCACTGTATGTCCTTTACCTCTGATAACTTCTGGTGCAATGTATTCTTCTGTACCGACAAATGAGTTTGTTCTGAAGCCATCAATGCAAATTTTGGTATCCAAAGTCATCAAGTTCTTGTTGTTTGAAGTCATGGACATGGATGGATTCTTTGTAGACTCAGTCTGTTTTGATAAATCAAAATCTGAAAGCATGATGTGTCCAGACTGATGGAGTAAGATATTCTCTGGTTTCAAATCTCTGTAAATGAATCCCATCAAGTGCAAGTATTCCAAAGCGGCAGTAACTTCAGCAGCGTAGAAACGAGCATCATCTTCGGAGATACACTTGTTATCTCTTGTCTGTAAAGCTCTGAAGAACTCACCTCCCATGCAGTACTCCATGCAGAGATATAAGTAATCTTCACTTTGGAATGAATGATAGAGTGTGACAATGAAAGGATGGTTGGAAGTAGCAAGAATCTCTTGTTCAGCCAATGCTCTCTTTATCTTGTTTCTCTGAAGCATCACTTTCTTACTCAGTACCTTCATAGCGTAAAGCCTATCTGTTGTCTTTTCACGGACAAGATACACTTTACCAACATCACCTCTTCCCAATAATCTAATTTTCTCAAATGATTGTGGACCGACTTGAACATCGGAGACTTTGATGGAGTTGGAGTTGAGGAAGGATTTCTTTCGAGTACGAGAAGGACTCATCTTTTTTTCATCAATATCACTCAGTTTGTTCTCTTGACCGTCATGTTTCAAATTCAGTGGAGCTGATGCCACTCTTCTCAGTGCTGGTTTCTCAGAAGTCACATTGGCTTGATTTTCCTTATCATCTGGTGAAGGCGGAGCTGGTTCCTCGTCAATCTGATTCAGAGATCCCTTTGAATCATCGTTGGCTTTTTTCAAAGAGAATGGAAGTGGCCCGTCGCCTGGTGATTCGACTTTGATGGTCTCGGATCCAGAGTTTTCGGCATGAGGTGGCAGTCCCTGATGGGCAAAGTATGGCTGTGATGAAACGGTGCTGTTTGTGTGGACTCCATTCTGTTTAGCCTCTGATTGTGTTTTCGATGGGTTTGGTGATGATGGTGAGCGCATTCTTCTCACAGCTGCAAATATCGATGAGCTGGATTTCTGTGAATGAAGGGTTGGTTGTTGGACCTGCTCTTCCAGTGATGGTTGTGTCTCTGAAACTTCCTTGACAGGGTACTCTGGGTGAAGATTGAGTTCATGAGTCTTTGCTGGTACTTCGAGAGTGAAATCCTCGTTGTCTTCCATCTTGATTTCTCTTGAACTCATGATCGGGGAACTTGAGTTTGACGAGGAGTTGATCTTGAACATGTTCTTGAGTTTGGTGGTGAGCTTTCTCTCCAACTCGGGTGTGTCTTCCCGTGTCTTAGTCGAATCCGAGGTTTTGCTTGTATCCGAGCGTGTGCTCATCGACAGTGGCTCCACTGAGGGGGACAAGTGCTCGTGGACCACAGCATCTGACGGTGGTGTTTGCATGAAGTAGTCAGTGTTGGTCTCCTCGGAAGCGGTGTTTGTCATCTGTGGTGTAGGTGGTCTCGTGTCGGGGCGGCTCGGCTTCTCGGAGCCAAAGCTCAACATTTTGCCCAGAGAGACAGACCTGGATCTCAGCTTGGCCATTGATCCGTTCTTGGGCTTATCATCGCCAACTGTGCTGTTGCTGTTCTGCCTGGAGTCGAGTTGGCTCGGGATCACAGAGGCGGCGGTTCCCAGTGTGCTCGTCATTTCTTGTGCAATGGTGCTGGTATCACTGTGTAGCTGTTGGGCTGAAGACTGTAGCTATGTGCACTTTGTTGTGATTGGAGAACGGCGCTTTGAGATGTAGCGCTGTAAAGGAGGTGTAAAGGAGGTTGGTGTGTAGTACCCCGTGCTGCGTGTTCTGGAGGAGGCTATGCGTGTCTGTGGTGTTTTAAGGGGCTTCCCGCGTGGCGCTTCGCTCGCTTTTTCTTGTGGGTGCCGATGTTCCAGTGAGCTTCTCACTGCACTTTCCAACAGTCCTATGATGGGCTTTCTTCGATGTAGCGCCGGATTCTCCCCCTATCCACGCTCTGGTGAACTTGTCTTCTCCTTGCAACAGAGGCTGACGATCGACGAGCGTACCGCCCGCGAAACGCGGTTAGGCCCACACAAGTGCCCTGGATCCCGTGTGGGGAACTTATTACATACAGGCTTTTCTTTTTTTGGTTGCCGTACGGTGCCCAGAGTCAAATTTAACCTAACTTTACTACTAGCCCAAGCTAATCAGTAGTACAGAAACATCCATTAGCAAACCAGTAATCAATAAATCCCAAAAAGAAACCAAGCATTATATACGACAGACCCGCAAGTAGCGGGATATTATAACAACACTTTAAATCGAAGTAAAAACCCCTCATGAAACAACACTCGCGCACAACTTTCAGATCACAGTCGTCTGCGTTCAGAAGGCTTGTACCAACCTTTGATGTCCTCACCTCTCATTCCAACATCTCTCTCAATGTGTTCACAACTCTTGACATCACTCAACCATTCGTGATTCGACCAACCACCAGCATCAACTCTTTTCTTTGGATCATAAGCCAACATTGGATTCAAAAACTCGGCCATTTCTCTAGCCATCTCTGGTTCCATCTTATACTTTTGCGTCAGCACTTGATCCAAAGGCCAGAACTTCAACGTCTCAATCTTTCTCAAACGATACCCATCACTGTGGAAATAGGCATTGCAATACTTGGACTCCTTAACAAACTTGATGAATCTGTCTCTCTCTTCAAACGAATGTAATTCCATCAGCTCGATAACCTGTGCAATGTGATCATCATCCTTGGTGTGATGCTTACCGTTCTTTGGATCAAACAAGTAGTCACCAGTCAACAGTTCAAAAATGACACAAGCTGCAGACCAAATATCAGTAGAGACACCCCAACGATGACCCAAAAGAATCTCTGGCGATCTGTATTGACGTGTCTGAATGTCATCTGTGTAGTGCATGTTGTAATAACAAGCATTTCCCAAGTCTGCTAGTTTGATGTTGATGAGTTCTGAAATTTCATCTGGATCTTCCAATGATACCGACGAAAGACGTGAATGAAGTTGTTTGGCTGTCAGCTCTGGCGTTTGTACACCACTGGTCAAAACAGATCCCTCGTCATCATCTTCATCTTCATCTTCATAATCTGAGTTGGCTTCAGAAGCTGAAATCACCAACGACGTCAAGTGGGATGAGCCAGCAGTGGATGTGGTTGGGTATGAAGTTGGGGAGTTTGAGGGAGAAGAAGTTGGTTCATGTGGAGCTGGACCTTCATCATAGTAGTTGATGGATCCTTGTAAGCGAGAGTGACGTGCCTCTGGTGAAGAGTTCATGTTCATTGGAGAAGGAGAACCCAAACTGTAGTTACTAGAGAAGTAGTCTTTGAAATCCAATTTAGTAGAGGCAGAGAGTGGAGATGGGAGTGGTTTGGAACATCTCACCGGTGTATCACAACGGCAGACAGACTTGTCACGTGTTGAACGAGCAGAGCGTGATCTTGATCCATCAGAAGACGACGTAGATGAGGAACTGTGACGTTGCTTGCGGTTATTCAACGAGGCAGACTTCAAACAACGGACAAACTTCTCGACGTCTCTAATCTCAATCAGGATGTTCTCTGGTTTGATATCAGTGTGAATCAATCCACAAGAGCGATGCATGTAGTCCAAAGCCAACAACAGCTGTTTGGTGATCTTCTTGGTGATGGACAGTGGTAATCCACCATATGACTTCTCTAAAGTGAGCAAGTTGATAACATCCTTATGAGCACCAGAATTCTTCTTACTAGAATCTTTCAAAGACTTCTTGCAATCTTCAATGAGTCCCAGTGTTGTCTGTCCCAAGACTTCGAAGACCATGCAAACGTGTCTACCATGAGGACCATCATGGTAGAACCACTCGTACATCTTCACCAGGTGTTTATACCCAGGATGGGAAGGATCAGCCGAGCTAGCTTTTTCCAAGATCTTGATCTCATCCATGGCAGCTTGTGAGTAGTTTGTCTTCGAGCGAACAATCTTGATGGCGACATGACGGTCACTAAGTTGATCAAATGCAAGCCAAACGGTTGAGAAATGGCCCCATCCCAACTTACGAACAATCTTGTACTGCTTATTGGTACCAAATCTCTCGCCAATTTCGACTGGATGGTAGCCTCCATAGCAATAGTCATCAACGTCCTCCTCTTTCTCCAAATCAACTTCATCGTCATCCGATAAGTCCAAATTTTCATCATCCTCAAAGTCGTGGTCGTTATCTTCGTTCTCATCGTCCTCCACGAGTAACGTCTGGGGCGCCAAACTCGTATTCAACGGCCAGGTAGCCGTTCTCTCACGCTGGAGCATCTGCTGGTAGCTGTCTGATCTGTGAACGGAAGGTCTGTGCTCCGTTTTGATGTAGAGCTGTGGTTGGAGCGGCGGCGTTGAGCGTGGGGTGTTGCCATGCTGGATCACCGTGTGGATGGGGAACTGGTACTCGGGCCCAAAGTGGCGCTGTGTGTGCTTTCTGTGGTCGAGAGCCATGGCCTGCGAGGTTGTATCTATGTGTCAGTCTGTGTGTGTGTTTAGCTGAGCTGTGTCTGTCTCTGAAGGCGCTGTGAGCGTTGTTCAGAGTTCAGATGGTTGCCTGAACAACTCCTTTGATAAGCGAATCTAGACAGCGGGAATGTCTAGCGTGCGGTGTGGCGCTGTGTGGTGACGGCTGTCTGGCTGTATGGGGTGTGTGTAGTGGTATGGTGTGTAAGGTCTGTGTGTATAGTCGAAGGAAGTCCGGTCAAAGAGAAGTTCCGAGTTGCCAGAACTTTTGGGCGGCAACTGGATTATCCTGATCAACGTCTCGGGGCGCCGCCTTGGTGCGCGCCACAGGAGCCGCTTTTTTGTTGGCAGCCACAATTCTCGCGGGACTCGGAGCAACAGAGCACGTGCAGCGCCCGTCCGGGGCATATCTACAGGTGGTGTCTGGGTGTCTTACGGATATGGAATTCTGGTGACCTTCTACAGCATCCTACGTACACCTCAAACCAGCTCTCATTATCAGCCAGTCCTTTCCCAGCCGTCCGCCAGCTCCCCAACAATTAATACCCGTGATCAAGTTGTGCCCCTCTCGGATAGGCCGCTGTCCGCTGTGGGTAACAACAAGCGCAATTTTCGCGAAGAGGGGAATAAATGGTGTCCGGGTGTGTGCCCCAGTACTGGGAATGATGTAATTGGGCAATAGCACATAGAACTTTATCATGGACAGATCTTGTGAATCTACAACCATATCACAAATTATACCATCTTTCAATTTTCTAGACAGATACAAGACACAGGGGTACAGAGGTCTAGGTCAAAGACAAAAACCATCCGCCCAGTGTGCCCGGGGAGGTTAATACAAAAAAAATAAATCTTAAAGCAGGAAGTGAACGAACCACAAAGTAAAACTGGGAAGCAAAAAAGCTTAGAAACACTTGTGGTGGACGATGGATGGTCCAGACTCGTCGTACTCCTGCTTGGAGATCCACATCTGCTGGAAAGTGGACAAAGAAGCCAAGATAGAACCACCAATCCAGACAGAGTACTTTCTCTCTGGTGGAGCAATAATCTTAACCTTCATGGAAGATGGAGCCAAAGCAGTAATCTCCTTCTGCATACGCTCAGCAATACCTGGGAACATAGTAGTACCACCAGACAAGACAATGTTACCGTACAACTCCTTTCTGACATCGATATCGGTCTTGATAATAGAGTTGTAAGTGGTCTGGTCAATACCAGCAGCCTCCAAACCAATCAAAGATGGGTGGAACAAAGCCTCTGGAGCTCTGAATCTCTCGTTACCAATGGTGATAACCTGACCATCTGGCAACTCGTAAGACTTCTCAATAGCAGAAGAGTTAGCAGAGGTCTGCAACTCCTGGTCAAAGTCCAAAGCAACGTAACACAACTTCTCCTTGATGTCACGGACAATTTCCTTCTCGGCAGTAGTGGAGAAAGAGTAACCACGCTCAGACAAGATCTTCATCATGTACTCAGTCAAGTCTCTACCAGCCAAGTCAATTCTGAGAATAGCGTGTGGCAAAGCGAAACCAGCGTAGATTGGAACAACGTGGGTAACACCATCACCAGAGTCCAAAACAATACCAGTGGTTCTACCAGAGGAGTAAAGGGACAAAACAGCCTGGATGTTAACGTAGAAGGCTGGGACGTTGAAAGTCTCGAACATGATCTGAGTCATCTTCTCTCTGTTGTTCTTTGGGTTCATTGGGGCCTCGGTCAACAAGACTGGGTGCTCTTCTGGAGCAACACGCAACTCGTTGTAGAAAGTGTGATGCCAGATCTTCTCCATGTCATCCCAGTTGGTAACGATACCGTGCTCAATTGGGTAACGGAGGGTCAAGATACCTCTCTTGGACTGAGCCTCATCTCCAACGTAAGAGTCCTTCTGGCCCATACCGACCATGATACCCTGGTGTCTTGGTCTACCAACAATAGATGGGAAAACGGCACGTGGAGCGTCATCACCGGCGAAACCGGCCTTACACATACCGGAACCGTTGTCGATAACGAGCTATAAGGTGTCTGTTAGTATCTCTGTCAAGGCAAAAGCAAAAGAAGGGGGCATTTTCAATGTTCCAGTGCAAGACCCTTGCATGAGAGTGATGGGCACTAAAACCTGGCAACTTGGAACAAAGAGAGATGCAAAAGTCAACGTACAGCAGCAATTTCTTCTGTTTCATATATGTTAGTATAACAATTCTTCAAAATGTTGATAAAGCACACACTCCAACTGGCGACGTTAGGGTGTTCTCCGAAATCGTTCGCGCTGCTCGGCTCCGCCGCCCACCAATGAAGAAAAAGAACAGCGCGCGCGACTCCTTTGAAACAACGGGCAAAGTGAGGCGACGGCATGGGTTGTAGCCGGGGAGCAAAAAAGGCCCAGTACCGAAAAATCCGACTGGCGCTGAGATGCCATCCGATCTGGAAGCTCAATTGGCCAGTAGAAAGTGAGATACAGTGTGGACAGAGACCCCTTAGTAGACAGTCACTTGCAATCGATCACGCGAAGAGATCTCCAGGACCGTGATCTAGTTGATCGAAGGAGCCGCGCTCACGTCAAAACGGCATGGCCGAAGAAGCGAAACGAATGGAATGGAATGTGATATCGTGTTTGGGCCAATGCGTGTCGTTTGATCTCTTGGATGCCACTTGCGAGAGTTGCCGCCCGCTGTTGTGTTGTGTTTGGGGCTGTTCTTGTGCCTGTTGGCGGTGAGCTTCGCCACTGATAGCGCTCTCGACGCCAGATCATGGCCAGAACGGCAGATGAAAACAGCGTGAGAAACAACCGCAGACGGGCGGATGCCACTTGGAAGAATGCGAATGTGCTTGGGAGTGTGTGATCAAGATTGGAGATACGTACCACCGTCCATTTTGTATTGAATTGATTAGCGTGGAGCTATGGGGTGTCACTACAAGAGCGGGCGGTGCTGGCAACAAGTCGAAAAAGGAGAATGTTCTTTTTAAAAAGCCAAAAGCGCGAAACGCGAATAGGAGGCGGTACGCCCACGCTCGGTTGGCCCGGGGGGAAAAGGTGGGCAGTGCTCACTGCTTGAGCGATGGTCTTGCGATGGCCATGCCAGGACGTAGTGATGCTATTTTCCTGCAGTGACCTTTGGTGAATTATAGGGGCTTGTATGGGCTGTGTATAAACACTGTTGTTCGTCCCCGATGCCTACCTACAAGGTTGAGAAGTGTACCACCCCTCAGCCCTCGACTGACGCGGCAGGGGCCACACCGATCACTGGCTCCAGAGAGATGAAACAGATTATATAGTGGGAAGGAGGTGTTTGAGGCCTCAGAACCACCAATAGCGTAACTCTTTGGTATGAGTAGAAAATTCTGTTTACCTGGTATAGCATCCCCTAACATTTATGGCACTGCACCCAAGTTTTACCGGCCTCGAAACCTGTCTATTCCAAATGGTCATCCGCGCCCATGAACCTCCCCATGGCCCAAGCTTATCTACTGTAAGCGGAAGTCAAGCTTCAAACACAATTGTGCTTCCCGTGTGGAAGAGCGAGATTATGATGATGCTCATGTGGTTAAGCTGTCGAACTGTAGGATATGCCTCTTTTTCCCAGAAAGTTACCCCCCAACAGAGCATGGTGGAGTTGTCTGTTGTCTGCATATCCCCTATCGGCCATCAAGACATGAAGACCCTGGTTCGAGACCCATCCAGCGCACATGGGAGATCCCAAAGATCAGAAACACTTTGTGCCAGAACCCACAAATTTCATTGGCTGGGCCGTCTCGTAGGCACAATTGTGCCACCAATTAACGCGCTCCTCAGTTGTTTGCGCACCAATAAAAAGAAACCCTACTCAACAAGATTTCCGTTTTCGGCGCATGGCCATAATTATGGGGGTTACCCGTCCGTTATTCAAGACGCGCTCCCTGCCAAACTCAGACTTTCTTAAATGGACGAAGTTCAATTTAAGTATGCGCAACCAGAAACAACATAACTCCCCAACACACCAGAACTCCACCGACGAACCACCACAACCCGCCATGGACTCGAGCATCGACCCTTCCATCGGCGCACAGTCCGGTATCTTCACCAAGTTCTCGCTGGAGAACGATCTGGCACAACAACAACAACACGCTGAGGACCAAGGAGCCCACGCAGCCCTCCTCGCCCACCAACAGGGCAGCTACTACCAGAACCCAGAATCGCGTGGTTCTCAACAGCTCATTCACCACCAGGCCGATATTGACGAGGCCAATGCTGCCGCTGCTGCTGCCGCCGCCGCTGCCGCTGCGGCTAACCTGTCCTCCATCATCAACTTCAATCAAATGGACCACGACGCCACCGACCACACGCCAACACATCAACAGCTGACAGGCCACGTTCCACACCAGATGCCGTCGCGTGAGAAGAACCAGACACAGCTGACCTTCCTCCAGAGCGCGTTATCCATCGACCGCCCTGATGAAGCCTCCTCCTCTACTCGCGTCAACCACCAACACACGGTCGATAACGACGCGCCACCAAAACAGAAACTGATCAAAGATCCGTCGTCCAATGTCAGCATTGTCGTTGTTAACCCAGCATCTAAAGACGGTAACGGCAGACTCGGAAGACCAAGAAGATTGAATGGTCTTTTTGAAGGCGAAGAAGGTGAAAGGATCGCTAGAACGCTAAAGGTGAGTGCTGACAACAACAAGGAGGAATGTCTGGTCTCCAAGTTCAGAGTTGACTCCAAGCCGATCATGGGCCCTGGCTCAAGAGGTGGTAAAGTCAAGGCACCAACACCAAAGAAGTCATCAAATGATTCGACTACAACTACCCCACAAGGTTCCAAGTTTGTCAACTTTGCGATCAACAAAGATGAATCTTCTGATGCTTCTCAAACCACTCCTGACTTGGAGCTTGAGCAACAAAATCTGGGCCCACAACAGGGAGTGTTCCAAGTTCAGCCACCATCAGCCCGTCAACTCCCACCATTGTTGTCAAACACTGTTTCAGACAAAAGACCTACGTCTCCTTCTGAAAGCTCAGCATCTGGTGCTACTATTGCCGGTACTGCTGCCCTTGAGAACTCTGAGACTGCCTCTCCTTCAGAGGACTCTTCAAAAGTTGCCAATTCTTTCATCTTGGAAGACTATGCTTCACTCAAAGCAAAGGGAAGATCTGTTCAGAAAGACAAACAGGATGTTTTCGCTAAGCTTGGTCTTGTACCACTGATGCCGAAGAAGCAAGCTGCTCATGCTGCTGCTGTTGCTGCCGCTGCCACTATATCAAACCCGCCTCCTGCACTACCTGAAAAGAAGACAGTCACGAGGCAAAGGCGTCCAAAACCAACCATCACAAAGGCCAGAGAGGTTAAGAGAAAGGACATACCAGGTCCTATCACTCCAGCATATTGGGATGCCTATGACCCAGAGATTTTGAAGTTGGATGAATTGCAAGAGCAAGGCGATGATCAGTTGATTGCTCTTGGCTACACTGTCAAGCCAGCCCCATACGCTAAAGATATCATGTTCATCTTGTCATTTGTCGCAAAGTTCAAGAAATTCTTTGGTGATATGGCAAACTTGGGTCCACAAGATTTCGAAGAAGGTTTGAAGCTTGCTTCTCCAAAAAAGTATGAAGTTGAGAACTCCAAACAATCCGATGTTGATGTCTCTCATGAAGACGATTTTGTCTCTGACAACATGCATCGCTTGCTTCGTGAGTTGTTGGGCTTGGTGTTGAATAGAAAGAAACCAATTGCTAAGTCTGGTATGACTAAAGCTTTGTATGATTTGAAAGTCTTGGTTCTTGGATTGGGTCTCCCTGCTGAATGGAGAGATGATACTGGTGTCTATACTCCACCATTGGCTGATGAGTCTTTGAAGAACCCAGAGAATGAAGAACCTGTTGATCCAACTACCAATGAATTCTTTGACACCGTTCAATATCAATATACCACAACAAAGCCATTGGACCATACGCCACTTGACAATGAGGACTTTGAAGAGACTGGATTACAGTCATTGAAACCATTTGACAGACTTGTGCTATTGAGAACGTTGTGTCATTGGTGTTGTGCCAACTCTGAGGCTGTGAGAAAGGAGATCAATGCTCAAGTTGCCAAGCAGGATTCTTCTGGTGAAAAAGAGACCTATTACGTTTCTCGTTTCATTAAAGATGGTGAAGAAGGTGTCAATGGGGCAAATAACTCACTGAAGTTACATCCTCGTAAGAAGATCAAAAAGACTGAGGATAATGAAAACCCTGTTCTCGATGCTTACACTGATGCTTCTGTTAACCCAATGGATCATCACATGTCTTTCAGATTGTTGGACTTCTACGCTGGTGATGGTGGTGTCAATGGTCGTTTCTTCTTGTGTCGCTCTGCTGATAACACTTCTGCAGGATTTTCATCTATTGCTGAACTCAAGACTCTGACCACTGCTGATAAATCCACCACTGAGATGTTGGGGTGGGTTCAACCCTCGAGATTTAAGTTGTACGCTGAAGATGTTACTACTATGCTCCGTTCATCTCTTGAAGTTGAGACTCAGCTGCTCGGTGATAACCAGGAGACATTGGATCCATGGTATGAAATTGCCTCGAGTTCTGAAGAACTTCTCCAGTTTGTTCAATTCGTTGAAGAGAGACTACAAACTTTCAAATCCACCAAATTGAGTACTTTGGTTGATTATCTCAAATCATTGGTTCCTGTGTTACAAAAATTCGAATCGGTATACACTGAGTACACTTCTCTTCAACTCAGTCGTGAAACACGCAAACGTTCCCAAGTGACAGATCTGAAGGCTAATGATCGCAAGTTGCGTAAAGTTCTCAAACAGTCTGAGAATCCAGAGGATGAATTCTTGCGTGATGACAGTGATGATGATATGGATGAAGTTGAGGAAGAGGAGTACGTTGGTCAAGAACCAGATGATGCTGATGATGATGATTATAGAGATTGAAAGAGTTTGGACTTAACACATTTTTCTTCCACATGAACACCTCCAATTTGGTTTCCCTTTTGTTTGAGTACGCTTTTGTTTTTTGATTTTTCAGTTCCTTGATTGTGTTTCGTATTGGGTGTTTCCTATCTGTTGTTTGGTATGCTCCCATACTCTTTCTTTGATTTTGTTGAGTGTGTTGTTGATTAGTTTCTTGTATTTTCGGGAGAACGTCCTTGTTTGAATTGGTATAGACAGTAAGATTGTACACGTATAAGATGATGCAGTATGTACCGGCTCACACCAGTAGATATCCTGTAAATATTAACTGATCGGTGAGCTCTTTCAGCGATCTATTCAACGTTTCCAGAACACGACGTACAAGACATGCTGGTTGGCTGGACGTCGATCATAATTTTGGTGTGACTAGATCATGGCGTAATTATCAGAGCAAGTGATCAAAGGATTTAATGCGCTTTACAGCTTTGGGTTGTTTATTGATCCGCAATGTATAGCTGGGATCTACCTACGTTATGATTACTTGCAAGCTACCATATGTATTTCACTTCTTCTGTCTCTTTGTCGAGATGGAGTTGGTGTCAACACTTCTATAATAGTCGTCATCTCTCTTCTTCTTCAACTCTCCTTGTCTGGACTCATCAATGGTCACCAACAAGTCCTCGTTAACCATATTCTTGTTCTCCTCGTTATCGTCAAAATTCAATGCATGGGAGTATATGTCAGAGTCGGAGTTAGTGTCATCCAAGTTATCAAAATCATCGTCAAACCCGGCTTCGGTGGCCTCCTTGGTGGCTTTAGTGACCTCGGACTCTTTTGATTTGGTGGTATGCATATTCTGTTGGAAAGTCTGGAGAAGTTTCAAGGTCTCCAGTTCTCTGAGTTCCTTGGAGTGCTTGTCTGATATCTTGAGCTGTGTGTTCTTGGATAAATACTCTTGTCTCTGTTTGTCAATGGCACTTTGTTGTTGATGCTCTTGTTGATCTACTTCTGAGGGTTGATGGAGATCACTCTTCAACTTCTGGACCTCTTCCTTGACTTTGTCAAGCTTGTCATCTCTCTCTTGGATGACAACTCCTGATTCACATGGTGACTGTTGACCTGTGTTCTTATCCTTGTCGGTCTGTTCTTCAAGGACAGGGGCCGCCTTCTCCTTTGCCAGTTTCTTATCGTTCAAGACATCATGTGCACTCTTCATCTTGATTTGGATAGTAGCACCGTCGTCTTCTTCCTCATCATAATCACCCAAAGAGAGCTTTACTTTCAGTTTCTTCTTCTTGGTCTTCTTATCGGTCTTGGCCTTCTGCTGTATTACCACTTGTTCTTCTTTCACCAGGTCATCAAAGTATGGAATCAATACCTCCGAATTGACGACGGTGACAGGGTACAACGGTGTTTCTCCGTCTTCATTCTTCTCTCCTTCAGTGATCCTGAGTACTGTGTAGATTCCATCACCAACAACTTTACCGAATGCCGTGTTCTTGTTCTGCAGCTCCGGTGTGTCCTTCAATGTGATGAAGAATTTCCCTGTGTTGGAGTTCCTTGAGCCCAAGTTGACAGAACCAATGATTCCCCTCTTGACGTATCGTATCCTGGTGTTGAACTCATCAGCAAACGGCTCCTGGTTCAATTCTCCATCGATTTGTACCAAGAATCCATCAACGATCCTATTGAACTGCCATCCATCAAACTTGCCATTGAGGACGTGTGTCAAGAAGGCTCTGGATGTGGTGGGTGTCTCTTTGGCCCACAGCTCAATGTCAATGGCTCCTTTTGTCGTTGTGAGGCGTACTTTGGCAGATGTCTGTGGCTCCAGCGTCGACATATTCGATGAGTTTTGTGTTTGTGTTTACTTACAAAGTCGTATATAAAAGTGTTGATGGGAAGGTGATGGGACTCGGGAGTACTTTTTTTTTCTTTTTTCGCGGTGGTGTAAGGGTGTAAATTAAAAAAGCAAAATAAAGGAAAACATTCATTTCTTTGGGTGCCTGGTCGTTTATTTATCTCTGCATTGTTCACCGAGCTAATACTCCCTGATGTTGCTGAGCCATTCGTTGGGAAGCAGGAACTCTTCACTCCAATAAAACTCTCCCGTTCGCCATTTCCTCGTCAATTTCAAGCATCTGCGACTGGCAATCAAGGGCCGCCTCATGGTTCTTTTGCTGGGCTCTTTGCCTTGGTACATCTCACCTCCATTGATTGATAAGCTTTTGACTTTGACCAGACTTGAGATAATCACATCTTTACATGAACGTGGAACTGTCAATTCAATCGTCATCTTCTCCAGCAGCCTGAGGCTATGGACTTCTTTTGAACACATTAACGTCAACTCCTTCAGTTTGGGGTATGAAGCTCTTGGGAATGCGAGTCGTATGAGTTCTTCTGACCTCATGGCTCCTACTGACGAGTGGCTCTCTTTATCACAGTGAGAAATCAATGAGATGTCAAGCATAAGTTGTCTCAATTTGGGAAACTTGACTACGACGCCAGATCCAATACGGTGGGCCGGTAAGACAAACAGAGGAATGTATCCTCTGATGTGAAGCCTTCTGACAGTTTTGGAGATGGGTTGCAAGTCTTGATCATTGATCGGTATCTGAAGGAGCTCGTTGGAGTACTGCTGGTAAGTCCGTTTCTCCAGATACACACTCTGAAGACGCCGAGGTGGCTCAGTTCCACCAAGAACTTTACGCAAGTCCCATGGTGCATCACTATCATCAAGAGAGATCAACACGAGCTCTTTCAATTGAGGTGAGGGTCCGAATGTTGGGATGGTTCCCTGACGCTTTACAACGCTAATCAAATAAAGTCTCTTCAAATTTGGGGCGTTGATCTGAGTGGTGGGCCATTCCATTGTATCGTATCTTCGTGGTGTCAATATCCACCAATACAAAGTCTTTGCATTCCAATTGCGCCCTGTGTCCATTCCTAGGAATGTGGAGCCTGGTATTCCATACAGCTTGACAGTTGAGTAGTCAGAGTAAGCTATTGAAGTGACGTGTGATCCATCGGCCGGTCGATCTTGTAACATTTGTCTTCTCTTGATGAGGCATCGTGTGGCTTGATCCTGGGCACCTGTATCAAGTCCATATGGGTTTGAGTAATTCCAATTGTCATTGACCAAGCCGAAACTAGTAGAGGTTAATTTAAACTTCCTGAAGTTTCTTATAGAGCTCTGCAGGAGTAATCGGGATATAAGTCCGCTATTTGGGGATTCAGCAATATCTGGAACCAAGGAGCTGGTAAATCTAATTCGAAGTGCCTTGTTTGGGAGGAGTGCCAACCTAACAAAGGGGGCTGATGCGGCTGTTCCCTGTGTGTGCAAGTGATCGTCGGGTATCATGTTGATACATAGCACATCAAGGTCGAATTGTATCTGACGATCAACTGACATGTTGAAGTTTACACAATTATTGACCAAAATGTCGTTGACAAGAGTGTGATCCTCTGTGTGTAATGCATAGTTATAACGAGAATACAAGCCTTCGGTACACTCCAGGTTCCAGCATGAGTTCTGATTCTGATCATTACGGGAGAATGTGACTATGTTGCTGTTTTCTTGAAGATTCTCTACTCTCAGGCTGTTGCTATTGTCCAGTTCCTTGTAGTCCACCTTAATCTGCTTGAGATTACGCCGGCTAATCGGATATTTGTGCTTGAATTCGAATCCGGGATAAGGATCCAGTGCGTCACTCATGTGGCACTTCTCTGGGTCCAAGGAACAACTTACCCAGACGAATGGGGATGTCGAGATTGGATATGTTTGCGCGTCGAGACGGGCCCACGGCCAGGGTTCCGGCATGGATTTAAAGAACAACTTTATTGGCCGGTTGACTGATGTTGTTCTTGATAGAAATGGAAGCTCGTCCTGGTGTATTCTCAAGAGTCCACCTGCGAAGGGTGAGTAGTGCACGTCGTAGATTCGGTATGGTGGCATATCAAGGTCATAGACGACGAGTACCAACTGTGCAAGCCCATTGAAGGCGTAAATGAGGTTCCAGAACATGTCCCACGAGGTAATTGGCGACTTGATTAAGTACAAGAGAAGATGTACCTGTATCTCCTTGGGCAGTGCTGTTAGATAACAGCGGGGTAGTGTGGGTAGGGGCTCTTTTTTACTCAAGCAGAGCCTCCTCAATGCACTGAACGTCATGTTGGAACAGTTTCAGTATGGATTTGCTTGCACAGTTTAATAGAAACTGCGTCCGAGCGTGTTTACAATTTTGAGCTCATTTGCAGCACCGGTCCTGCACGAAGAGCTGGCTTGGTGTCCGGGTGTAGCGGCCCCGGTATAGCCACTGTACTCTGTCCGCAGCTATGTCTAGGTGATACTTCTGCCATAGAAAAGGAGAAGGACAGAAGTCAGTCCATCATGTACACACATGCACCGATTGGAGAGTACGCACGTAACACTCCTGTCATGATCAACAACAACACAGCCATCAGAGCACCCGTAGCGAGGTTCTTCATACCGGTTTTGTGGCGCAGCTGGGGCCGGGGGTCGGAACTTTGCGACATATAACCATGATCCTTCAACCCTTCAACGCTGGCATTCAACTCGGAAGAAGAACACGCTCTTGCACACTCCACACAATTCACTGCTACCTGCCACCGCTTTTCCCAGCTTTTCAACTTCCTGGCCCGCTTTCAAAAATGACTCCACTCTCTCCAGAGCTTATCACTGAAATCACAGCCGCCGTAACTATACCATACCTCCCATCACTCCTACACTTGGCTCCTCTGCGTGGTCTCCATATGGCCCAGGTATCAGGTTTCGCCGCACAGTAACCATATGCTAACCTTCTGCAGTGCTTTGGAGGTCTGAGCTTGCTGAACTCCATTGCTGTTCCAGTCGCTCAGGCGTTGCTGCCAAGACCTGACTCTACTAGAGCAGGCAAGATCACATGGGACCCACTTCAAGTTTTGTCCATCAAGCATGACCTATATGTGTTCCAACAATACTGTGAAAAGAAGGACGTGAACTTGTTTGACGCTGATGGTGAACTTAAAGTCGACAAGTCCGCGGCAGATCTGTTTGTCATGACCTTCTCGAGAAAGTACTATGCAGAAGCCCCACTCGTCGGACCGCCGCCTCGTTCAACAATTGGACAGTGTTGGTCTCGTTGGAGATCAAACCACTCCGAAGACTACCGACTGAAGAAAGAGTTCGAGTGTGAAGCTATCAACATGATCCCTGATCCGACACAAGGATCCATTGACTTCATTACATACTCGGCGAAACGAGCATCAAGAATTTCCAAACGAATGGCACTGTTGAAGAACAGTACCTTGAAGAGGGCTTTCAGAAAAAAGAAGACTGAAGAGGGGTATCAACTGTCAGAACAACGGTTTGTCCGGGCCAGCCGTTTGGCACTGAGAGTGCGAGAAGCTGCAGCAGAAGCACTGCCAGTACTGCCAGTACTGCCAGCTGCTCCTCGAAACGGATGGTGGAGAAGAGTTCGTCCGTGGTCCAAATGATCACGATGATAAGCAACACCTCAGATAATGGGCTTGGTGTTACAGTCCCTTGTTTTGGTTCCTTTCAGTGTTGGAGTCATTGCCATATACCTTATCTCTTTTTCCGGTTCTACGCTGATCATATACTCTCTTTTCTGCTTTCTAATCAAAACGACGTACGGGGTTCGGGGTTTAGCATCTCATTGTAGTATTCGATTTGTGTGTGTGTGTATGTGTGTGTGTGTGTGATAAATAAGAATAAATAGTGCCAAGTTGGAAGTGGCTAATAAATAAGAGGTGAGCAGTTAGTCTCATGTCATATGACATTCAACACGACAGCATAATAAAGAAGGCTCAACGACCATCAGAGATATGGAACTCCTGGGCCTCAGGTGGCAGATCTTGAGCATGGACGTTGGTTCTCAAGTATCTCGTGTATCTGTACACCAAATCTTGTAATCTTGCAGGTTCAATACCCAAATCGGCAAAGGTCTTGGCCCCTGGAGTGATCACTTGGTCAATGAACTGTCGTTCGACTTGGTCCGCGTTGGTCATTGGCCACCAGAACTTCTGCAGAAAGTTTGTGCCTGCGATGGCCAACTCCTTTGGAACATTGACATTGGTATAACGTTGTCTTGTCACTGGTTCAATCAGGTATCTGATATCACGGACGGAGAAAGCATCAGGACCGTTCAACTCAAACAAGTCACCAGTGGTAGAGTCATCGAATCCAATCTTCTCCAAAGCAGTGGCAACGTCAATGACATGGGTAGGATACATGATCTCTTTCATGTGGTTGACAGTGAAGATACGGAAGCGAGAGCCGTAGTAGTTCAGTAAACGGTCCTCTCTGCCAAACACTGGTCCTGGTCTGACAATTGTGACATCTGGGTAAGCCTCACGGACTGCCTCTTCACCAAGACCCTTGGTGGCATGGTAAATGGAAGAGGAGTTGGCATCAGCGTTATAAGCAGAAACGTGAACCAAACGTGGAACTCCATTAGCAGCAGCAGCCTCTGCAATTCTTCTTGACGCCTCGATGTTGACATCTGCCATGGAGAAGTTCTTGGTGTTGTAATCAGCACCGATGAAGTTGTAAACGATGTCACTCATTCTGACAGCCTCGTTGATGGAGTCCAAGTTTCTCACGTCAAACTCGACAAAGTTGACGACACCAAGATCACCAGGGACCTTGAGAAAGCCCTTCTTTGAGTCATCGCGGTATGGAATAACGGTGATGCTGCCGTTCTGAGCGAGTCTCGAAGCCAAATAGCGACCCAAGAACCCAGTGGCGCCGAAGACGGTGGCCGTGTAGCCTGTTCTTGACGAGCGTCCGTTGTGCCCCACAGCGAGCTTGACATCGCCGGTGCGGGTGATGTTGATGTCGCTCTTCAAGATCTGAGTCGATTGGCGGCGGATGGAAGTCCACTGTACACGTCTGGAAAGCATGGCGGGCTGATTTGTGCTGTTTGCCTGCTTCTTTGCGTCCGTCGGCGTTGTTGTTGTGTGAGGTGGAGAAGTCGTCAATTTCGCATGCTTTTCATTTGTGGGGCCTTTTTCCTGGTTACACGTGATGAAATGGCAGTCTGTTACATACACATACACCTTTTATGGCTACGGGAAAAGCAAAGGGCTTATACAAGGGTGCAAGATCTCTTGATTGAAGCTTGTAATACACAGAATTGAAGAAAATGGGGGGGGGGGTGGAATTGTAGATGAGGAGTGGCTCCATGATGCGGGAACAGACGGTTCTTTTGGTGTCTCTTTTTGTGCGGTGTTGTCAACCACACAGCTTAGATAAAGAGACGAAGGATCTCGAGAACGGCACCACCTCCAATGAGGAAGGCCAAAAGAACTTGAAGTGATGTGTTAGTATTGTGGACTCTTCAGATCGTGAGACAATGGAGCAACAAAGTCGGAATTCAACTTACTGAACCAACCTTTGGAGATAGGAAGGTTGAGCTTCTCAGCAGGCTTTGGCTTGCCCATCTTCTGTTGTTGTTTCTTGGCGAACTTCTCGTTTGCAAGACGCTGCTTTGGTGTTTGTTGGGCCTGTTTGGAGTTAGTTTAATTTCTTGATTCGAGGGAGTGTTTGCTTGAGTGCCAGGTGGAGATCGTATATGGGTCAAACGATGCATGGCATTGGTGGTGTTTTTTTTGACCAACAAGGAGACGAATCGGACACTTTATCGTGGGTAATTGCACTTACCATGGTGTATAACTGTGTTGTGTATCTGGTTTATCAATCTCCAGGGGTTGTTATGGAGAAGCACGTCGAAGATCAAAGTGTCTACGTGTTGGTTTTCAGTGGAAGCGCGACGCGCGACGCGACTGGGCCATTTGGCAAGGGTTTTGCGCCGTTGAATTGAGTGTTACTGGGGTACAAAAGACCTGCTCTCACTATGAACCGACAGTGTGGTATATAATGATTTGACCAGCTGTGCTGTATAATTATAATCCCAAAATATCCACTTCTCCTGCTGTTTTCAGACACTAAAGGCTATGAGGTTATGAGCCCTGCCCATTCAAAGATAAAAAAATCAAAAAAAACTAGCGTCTCCTGGTTTCGATCCAGGGACATCAGGGTTATGAGCCCTGCGCGCTTCCACTGCGCCAAGACGCTGCTGTTATAGATGGTTATTAAGGGGTGTTCACCTGACATTGTGTTTTGCAGCTGGTAGGGGCAACACTCGAATATATTCTTTGCAACAGTGCTCTCATCTGGTACAGCACGTGGATAAAATTTGAATAACTACTGGAGCGTCATCTGATAGTGTAGGTAACCCATTCTCCATCAAGTTTGACGGAACAACCGGCCCATATAGCTCCCAAGACAGCAGATTTGACGTCATTGTATGTACGCGAAATGTAAACAAGCGCGCGCCCCGGGATCTAGACTTTCGCCCGATCGCGATGTTTATTTTTGGACCGCTCTGTTTTTCTTTGTGTCGCCCAAAACATTTCCTCCCTCCACCACACCACTTTCCACCGGTCAAAGGAAACATATCTCCAACCACAATGCGCGTCTCCACTCTCGCCATCATCGCCTCTGCCATCGCCTCCGTCCAGGCCATCGGTGAAGTAAGTCCCCACAGAAGCCGCCCTGTCAGAGGCCCCATTCCCCCCTCTTTTTACCATTCAGAAGCAGCACATACTGACCAAAACCAACAGTTGGCCGTCAACTTGGGTGTCCAGGACACATCCGGATGCAAGACCGCCGCAACCTACAAGAAGGAGTTGGAAATCCTCTCATCTTACACCAGCAAGGTCAGAGTCTACGCTGCCTCCGACTGTAACACTTTGGAGGTCTTGGGCCCAGTCGCTGAAGAAGCCGGTTTCACCATCTTCCAAGGTATCTGGCCAACTGACGACACCCACTTCGCCTCCGAGAAGGAGGCCCTCCAGTCATACTTGCCAACAATCAAGAAGTCCACCATCGAGTCCTTCCAAGTCGGTTCCGAAGCATTGTACCGTGGTGATTTGACCGCCTCCGAGTTGGCTGACGACATCAAAGCCATCCAAGATCTCCTTGCTGACATCAAGGACGTTGACGGCAACTCCTATTCAGGTACCCCAGTCGGATTTGTTGACTCCTGGAACGTTCTCGTTGATGCTGGCTCCACCGATGCCATTGAAGCTGCCGACTTTGTCTTTGCCAACGCTTTCTCTTACTGGCAGGGTCAGACCATGAGCAACGCCTCATACTCTTTCTTCGATGATATCATGCAAGCCTTGCAGACCATTCAGACCACAAAGGGTTCCACCGATATCACCTTCTGGGTTGGTGAGACCGGCTGGCCAACTGACGGTACTGCCTTCGAGTCCGCCACTCCATCTGTTGACAACGCTGAGTCCTTCTGGCAAGACGCCATCTGTGCCATGAGAGGTTGGGGTATCAACGTCATTGTCTTTGAGGCCTTTGACGAGTCTTGGAAGCCAGACACTTCTGGTACCTCCGATGTTGAGAAGTACTGGGGTATTTGGGATGCTGAGTACAACTTGAAGTATAAGTTGGACTGTGACTTCACCGGTTCTGCTTAATCGTCAAAATCAAATCTCTTCCCTTCATTTATTCCACTTATCCCTACTGCATGCATTTCTTATTATACCGACACATACACCATCATATCACCAACACACATCAAAAAAAAATCAAATGCTTCCATGACATCTGACATGGTAATTTCTTCCATTCTTTCCCACGGGGAGAAGCAGAGTGTTGCATCTCTGGGGGTCTCATGATTCATCATCTTCTACACAATAACAACAACACTCGTTTCAATGCCCTTGTTTCTTCCATTGCATATACAACAGATTGTTGATGAATCTCTTCTGGTAAGATCTCCAGTTTTTTGATCACCTCTTCTTTTCCATAATTACTTTTTTTCTTTCTTCTTCTAGTGCAGTTCATTATCAATTACTACACAGCGGGTACGTTTTACAACCAAAGCAAGTCTTTTTATCGCTCTATCGTGTAGTCAAATTATAAATATTAAGCCTTACCCATGTTGTCAATAGCGGCGAACATGTCATCGTCATTAATCTCGTTCTTTTTCTCTTCTGTTGATGGGATGCCTTCCTCTGTGGCAGTGGCGATCCATGCCAATACACTGTTAACGAACTGTTTAGAGTTTGGCACGAAATGACCACCTTGGTGTTTCAACATGGTTCTTTTGTCTTCCGCTGAAACGTCGTACAATGCAATACTTCTTCCTTCTTCCACAACGGTATCCAGTTCTCCAATGACGTGTAATGATGGGAGTTGGATCTTTCCAGCGTAGATAGGGTCGAATCTTTCAGGCATGAGTCTGAAACCTGAGAAGAAGATTGCAAATCTGAGAGATGGGATGAGTTTCTGGTACTGAGCAGCCATATAACCTGAAAGTCCAGCACCTTGTGAGAACCCAATGATTCCCTCGATATCATCACCATGCTCTTTGATAGCCTGTAAGACTGATTCCACTGCTGTCTCCGCTGGATAGTCAGGCATTCCGTATACCCACCATCCGTACAACTCTGAATCTGTTTCTTGGTGCATTTGGTCAGAAGAGAGACGAAGGTTACCGTTGAGATAGATGGTTTCATAGCCGGCTTTGAGTAAAGATTTGCGGAAGCCTCCTGTTTTACCAGAGAAGATCTGGGCGGACTGTGCGTATCCGTGGAGCATGAGTACTTTCTTTGACATGTCGGTGTGTTTTGATGTGTGTATGTGTGTGTTCTATTGTGTCTGTGAACGGTGTTGTACAAAGAAGAGAGATAAACTTTTCACGTCTCAACACGTACGCGAACTGTTGGGCTGTTGATAAGATGTATTAACCCGGTACGATCAAATGTATACTGCTGTGTGTCTATAAAAGCGGACAATGATAAAGTAGTCCTCCATTGGGTGTTGATAACGAGAATGCACAGCACTGCCCTGCTATAAAAGACCCAAACCACAGAGAAATAGAGAATGTCTCGATTGGTTGTTTCTATGAAATACAGCGCAATGGTAGGGACAGGCGGGCAGTCTACAGTGGCCGATTTTGCCCTGGCACCTCCATCCATTTCAGATCGGTGCAGTCCTTCGAATACCAAGAGACACAACGCAGTGGTATGACTCTTCAAGAATGTGACACTCCAATGTGTGGATGTGTGTATTATCGTTGAAACTGCGGTTAATTCGGTAATGTCGCTAGTTTCGGCCCCGCACAGTACTCCGTCACCCCAGCGCGCCAGAAGCTTGTGACTCAGAGTAAACACTGTATAGCGATTCTCGATTTACACCCTTGGATATAAAGGGGTTGCTAATCCACCAAATCATCAATCGAAGAGCGCTGGTCGTTGACAATTGTACCAAGCACAGAGCACAGAGAATATCAACCAACACACAATGGCCACTTACGCTGAAAAGGACTTCGACTCCAATAACTATGTTGATAAGAGACCGGGATATCCACCTTCTTTGTTCGAGTCCATCTTTGAGTATCACCAAGGCCCCACTAAGAAGGCGCTTGATGTCGGTTCCGGTCCTGGTACTGCATCTTTCCCATTGTTGGACTACGTTGATCATGTGCTGGCCATTGATCCTTCTGCTGTGATGATCCAACCAGGTATCGAGTCCATTGGCGACAAGGCAGGTCGCATTGAGTTCAAAGTGGCCCCAGCGGAGGACTTGACCAAAGTTTGTCCAGATGATGGATCAATTGACGTTTTGATCAGTGCTGAGGCATTGCACTGGGTCAAGCACGACGATTTCTTCAAAGAGGCTGCCAGAGTTCTCAGATCAGGTGGTACTTTAGCCTACTGGGGTTACGTTGAGCCTCGCTTTGTGGACTTCCCAAAGGCCAATGAGATCTACGAGAAGTATGTCTTTGAAGATGAGAGGTTCATGGGTCCAGCTTGGGTCCAGCCGGGAAAGAACTTCCTCAGATACTTCTTCAATGACGTCCACGTTCCAGAAGACACATTTGAGAATGTGGAGAAGCACGACTACTACCCCGGTGAGACAAAGGAGCACACCGCCTACTTCCTCGCCTATGAGAAGTACACCATGAAGAAGTTCAGAGCCTACTTGAGCTCCTGGAGTGCTGTGCACACCTGGAGAAAGAACCACCCAAACGAGAAGGACATCATCGACCAGTTCATCGAGGAGCTCAAGGAGACTTGTGGCTGGGACGACACCACAGAGCTCAACGCCGAATGGGGTACCACCTACGTGTTTGCCAGAAGAAGATGAACATGTTTGTTTAGTTCTCCATATATACAGGTAAACTTCCCGAAGATCCTAAGAATAGATGCAAATGACACCGCCATCGCCCGTGCAAAGGCTGTGCAGCTGTGTATACAGTGCGCGAAACCGTCCGGGGGTGACCAAATTTCAGTTATCAGCATCGCTTTCAACCTTCCATCAACACCGCAGAGTCAGAGGAAACGTACCCAGAAAAGCACCTGAAACCCCTCCAGAATGTACCCGGGACAGCGCCACAACACTTACAACAACGGCCAGTACAGCCAGCAGCAGCAGTACCCACAACAGGGCCAGCAGCAGTATGCTTCGCCACCACAGGGCTACCAGCAGCAGCAGCAGCAGCAGTACTCCAGACCTAGCGCCGCTGCACCACAGCAGTACTCCTCCAACGGCAGCTACAGAGGAAACTACAGTGCACCAAGCCCTCAGAACACCTACAGACCACCATCCCAGCCCCAGGCGATGGGAAACACCGGCATGAGCTACCAGTACTCTCAGTGTACAGGCGAGCGTAAAGCCCTGATCATCGGAATCAACTACACGGGCACCAAGAACGCCCTCCGTGGTTGTATCAACGACGCCAACGCCATGAGACGTTTCCTCATCGACCGTTACGGATACAAGGCTGAGGACATTGTCTTGCTCACAGACGACCAGCAGGGAATGAGCATGCCAACCAAGAACAACATCATCAGAGCCATGCAATGGCTCGTGTCTGAGGCTAGACCTAACGACTCCCTGGTGTTCCACTACTCCGGACACGGTGGTCTCGAGAAGAACTTGACTGGTGACGAAGAGTCCGGTTACGACTCTTGTATCTACCCTATTGACTTTGAATCTGCCGGTTCTATCATCGACGACGTCATGCACCAGATCATGATCAGACCATTGCCACAAGGTGCCAGACTCACTGCTTTCTTCGACTCTTGTCACTCGGGTTCTGCCTTGGACTTGCCATTTGTCTATTCCACTAAGGGTGTCATCAAAGAGGCCAACATTTGGAAAGACGTTGGTATGAATGGTGTCAATGCCGTGATGAGTTATGCTACTGGTAACATTGGTGGTGTCATGTCCAGTTTATCCAGTGCCTTCACCAAGGCAACTCAAGGTGACTACAACAGAAAAGAGGCCATTGCCAAGAACACATCTGCTGCTGATGTCGTTATGATCTCTGGTTCTAAAGATGACCAAACAAGTGCTGATGCAACAGCGAATGGTCTCTCCACTGGTGCAATGTCATATGCTTTCATCACCGTCATGGCTGAACAACCTCAACAGACTTACATCTCCTTGTTGAACAACATGAGATCTGCTATGGCTGGTAAGTACACCCAAAAGCCACAGCTCAGTGCCTCTCATCCAATTGATACAAACCTGCAGTTCATCATGTGAATAAGAGTTACCCCTTTAAGTGTGAATAAATGAATGGTCTCTAGTGTTTTTTTTTTCAATCTACAGCGTTGACAGTAGGTACATTATATGGTGACTCTAATAAATTTTTGAATTGTACGATCGTTGCTCTTAAAACAATGATCTTCCTCTGTCTCTAGAGACAAAGGGCCAAGAAACAGAATCAGGAATCAAATAAACACTAACCATTGATACTTGTACAAGCCACAAGGTATAATCAATCAGGAACTGGAAGTGAAAACAAGACAGGGTTTTACTCCTCAGACTCAGTCTTCCCCTCAGAGACAGTCTCAGCTTCAGCCTCAGCCTTAGCAGCGGCCTCGGCCTCCTTAGCGTCCTGCTTAGCCCAGTCGGCCTCCAACTTAGCGATCTTGGCCTTAGCAGAAGCGATGTTCTTCTCAGTGGTCTCCTTCTGGGAAGCAGTGAACTGCTCCAACTTAACCTTCAAGGCGTCAACGGTCTTTGGAGCATCATCCTGAGAAGTTGGAAGAGCAATATCCAAGTCACCCAACTGACCAATAACTTCTGGCTCCATGGAGAAACCCTTGGACTTGTTGGCCTTCTTGGCCTTCTTACCAGAACCGTTGGTCTTGGAGCCTGCCAAGTAAACAGAGTCTTCCTTCTTGATGATAACAAAGTCATCAGACTGCTCGATAACTCTACCCTTTCTCTCAGAGATAAAAGTAGACTTGTTGAAGTCCAAAGACTGAACTGGCTTGACGTAAGATGGGTCGAAGAAAGACAACAAGGCGTGGATGGTAGTGATCTCCTCCTCGAAAGCTGGCTTGGAAGCATCGGCCAACTCTCTCTCAAGCTTGGACTTACGCTCAGACTTGGATTTCTCGGCTCTCAATCTCTTCTCCTCCTCGACGACTCTCTTCTTCTCATCGGCCATAGACTTCTTGAAGTTCTTGAACTGAGCGTCAAAGTCCTCTCTGGTCTGCTTGATAGTAGCGTACAATGCATCCTTCTCCTTGTACAAAGCGGAACGCTTCTTGATCAAATCGGTTCTCTTGTCGTTAACAGACTTGTTAGACAAGGACAACTCGTCCAACTTCTTCTGAATGCCTTCAAACTCAGCAGAGACTTCTCTGGAGTTGAAACCGGACAATTCCTTCTTGAAATCAGCAATCTTGGTCTTGTCAGCGTCAATTCCCTTCTGCTGAGCGTCCAAACCGGCAAAGTCCTTACGCAACTTACGGAGAGTAGAGATCTCCTTAACAAGACGTCTCTCCTCAACGAGAGCCAAGTCACCAGAGGAAATCTCATCCTCGGATCTCTTGATCTTGTTGTCAATGTCGTCGACAGACTTGAAACTGTACTTGGAAGTGATGTTCTGGATGTCACCAATCTTTCTCTTCAAACTGGCGTCAACCTCCTTAACCTTAGCGTTGATGATGTTACGCTTGTTCTTAAAGTCGGCCTGGGTCTTCTTGAGCTCGCCCAACTTGGCGATCAACTCCTTTCTCTCGGCGGAGACCTTTGGGTCAGTGACAGCCTTGTTCAACTGGGCGTTGATCTCGGTGAGCTGCATGTCCTTCTGCTTGATCTCAGCGTTGACCTTGTTCAAGATCTCATCACGAGACTTGGTGTCTGGAGACTTGATGAAACGTTTCTGGACGCGGAACTCGTCTCTTTCTCTTGGCTCACGCTCGTCGTCGTACTGGGAGGACATTGTGGATGGGGGAGGTGGAGTGTACTCTGTTTCGGTGGTTAGCATTGTTATTGTTTGTTAGCCCTAAATGGGCAACTATGGGGGAAGAGTCGAGGACGATGCCTGTCTGTGTCATAAAACAATTAGGACGGCTGGTCGAGAATTTGGACACCACTCATCCCAACTTCATCATATAGCAACAGCTGATTGGGATGGATTGGGATGGATCACGAATTTCAAGCCAGATCAACCGAGATCGGGAAGATCTAGGCATCTCTGTCTCGAGTCACCGATAGACAGCCCGCTCTCGAGCAGCTCGCGTTCGCCCAGTGGGCTGTGCGGAGCTTGCAACTCGGTAACGACGCTTCACCCAAGGCCTCTTTCCATCATAGTGCAAACAGTGGACTCACGGTATGTGTGTGGCTCGAGCCTGAGATTCCTCCCGAGCATTTCCCTGGTTTAGTACTTCAGCGCGTTGTCGACAATTTTCCACTGCCCGCTGCCGCCACGTCGGCGTCCAGGGCTCGTAACACCCCGTCGTTTAGCGCACGTGACCTCTGGGATAACCGTTCTGTGGGTTACGCTGAAAGTGGCGCGATGCTCTCCTTCTCAGCGTAAGTCTCAGCACATGTGAACGAGCGCTCCAGAACAAATCCAACGGCCTCGAGACTGACAATGCCACACAGTTGGGGCGTCTGCTACGGTTGCAACAAAGTCTTCATCGCCAGTCCACTTCCACAGACGAACTCACTACTCGCCTCCACAGTCTCCTCTTTTCAGCCCTTCGAGAACCCACTTCAGAGCTTACACGGACCCATCTTCCATTTTCTTGAGATCACGAGCAGATTCGGATACCACTCACTTGACACGCACAGACATTCACACTGCCCACAGCGCTACAGATAACAACCCTTCCGTGTACTGTAACTGATTCATTCTCCTCTACTTGTCTCCAATTCCGACTCTCCAACACAGGTCTTTGTCCCTTAATTCCTCATTCGCATCAATGTCCTCTACAACCACAACAACGGCATCTACAGCCACCACAATCCAAGCCCAGGGCCAGACATACGCCCAGCTCGTCGAGAACTTGTCAGGCCAGGATATCCTTCGTGAGTTCCCAGAAGTTATCCCACTTGCCCAGACTTCTGGTGCCCCAACAAGCGCCGGCTCCACCGATAAGTCTGATGGCATCTTTGACGGTCACGATGAGGAGCAGATCAGATTGATGGAAGAGTTGTGTATCGTCTTGGATAACAATGACAAGCCTGTTGGAGCTGGTACCAAGAAGCTCTGTCACATCATGGAAAACATTGAAAAGGGTTTGTTGCACAGAGCCTTCTCTGTCTTTTTGTTCAATGACGAAGGTAAGCTCTTGCTTCAACAGAGAGCCTCTGAGAAGATCACTTTCGCTGACATGTGGACCAACACATGCTGCTCTCATCCATTGGCTGTTACTTCTGAGATGGGTAATGGTGATTTGCCAACCTCTGTCCAAGGTGCTAGAGTTGCCGCTCAGAGAAAGCTTGACCAAGAGTTGGGTATTGATGCTAAGTATGTCCCATTGGATGACTTCAAGTTCCTCACAAGAATCCACTACAAGGCCCCAAGTAACGGTATCTGGGGAGAGCATGAGATTGACTACATCTTCATTATCAAGTCCAACCCACAGATGGTGCCAAACCCTAACGAGGTTAGAGACCTGAAATACGTGAGTGCAGACGAGTTGAAAGCCATGTTCAAGGATGACAGCTTATTGTTCACACCATGGTTCAAGCTCATCTGTGAGAGCTATTTGTTCAAATGGTGGGACCAGCTCGACAATCTCGAGGTTTTCCAAAATGATGACATTGACCGTTTGGTTTGAAGAGAACTTCGTGTATCTTCTATCTGTGTACTTGCCTTTCACTGACTCTCCTGTTCTCTGACTTTGGTTTATATCCCTTTAATGCCTTTCTTTTGCCTCTGGATATATAAAGAAGGTTCATCTGTTCTTCTGCAAAAAGTGTGTACCTAAATTGTAAACAAATGGCCTAATGGCCTTATCAGTAAAGTACACAAGAGTAAAGTGAAGTATCGTTTCCGAGCCGAGTCTCGATCCAACCCGAGTGAATCTGAGCGCGCGCAAAGGAGTCGGCGCCGAGTCACTGTGGCCCCCACGACATCCGAACACCGCTACCATCAGCTTATATACACCAATTTTCAGCGCCTTCCATTGGCTCAACGGAACTTCAACACGGCATTGCAAGGGGAAAAGGACCACTAGACGAGCCAGCAGGCACTCCATCACACCATAAGCACCACCACAATCGAACATCCCAGAAGAATGTTTGTCCAGAAAGCCGTCAAAAGCACGCTTGCCCGTCCGGCCACCATCACATGTTACACCAGATCACTCGCATCACTCTCTGAGCAGAAGTCAACACAGTCCGACACGCTTCCAGAGCCCACGAAGAAGCCAAGAAGACGCAGAACGGTATTCTCTGATGCGTTGAACAAAGGTCCCTCTTTTGATGACTTTGTCTCTGGTAAGGCCGCCACGATCTCGGTGGACCCTATCGAAGCCGCCAGACAGGACACTGAGGCTATCTCCAGGCTCCCAAGCTGGCTCAAAGTGCCTATTCCAAAGGGTAAGACGTTCCACAAGCTCAAAGAGGATGTCAGAGAGCTGAAGCTTTCCACAGTGTGCGAGGAAGCCAAGTGTCCAAACATTGGCGAATGTTGGGGAGGAAAGAAGTCCGAGGCCACGGCCACTATCATGCTCTTGGGTGACACATGCACAAGAGGTTGCAGATTCTGTTCTGTGAAAACAAACAGAAAGCCAGCTGCTCCAGATCCACACGAGCCGGAGAACACAGCTGAGGCCATCTCTAGATGGGGTCTCGGTTACGTTGTCCTCACTACAGTGGACAGAGATGACTTGATCGATGGTGGATCCAACCATTTGGCTGAGACGGTGAGAAGAATCAAGCATAAGGCTCCACAGATCCTCGTCGAGGTTCTCAGTGGTGACTTCAGAGGAGACTTGGAGATGGTGAAGATTCTGGCAAAGTCCGGTTTGGACGTGTATGCCCACAACGTTGAGACGGTTGAAGAGCTGACACCACACGTTAGAGACAGAAGAGCAACTTTCCGTCAGTCTTTGGCCGTGTTAAAGACTGCTAAGGAGGCCAACCCAGACCTCATCACAAAGACTTCGATGATGCTTGGTCTTGGTGAGACTGATGAGCAGATCGTGGAGGCCATGAAAGAGTTGAGAAACATCGACTGTGATGTTGTCACTTTCGGCCAGTACATGAGACCAACGAAACGTCACATGAAGGTTGCAGAGTACATTAAGCCAGAAAAGTTCGATTTCTGGAAAGAGACTGCCTTGAATATGGGTTTCCTGTACTGTGCTTCTGGTCCTTTGGTCAGATCGTCTTACAAGGCTGGTGAAGCCTTCATTGAGAACGTGTTGAAGAAGAGAAAATCTTCTTCTACTCCTGTTGTCCCTCCAGCATCCACGGCGGAACAGGCTTCTCTTGGTCAGCAGTAACCATGCGACGGCTCATCATACCCCATATCACCTTTTCACGACACCACACCCCATACATGTTCATGATACGCTACGTTTTGAAATTGTAGATCCCTGTACACTGACGGCTTCTCTATACAATCTGTTTTTAGCAATGCTACAGTCTTCAGCCCACATTTCAGACGGTCTGGTTTCTTGTTAAATCAAACGTGTAGCGGTATATTAATTGAACATAAAACAAAATTACATGGTGTTCGTACCAAAAGGTCCATAAAAAACTCTCTCTTTCTCCCTCTCATTAATCAACAATTCAAGCAATGACCAGCACCAGCAGCGTTAGATCAGACATAAACATCAGAAGGTTGGAATGTTCAAATCAACAGCATCTCTCTCTTGATTTCCAACAGGTTTACCATTCTCGAAGACACAACTGAAATCGACAAGGAATGGAACAATGATATCACTGGCAATATTCAACGTTGGTGAAAAGACAATGCATAGATTTCTCAAATTCATCTTGTTGGCGTCCTTATTCTTAATCACTTCATTCAGGAACTTGAATAGTACATAGAGAACAGAATAGTTCGCCGTTGGTAAACTCTTAGCCAAACGAGCAAACTCACGAGACACCTGAGACGGGTCCTGGAATCCATCAGACGCTTCCTTGAAACGAGAATATAGCTCCTTGGTCAAGATGTTCGTGGGTAATTCCCTGAACCAAAGTTTCAAAAGGCCAGCAACCGTATTGATGTCTGGTCGCGTGTCCAGCTGATTGAAGTCAACATCGTGTGAGTTGTCAAAAGAATGGCGGAGTTGTTTGATCATGGCAGAAGAGCCACTGAGTCGGAACAAACCTTCTTCATAGACAGCGGACCTTTCAATCAAGTAAGAAAGGCATCTGTAGACGATGCTTGGAACACGAACACCAAACATGGTATGTGAAGATAGGCCAAGAACTGTAGACAACTCATTTTGGAAAATTGTGGATGTGTTGATATGTGCAGTACCCAGGTTCATATCTTGTAGACTCTTCTCGATACTTGATGCCATGATGGATGTAGCAACTTCCTGTTGATGCTTGAATGGATCAGTGTTGTCAGTAGCCAGTTGCTTCTTGGTGAATGGGAAGAAACTTCTCTTTTTCTGCTTCTTAGCCTCCTTCTCATGCTGTTCTTGATCATCAAGATCAACACTAGCGGCAGAGCTCAATGTCTTGGATGGAGAGAACCCACTACCAGTCTCTGGGGATGCATGGTCTCTCTTTGGTGTAGTCATACTGGAAAGGGTGGTGGAATCAACAGAGTATATTGACTGAGCACTGCCACCGTCATCATGAAGTTGAACCAAGACGTTAACCCAAAGATCCCTCTCGATGTCTGTCTCAGCACAGAATATGTGTTTCGTAAAAGAGTTCGACTTGATGGCCTTCTTTGGTTCCAAAACTGCAAATGCATGTCTGAATGCGGATTTGTCATCTGACACTCTCAAGTCATCCGGTTGTCTTCCAATCTGGGATCCAGTGAGTTTAATCACCTCCAAAACTGGCCCATCTGGACAATCGTGAACATTGAGGAAAGGTCCATCAATAAGGCAGTATCTTGCCTTCCATGTACTTCCCAGACCTTTGGTACGACGAAGCAGCCATCCTTCTTTCATTACGTCCATGTTGGATTCGTCCAAGAGGTTGATCACATCCAAAGACATAAATCGGGCAATCTTGTAAGCAGCGTCAAGTGGAACGTCTGGAATGGAGAACAACGTTGCAAAATAATCCTTGGTTCTGGTTCTTCTGGAATCGACCCTGACTGGTGCATTGGTCAAGAACAATGACTTCTCTGGGACAGGTGGCAGAGAGAACGTGTTAATCATCGGCCTGATCTCAGCATCAAGCATGAGAATCTGCGATAATGATTTCTTGAATCTCCACATCTCCTTGTTGGTCTGTCTATCCAAAATTGCAATGCTGACGAATGGATCATCTGACTTCTTTGTTGGGTTCCCATGGATCGTACTAATGATTTCTGGCTTCACGGTGTTCAAATGGGCTGGATCAACAAATAATGGGACGTCTGATGGATATGTCGGTGTTGGAGGTTGTGGAAGTTCTCTGTTTCTCAAATCTTGTGGAGATGCTGGGAAACTTGATTGCTGTGGTGTGCTTACTTGAGTGTAGTCGATGAATGCTTGTTGATGAAAGTCAACTGCATATGGATCGTAGATATTCACCTTGGAGAGGGGCATGTTCTCAGTTTGCACTGGAGAGCGAACAGAACGCTGAGGTGTCGGAATGCTCTGTTGTGAGACAGTTCTGGAAGGAAGGTTGTTACTTTGGGCTTGAAGACGAATTGGGCTCACTGGTTGCAAGGATCTGTTGTCCATAGGTGATGCGGAGCCATTTCTGGTCGGTGAAAGGTGAGAACTTCTGTCAATGTAAGGTGTTGTGATGGATGCCGAGAACTGGCTTCCAGTTGGGGAAAGAGCATCCTTGCTGTTTGTGTAAGATGGTGATGCAATTCTTCCCGAATACGGTGTCATTTGGACCTTGGTTTCAACAGTTTCCACTGCAGCTTCTTCATAGTCATCATCATCCATAATCTCTGTCGACAGTTCCTTCTCTTCATACACTCCTTCGTCGTGATCAGCAGATGATTTCAGCGCCTGGATCGTAGCGTTCCAGTCAACATTGGCCTTCACTGGAGCAGGAGAGCTGATTATGGTTTGTTGTACAGGGTGCCCCTCAATTTCTTCAGCATTCAGATCGAGTATTTCAGATTTCGGACTTGATGGTTCTGGGATCTGCTCGTCCTTCTCGTGGATTGAAGGTTCTTCTGTGTTGGTCAAGTCATTATGGCTGTAATCCGCGTTCAAGTCAATGTCATACTCCTCAAGCTTCTCGGTGGATTTGCTCTGAGAGACCACTCTATCTGATTCTATCGACTCATTAAGCTGTGAAAGAATCTCCTGTGATCTGGATGGAGCAGTTCTTTGAGATACTGGACTTCTCAGTGGACTTGTTCTCAGCCTATCAGCGGATCTAGGCGGGAGATGGAGCTTTTCGAAGGACTTGTTCACAGGCTCGAGGTTCAGTGACCGTATGACTGTGTCCTTGAGAATGATTGGCTCTGAAAATGGCGGGACGTCGATGTTGTGCTCTCGCAGCCTCTTCTCCAGGATCTGGATATGAGATCTGAGCGCTGATATCAGCGTGTTCTGATCCGTGGTTCTTTTCTCCAATTCCCCGTTTCTCTTCACGAGTTGTTCAATCTTTCCAGTGGGCTTCACCGGCGACGATATCCTCTCGGTTGACGAAGGATTCTGGTTGTTTGTGTAGGTGGTGTCGTCGTTCTGTTCGAAGGAGAACTCAGAGATACCCGAATGGAGCGAGGCTCTCTTCTGCTCTGCCTTCTTCGACACAGCTGTGTCCATAGAAAAGTGTTCTATCGGTGGTGATTGCATTGTCCAGACGTCTGAGAGTCCAATTGGATACCGATGAGTGTGGCGGCAAAGTGGAGTGGGGGTGGTGGCTAGCAAGTGCGAGGGTAAAGAGCCGTCGTGGCCTATCACAACAACCAGTGGGCGGCTGACGATGCAGTGAGTTTGAGTACGTTCCTGTGGGGCCCACTCTCTTGAGTAGGTCGTCTGGATGGCTGATTTACCTGTGCCGGTTCCCTTTTGCAATGGCATCGGTGTTGCTTTGGGCGTGTTTATGTTGAAGAACCGTTTCAAAAACTGTTACGCGTCGCGGCGCCTGAAATTTTTGGCCGATTAGCTCGACCCATCCCCCTTGTCGACGGGACTATTGCCATCTCGACACAAGTTACATGTATGTACGTCTTGTTTGTAGTATTACGGTGTTAACGCTATAGATCAATACTCCTGTCCTTCAGCCTCCTTGTACTGCTCCCACAGCTTGATGATCTCGTTCTTCTCCATGTTCTCCTTCTCAAGGCGCGCATTTAAGCCCTCGATCTCACGTCTCAACTTCTCATTCTCAGACTCTGCTTTAGCCACCTTGTTCTGCCACTTGGACTCGTAGCCTTTCTTCAAGACCTGGACCTTCTGCTCGTGCTTCTTGCTGTACTGGATGTAGAGATCCTCTGCCAATTGCTGGAGTCTCTTGTCGGTATCTCTCTCGAGTTGGGCTTTCTCCTCCTCAAGTCTCTTAACAATGGTCTCTGTCTCCTGAGCTTCCGTCTTGTACTCCTGGAGCTTGGCTTTCAAGTTGGAAATTCTGGTGTCGTAGTCTCCAGACTCGTCTCTCATAGTCTGATATTCGTACTTCAACATGTCGTGTTCTCTCTGCAAGTTGTCCTTCTCCTCCTTCGTCTTGAACAACTCGTTGGACTTGCTGCTAACAATGGATTGAACGTTGCTCATCTCAGCATGGAAAGCTTCGAGCTCGGCAAGGTGTTCACCTTCCTGCTTTTGAATCTCAAGGTCCATATTACGAATCACGAGCTCTTTCTCTTCAAGAGCGTGAGTGTACTGTTCCAAAGAAGTCGTCAAGTGAGTGATGTGAACGTTCTTCTGTTCGACAACTGATCTCAAGCTCTCCATCTCCTCCTGAGCAGACTGCATCTCAATGTTCAACTCGTCAACCTCGGCTTTTCTGACTGTTAGCAGGTCAGCTGTCTCATTTAATTCAGTCTGTGTCTGGTTCAACAATGACCCCTTGGAGGCAAGCTCGTTCTTCAAAGAAACATTGGAGTTTCTCAAAGTAGAAACGGCTCCTTGCAACCCAGTAACAATGGCATTCTTGAGTTTCAAGTCTTTCTCAGTATTGGCGTAAAGGTGGGAGATCACATTGACATTCTGTTCAGCTGATTGCTGCTCATCTTCAAGTTGTTGTTCCAAAAGCTGAATAGTAGTTGTGAGCGTCACGATCTCGAGATTAAGGGTCTCGTACTTCGTTTCGGCCTCCTTGACATGCTCTTCCTCAGCAGCATATCTTGACATCATGGTATTATTCTCATCTCTGCTCTGTTCAAGAAGTTGTTGGAGATCAGTGACTTGTGTGGAGAGCTCGTCTCTCTGTGTGATCATCTGTTCAATGTTGATCTTCAACTCGGAGATAGTAGTCTCCAACTCTTCAGATCTCTGAATAGCAGTGGCAGTTTCCGCCTTCTGTTGGTGAAGAGAGGTGGAAATGCCCTGGGCTTGTTTCTCGTAGTCAGAAACTCTGCTGGTCAAAGTTGTAATGGCTCTTGACTTGCTCTCAATCTCCTTGTGAAGCTCAGCAACCTCATCTGTCTTCTTCTGAATTGTGAAGTCCAGTTCTTTAACTTTCTCCTTAAACTTACCAATAACAAACTTGTTTCTATCCCATCTCTCATTCTGCTTCTTGACAGTAGCCTCAATTGTGGCAATATCGGCTTTGAAAATGCCATGCTCTGTCTGTAACAACTCGTTCTCCTTAACAAGCTGTTTCCTCTGCAAAGTAAACGATTCAATATCGTCCTCAAGTTTGAAAATCTTGTTCTTGCACTCATTAAGCTCGTTGTTGAGCTCCAAGATGGCGTGTGACTTGGTCTTCATATTTTCCTCGAGCTTCTCGACTTCTTTCTTGAAATCAGACTGGATCTCATGAACTTGGGTGATGGTAAAGAATGGCTTTTTGTTAGGAGAGGCCATGTGTGTAGGTTTCTCTGGACTAACAGATGGCTCATAGTCATCAATAAGACCCAATTCAACAAACATGTTGGTTGCCTCAATGCCGTTTTCATATGGGAGTGGAGTCTCTGAGACAAAAATGTCATCAACTCCTGGAGACTTGGAAGTGTCAAGGAGCAAAGCGGTGTCATTCATGATTCTACTGTTCTGCTCAGTAGCAGGACTAGCAGCAACAGGTTCAGTGAATCGAGATGGAGTATGGATGGTTGTTCTCTCTTGGTCTATCTGGACCAAGTCCTCCTGGGTTGGAATGATGGTGCTTGATGATTGTTCAGCCTTCTCAGCAGCGAATGGCTCAATGCGTGAAAGTTCCTCATTGCTGCTTCCTTCATCTTCATATCCGTCCTCATTCTCCTCCGCCTCTTCAGAAGCAGTGTCAACATCAAAAAGGGCATCGATCTTTTGCATTTTGATTGCTGGGGACTCACTCTCGGAACCGATCAGAGAAGACCGACGCTTGTGAGAAGTTGGCTCTGGGCTGGAGAAAGCAGACATGTCGATGGTGGACATCTGGACTGGAGACATGGTCTTTGCGATGATGGGGGTGATCTCGTTCTTTTTTCCGCCTTTGAGGGAGTACAGCTCGGACATCAGAGATCTCTTGGTATGGGCGAGGCCAGCGCCGTCGGTGATTGGGTGTGAGTTAAGAATGCTTGATCTTGGTGCAGTCAAAGGCACTCTCATCGGACTGAAGTTGAGAATCTTGGAAGCACTGTTCTTCGAGGCGTCATAGTGGTAACTCTTACGGCGGTTCTCCTTCTTTGCGGTGAGGCCATGTGGGATCTTTGTCAACACCTCTTCCTCGTCCTGTGCAATCTGGAAGGATGAGACGGCCTTCAGCGGTGTGAACACCTGGGCAGCCTCGGTCAGATCAATTTGGTCCATTGTTCAGGTGACTTTCTTTGGCGGATAGAGCGCTTGTAGCGTTGGTGGTGAGTCTGTTGTGGGGGGAAAGGAAGACAGGTTTGTTTGGAAAGCAGGCGATCGTGCGAACGTAAACAAACAGATTGGCCCCGTAACCATGGCAACAGACCTCTGTCTCACCAATGACACGGCGCTACATGGGTCCATCCGCCTGGAAAAGGAATGGTTCTCTCTTAATGAGTGTATTGAGAGTGCCATGCAGCTCATTGCTGAACAGGCATCACAGAAGAACATTGAGATTGCTTACTTCAACAAGTGTGGTAAGATTGACTTGATTAATGGCGATGTGGTCAGATTCAAACAGATCGGTATCAACGTTCTTTTTCGGCGCAATTATGGAATTAATTCAGCCTATTTGGTATAACAATGTTTTATGCTACGAGAATATCCACATGGTTTGAGTTATGAAGAAATGAGACAACTTCACCTGGAGTTCTCTCCCAAGTTCAGCTCTAAACCGCTCATCTAAGCTGTGCGAAGTGCTGCCCGAACCGTTTTGCCACCGAAAACTATAAAAACTCGCACCCGCCCACTTTGATTGCTTGTATTCAGCCTTTAAACCAACATCAAATCCACTATAACCACTCTCTTTGCAGCGTTTAAACACGTGTAATCACCTGTACCTCACATTTCGCCGTTGTTTCTGGTGTTATTTTCCTTATTGCCGGTATTTCTGAGTCCCTTTACGTCACTTCGCACTCCACTCAGTGGCTTTCCAAAACCACCCACACACACACATATATACACACAATGTCTGCTGCTGACGCCGCTGCGCTCTATGAGCAGGTCATCAACGATGTGATTGGTGATTCCAGACAGGACTTCGAGGATAACGGTATTGATGAGCAGACGTTACAAGATCTCAAGGCACTCTGGCAGGATAATTTGGCGGCTGCGGCCGTGGCCAACATGTCATTTGCACCTTTGGAACCATATGTCCCCAAGACACTCGTTGAGGCCAACGCTGAGAAGAGACAGAAGGCTGAGGTCAACGGCATGAACACGTTTGAGTTTGAGGTGAGAGATGAGACTGGTGAGCTGGCCAAGTCATTACAAAAGAAGGAGGAGGCTGAGAAGAAGAAAGAGAGATCGATGAAGTCGCTGGATTCCGACGACATCAACTCGGACTTGGACGATTCTGACGATGAGGAGCAGGGCTTTGAAGACGACGCCGACGAGACCGAAGGAATGATCATGCTATGTCTTTACGAGAAGGTTTTGAGAGTGAAGAACAAGTGGAAATGCAACCTCAAGGACGGAGTAGCCAACTTACATGGCAGAGACTACGCTTTCGCCAAGGCGACTGGTGAGTCCGAATGGTGAGCAAATCTGTAAACTCTTGTGTCTTTAATCAATGGCTGTTCACGAGTTTCCGAGTTTCCAGTGTAGATGTGTACAGCGCAGATTTTGTGGGGGAAGGCGATAAGACCGGAACGGCTTTCCGTGTCGCGCGTTGTTATGCGCGTGTCCAAAAGTGTAAACAAATGAAGTAAACACAACGTCTCCGCTAGCCGCCGTGTCCCAACAAACAGTACACACAGCGCCCCTCGCTCCGCCGTAAAGAGCGCTTCCAGAACAGACTGCAGTTTACAGCTCCTCACAATGGCCTCAGAGACCGACACTTTGTCCCAGATCTTGTCCGGGCTTGAAATCGGTGACGCCAGCGTCTACAGCAATAGCAACAACAACAGTTCCTCCTCGCCATCGGGAAAAGACACTATCGACGCTGATTCTCTCATCTCTTTCAAAAAGTCATTCTTGGACTTCCTAGGCAGACATCCTCATGTGGCCTCCGCCGCGAAATTTGTCGAGAACAAGGACAAGACCCTCGTCCTCCTTTCACCACTGTCCACCAGACACGCCTTTGGCCGCCCATGGGTCTCCAAGACATACCTCTCCACCATTGTTGAGAGACCGCAGCGTCTTCTTGCCACGTCACTGGGAATTGCTGCCTGCTTTACCATGTATCCGGCTGAGTACGTCTTGACAACATCCACCAAGCGCTCTCCATTGACCAGTCCACACGTGTTGAAGATTCATGGTAAGAACTGGCCGGCTGACATCCAGAAGATATGTGACGAAAGTGAAGAGAGGTTGGCCAAGGGGCAGGTCGAGGTGCCTGATGGCTGGAATAGTGGAGACATCTACTTGACCAAGGCCTCGCTTGATGCTCTCACAGGTGTTATTGGCGCTGTTGAGACCGCTGTCGACGCTGTGTTCAAGAATGACGGTGACACTCCAAAGAAAGCTTTCGTCGCAATTCGCCCCCCAGGACACCACAGTCACCCTTGTGTTCCTTCTGGGTTTTGTCTCATTAACAACGCACAGATTGCCATCGAGTATGCATCAACATCCCAAGGCGTTACACATGCTGTTATTTTGGACTTTGATCTACACCACGGAGATGGTACACAAGATATCTGCTGGAACAAGGCTGGCTTTGAACCTGACTTTGGTGAGAAAGCCGCGGGGTATGAAGAAGGTAATACGGACCCAGATGAGCACGCTAAGGTAGAATCTCGTGGTCCAAGTGTTGGCTATTTCTCCTTGCATGACATTAACTCCTTCCCAACTGAGCTCGGGTATGCCATCCCCACCAACATCAAGAATGCATCCACATGTATCATGGCACATGATTTGAATATTTGGAATGTCCATCTTGAGCCATATGACAAGGAAGAGCAATTCTACGAGCACTATGAAGGGAAGTACTCTGTGTTGTTGAAAAAAGCTGATGAGTTCCTAACAAGATCCAAGAAAGAGCATGAAGCTTTGATATCTCAACAGAAGAAGGCATCCAAGAAGGGCCAAGAAATTTCTATTCCGCCATTCAAGGCTATGGTTGTGGTCAGTGCTGGTTTTGATGCATCTGAATATGAAGTTCAAACGATGCAACGTCATGGTGTTCATGTACCAACATCCTTCTATTCAAGATTCACCAACGATACAGTCAATTTGGCTAACAAACACACTGATGGAGTCTTGATCTCCCTATTAGAAGGTGGTTACTCTGATGGTGCCCTTACATCTGGTGTCTTCTCTCATTTGGTCGGCTTGCAAAGACAGAATTGGGATCAGAGCTGGGGTAATCCTGAAGTCATCAAAGAGTTGATCAAAGGTTGCAGGCCAACCTGGACACCACTGAAACGTCCTTCCAGTGAGGTCAAGCATTGGGCCAATGAAGTTTGTAAGCTTGGAAGATTGATGCTCCCAAGTTCAATTATTCATCCTCCTTCTACTGCTGGTCCCAAGAATGACACTACGGTCCCAGATCATTACATTCCAAGTGTCACGAGAAGAACCAGATCCCAACTTCCAGCCAAGAAGATGGTCACTGATGATGGCGATATGTCACTGGATGAGATCCCGGAGAAATTCACGAGGAAAGAAGAGCAAGTTGGGAAGACTGAAGGTGATATGTCATTGGATGAGACAGAGATATTGGCTTCTGATTTGACCGGTATAAAGTTTGAAGACCCAGTTGGTGTTTCTACACCTTCGCCACTTGGTGTCAAGAAGGAGCCGAATGAAAATGTCCTTCAATCAAGCGGTGAGTTCAAGCACAAGTTCGTCAATGTTGATGGTGAATGGCGTCCAATTACTAAGTGAGAGACCTTTTTTGATTTTGTTTTTGTTTTGATTCCTGTTTTGGCTTAATATGTACTATTTCTTTGATCTCTTCGGCCTTGTTGTATATATATAATACTAGTATCTACGGTATTTTTTCCATATAGTCATAAATATCCTAGTGAACTCATAATGCAATAAATAATGCGTAGCAAACGGGCTAGAATTATAGCCTTCTAAATTTCATCTTATTCCACAATGTTGAGGTGGATGTCTCCACCATTTTCAATGAACTTCGTTTTGTAGTCGTCAAAAAGAGTCTGAAGAGCCTTCATGTACAACCCATGATAGTGATCAACTTCCTCCTTGCTGGCTCCAGGACTATGTGGTACCATGATTGGAGCTCCTGTAACGATTGTAACATCTTCTCTGTAAGGTAGTAAACCAAAGTCATAGTTGAAAACACCTCTGGCGTGGAAGAAAGGAATAGTAAAACCAAAGTTCTGCTTGAGCCAGTACTGGAGCTTCCGACCAAAGGAGTTGTCACTAGGCTCCAAGATATTGTAAAGTTCATTCTCTCCAAAACAATAGCAAGGAATCAGTGCTGTGTTCCCCGTCTCGAGAGCTAACTTCACAAAGCCCTTTCTCTTAGCAAGCACGATGTCGTTGGACCCAGGTCTCGCCAGCAGAGACTCCTGAGCACCGCCAACGACAATAGCAAGAGAATAATCCTGCTTCAAGATTTTGAGAGCGTTAGAACGAGCAGCCGATGTGATACCGAGAGCGAGAAGGTACTCCCTGTAGATTGGGATGTAGAACTGATTCAGCAGTGTCATCAGGCAAGTTGGGATGCCTGGAAAGAGCTTACTCCAACCGGCTCCCTCGGTTCCAATGGCACCAAACCCACTAAGAGAGACGACACCATGTGGGTGGAGGCCAAATATGTACTTTGGGCCCGTTCTGACCATCTTTTTGTATGGACTCTTCTTTATCTTGAACCAGCGAGAAATGAGAGGGATGCGGTAGTAGTCGTCAGTGACTTCGACTTCAGTGAATGTAGGCGCCAGATCTGTGGTCTTGAAGAGTTTGATTGGGAAGAATTGACAAAAGTGCTTCCAGATAGCCAATGACCTGAATCTGGGAGAGTATCTCTTGGTTGCGCCTCCGTTGGAAGGTGTGTGGTCCAGCAAGAGGTAGACGATGTATGGGATAATGATGAACCAGAACAAAGGCACAGCAAGTAGGATGAAGAATAAGGAGACAAAAGCGGGTATCGATATTGTGTGCCAGAGGACGGATGCTGTCTGGAGTCTTCTGTGCATTGGAGTTGCTAAGGGAGCAAACTTGATCCTCTTGTGCTTGTTCGATGCCCCGGAGGGTGGCTCTGGCCGTGGCTCCCGGCCATTCTCAGTGGCGAATATGTGTGACTGATCCATATTGATTATCCCCCGTTGACGGTAGGTGATACGCCGGGTGTGTGGTTCTCCTTGAAAGCGCGTCCGGCTTCGAGCCTTTGTCAGTCAGGGTACGCGCTGTCCGTAGGTGGTGTGGGTGTGTAGGAGATGCCGTACGCTTGCAATTGGTGTACGGGCGGTTTGCAGAAGACGTTCTGCTGTTCTGATGGTCTGTTCCTTGGTGAGCAGGTGAGCTGTATCGACCCGGGTGTTATTGGTTGTGGGAAAGGTGATCAACAACCGAACAAACTTTTACTGCGTACAGCTTCCGTTGTTCCTTGTTGCAAAATGTATCCGCGCGTATGACCGGTGACTGGTGTCTAAGGACAAGACCAGAAGATGTTTACCCATCCTCACAAAGCCTTTCTCAGATATGATACCAGAGGGTCCAGTAAGGTAGTTTTAAGAGCTGTCACCGCCATTCAAACATCGTTTTAGCGTGTTCGGGGTCAATTATACCGTGGCAGCAAGTTACACCCGGACACCATCCGTGCACCACTGAAAACATCCGGACATCTCCACTATCTTTGAACTCAATTAATTCGCCCAAATAATTCTTCCCAGAGTCAGGAGTTGGACTAAAATACTACACAGCCAATCATAAAAAGGATAGCATGCCTCTTTATGGCCAATAATTTAGTTTTGGTTCGAGCTAGTAATCATGAATCGGAAATAGGGTGTCCATCTTCGAAAAGATAGAGTTCATGTGGAAACACTCTGATCATTCTGAAAATTTCGCTGTAATTTCGGGAATTTATATACACCAGTGAAAGCAGAAGGCTTCAATTTACCCTTATAAGACCATATGAAGCTCAATTATCATTTCACTGATCAGTTAATTGACTAACTAAATCTCGCGGATAAGGTAGTGGCCCTACCCGAAATCTGTTCATTTTTGATAATCTGAAAAACAGCCTTTTTCAAGGGCGCAAGCAATTGCCTCGCTGGCGCAATCGGTAGCGCTTACGACTCTTAATCGTACGGTTGAGGGTTCGAGCCCCTCGTGGGGCATTTCTGCTTTCTTTTTTGCTATCCGTACAGTATAAATGTGTTGCGCGTACCGAATTTAAAATATGAAAGAAAGAATACTAATACTACGCTTACTGTTCGTTTGTTTTGCCAGTTTAAAGAGTTGCTGATTCTAAAAGTATAACAAAACGTCAATGGCATAATGAAAAGCATTTTTCCCTGTTGATAAACCGGGTTTGACCCGTTGGCGGTAGTGTTAGCGGACATTGGAACTAGTAGCGTAGTTTGAGACGGATAGTGATCGTTGTAGTAGTTGTTATTCTATTTAGGATATCCAGAGAGTCCTGGAGAAGAGTGGGTGTAACATAGACTCTTATACCAGCCTGACGTCTCAGGATGATACATTGTCTGTAGCAGAGTTGTGCGGCAGTCCAGCCTCATCCCAACTCACAGCTAAGAAACTCGTACAGATGAAACAAATCCTTGTTTCATCATAAGACCAAAGAGCCAGCTTGTGTGAACATGAATCTAGAACAAAGACTGTTCATCGTAGATTCAACATTCCCGTGGTCACCTCCCGTTAAACAGCTTCCAGATTCCAGATCGAGAGTTTTGGTAGGCGCAACACATCTGCGCCAGAACTAGGCAAAAAAGAAAGCAGAAATGCCCCACGAGGGGCTCGAACCCTCAACCGTACGATTAAGAGTCGTAAGCGCTACCGATTGCGCCAGCGAGGCAATTGCTTGTGCTGTTGAAAGGCCCTGTTTACCCGCTGATATCCAATGAACGTAATTGGTAGGGCCACGATTCTGATATTTTGGCGAAGTAATTGCTAGTTATGGCTTTAGGTGGTGCTTAAGATAGTGTTACCATTAAGGGTACACTTCATGTACCAATATGGCAGGTTTAAGCTAGTTATACCAACATGTTGTACATACGCAGACCATATTTCTTCTTTTCCATGTTCGAGAACGTATGCTCTCCATGAATTAGCACGAGCCTTCTCGACGTAGAGTCTTCCACGTGTTTCTTGTTTTCCCTAATATGTGGATCCTGAGAGCTTGACACACTCTAACTTCTAATCTTTCTCTTAGTACTATACATACCCGAGGTCAGCGCGTACTAGTAATTTGCGCCCGCAGCTAGTCTCAGCAGCTCGCAAAAAAGCTCGTTTGATCCCCCACATTAAAATCTACATTTTGAACTTTGACTTTTGTCAGCCTTCAAGTCTCTGTTTCTAGCGTGGATTAACGGCGATTGCACACTTGAACGGCCTTCTGGTTTCCCATTTACACGCAATTCCCAATGTCGCTCGAGACTCAACAGCCCACGCCCCCATTGTCCCCCACAGAAAAGTCTTGGGACAAAGACGTCCGCTATCAAACGGTATCGCGTCGAAAGACACCACAAGTTGCGCTTTCCACGGACCAAGAGAACTCCTCTTCTTCCCATTTGCGTGTTCTGGATCCTCTTCATCCCCATGAGCACATCAGACACGGTGCTTCGCCTGAGGTTTTTAAGCAGACACCAACGGCTTCAGGTTCGTCAGATCTGCCATTACAGCAACGCCCACCATTCAGCACCACTAAAACAGCCACATCGATTGCAGTTTTGAGTCAGAACGAGAGTGTCATAGATGAACCTGAAGTGATGTCGCTCTCCAATCCCTCAAGGAACAAGTGGAGACTTGCCTCTAACTTCATCTGGTTCTTAATGCTGGGTATGAACGACGGTGTGTTGGGTGCACTACTGCCCCATATTGAGAGCCACTACAACATTTCTTACGCCATCGTCTCGCTTATTTGGCTCGGTAATGCCATTGGATTCATCGTGATTGCATTCACTGCCCACCTCATTGATGACAAGCTTGGACTACAGAAGATGGTGACCTTGAGTGCTGCCTTCATGACCCTTGAGTTTGCCATAGTTGCATCTGGTACTGTATTCCCTGCCATTGTGGTTGGATTCTTCTTTGGTGGTCTTGGTGCCGCTATTGGTCTTTCCCAGCTCAACATCTTTGTTACCAAGCTGAAGGATGGTCCTAAGTACCTAGGGGCTTGTCATGGTATGTACGGAGTCGGTGCTTGTCTCTCGCCAATATTTGCCACAACCATGGTTAACGGTGGAGTTAAATGGAACTACTTTTACTTCATCATGTTGGCTCTTTCCTTATCAGCTTCTGTTGCTCTTCCTTTTGCTTATAAGGGCGTTGATGAAGACTTGGAAAAATGGGACAATTCAGAAAGAGTTGTGAGTGCACCATCAAATCGCCGTCAAAATGACCCGGAAGCCCTTGAAGATATTGAGATGGAGCAAGTTGGTGAGCTCCCAATTCAATCACCGGTACAGAATGAGAAAAAGCACGATTTCAAAGCTGCTCTTCAGGACTACAGAAGTTGGGCTATTTGTATCTTCATCTTCTTCTACCAAGGTGCCGAGGTCTCCATGGGTGGTTGGATGGTTACTTTCTTGCTGAACTATAGGGGTGGTGATGAGTATGCCACTGGTTATGTTGCATCTGGATATTGGGCTGGTATTTCCCTTGGTAGATTCCTCTTGACACACAGACTCATGAACTGCTTTGGTTGCAGACGATCCTTAATTGTTCTCTCCTTTTTCATGATCGGCTTGGATGTCCTTGCTTGGCTCATCCCTAACAACATCGGCTCTGCTGTTTGTGCTGCTCTGGTTGGTGTTGCCATTGGACCAGTATACACTATGGCTGTGTCTTTGGCTACCAGAATACTTCCAAGAAAGATCAGGTTCTGTGCTCTTACGCTTGTCACTGCCTTTGGCTCCTCCGGTGGATCTGCTGTTCCATTTACCGTTGGTATGGCTTCTCGTTTCGTTGGCACTTATGTATTGCACCCAGTGTTTATCACGTGTATTGGAGGGATGCTTTTGTCGTGGCTTGTGCTTCCAAACGTTGAAAGGAAAGGTGCCATTACCACATTCTGGCAAAAGATCTGGTGAGTCTTGCTGCTTGTTCAATGAGAAATTAAGAAGTTAAAATACAGCTAATGAAATACTAAGATTAATATCATACATGTGCGAATTTAGCTCAAGCACAGTTAGTTATGACCGGGTCAAACTTTTAAAATCTGACATAGAAGGACATGGAGGTGTGCCTAATATCTCCCTTCCAATGGCCCGTGTCTGTATGTTTTCTTCGGCCTGTGTCAGTGTCAATATAATTAGCCCTGATGAGGAGAGACCAGTTGAGAGTCGAGATATTGCGTACAACGCTATGAGGGTACAGAGAGAGAGCCAGATCTCGAACAGGGTTTCCAGGTCAGCGTCTCCTCCTGGGAAGGGTCCAACCCCCAAAATTGAGCGATGAGGACGAAGGACGAGTAAGTCAAACAGTTAAGGGCAATTCCATAGTAAGTACTAAGAACACCATACGCCATATTAAGCAGCGTAGGAGAGCGCATCGGTATTCATTCCCTGGACATCAAGGGCTCTTCTGAATCTAATGTGAGCATCTTCGAGTCAGACTTATTCGACATGGCTGTAGTTGCTAATCTGTTTCAGTATGTGTAATTTGTTGAAGAGTTATAAACAAAAATAAACATCAATGTGTGTTTATTGTGACAGCGGAGTTGGTGGGCTGTGTCAGCCTCTGGATATGTATAGACATGACTCCACAAGCTGTTATAATTATGCTGAAAATCCTAAGGGGAATGACAGAGAGATGAAAATATCTACTCTATCGGAGTAATAAAATGAAAGCTTAGATTATCAACATAAAGGATCTATGTCTACAGGGTTCGGGCGGTGATCACTGATCAGGGAGAAAAAAGAGTAGTACAGAGGGCTCCTAGATCTGTAAACAAAGATCTTCGGCTTCACCGCGCTCTGGCGAAACTCTAGGCCCACTATCATCACTTCACCAAGTCCCTATATATATCTACATATATATGTACGTCTGAAATATCTTTACACGCTGCCGCCTGGTAACAGCTCTCATCTGAAAAACGCCGACCCAACAGCCAGTGTGTACTACTACCACAAAGAGAACCTCTTAACTTCTAGCATATAAAACAAGTTCGCGCTGATTGAGCTTCTTTGAGTTTTGGAGCCCAAAAATAAAGGAATTGGATAACTTTCATGCTGATAGGTATCATTCATATAGATCATCTCACTTTCCCTTAGAATGTGGTGCAAACTGAAGACCTTTTACCTGATTTTTCAACATTACAAGAAACTAGTCACTAGTCTAAGACCCGGTACGGGCAACATAAAATTCTATACCGATAGCAAAAAAGAAAGCAGAAATGCCCCACGAGGGGCTCGAACCCTCAACCGTACGATTAAGAGTCGTAAGCGCTACCGATTGCGCCAGCGAGGCAATTGCTTGCACTCTCAAATTCTTCGATTAGTCAAAATTGGAAACATTGGTAGGAGCACGACACTTGTTAGGGGCACGATTCTTTGATAATTCAAGCTTTATCAATTATTTGACAATATCTAAAGAAACATAAGGTGTTATGCGATCACAATGCATTCCAATCTATATATATATCATGTATGTTCTGTCTCCAACAAGTCATCGATCAAGGACAAGACATCATCACTTGGAGAAGCCTTGGTTGAGGCCTCATTTGAAGGGTTCTCTAACTTATCATTGATTGCCCTGTCCAACATACTTCTGAGTTCCTTTACCAATACGGCGTTCTTACTCCAGGTCCTTATTGGAAGCCATGAGTCCAAGACAACACCGGGTGATGGTTTACCAGAGCCAATAGCAGCCAGATCATATGAAAATGGGCCACCAAAGAGCAAGGTGGAAAGCGTAGTCGTCGGTGTGATTTCTCTCAAAAACAACCTTGATGTAATGGTAGAAGAGTTATAGACAACAAAGGACTGCTTCACCGTACGCTTGGAGCTCTGGGCACGTGGCGTCAAGTCAATTGTTCTCTGTTGAAGCTTCTCAAACTCTATGAGACCATCTTCTCTTTCACTCTTGAGTTCTTGTAGGTCATTTATCTGAGCAACAGACAGTTCCTTGTTACCAGCCAAGATAGAGGATGGATGAATAAATGCACGTGTAGCAGGGAGCTCCTCTCTTGTAATCTGACTCTTGTCATCAGACTTGGAGATCAGGGACATATACTGCTCGTTACGAATCCAGTACTTGATGGATCTTGCATCTGGGTCGACTTGAACAGAGCCGGCAGAAGTGCTCAAGTACTTTGGGTCTGGAAGTTGAACTCTGGCGACCTGAGGATAGAATGCACCAGTGAGAATAGACTTCATGACGGACATGTTGGATCCATTTCTGTTCAAGTAAGAATCACCATCCTTGTACTTCAGTGGCAAGAAACCAATGTCCTCCAAGATGGACTGATACTGTGCAATAGAAGACTTGACTTCCTGTAGTTTCATGTAGGACAAGAAGTTGTCTGCCAGGAACTTCTTCTTTTCACCAGGGGACTTAATCTCAAAGTATCTCTTAACAACAAGGACAGAGGCCAACAAGTCACCAACTTCCTTGTTCTTGGACAACAAACCTTGGATCTTGTCCCTATTCTCCTGTGTATATATGAATGGAGATCCAGCACCAAGGATAGAGGCAACAAGGATACCAAGGTCAGTACAGCCAAAGATGAGTGAGTAGACCAACAACTTACCATGCTTTGGATCAATTATAGGAAGCATCGAGACATACTTACCCAACTCCGTAAGATCATCAAACTCATCAATGAAGCCGGCACACTTGAGAATCTCTTCAGACTTGATAAGTGACTCCTTTGGTGGTGGATCCATACCTGTCTTCAAGAATCCAATAACATCCTTGATTCCCATGGTTTTGACAACCAAGTAGAGGGAGTCCAAACTGACACGCTTCATCTCAGGAACAGGATGATCAGCCATTTCGTCATGAGATTCCTTCGTGAACAATTTATAAGAAATACCATTGGACACTCTTCCTGCACGACCTCTTCTCTGCTTCACCTCCGCCTTGGAGGCCCAAACTTCTGTTAACTTGGAGATGTTGTCAATAGAATTGTAAGAGACGGATTTAACACGACCAGTATCAATGGTAACCACACAGTCATCGATTGTAATGGAAGTCTCGGCAATGTTGGTGGAAACAACAATCTTTCTTCTTCCTGGATAGTTGGCAAAGACACGGTGCTGATCTTGTGGACCTAATGCAGAATGGAGTGGAAGAATCACACTTGGACCGGTGAATGCCTTCTCAATTGCTCTGATACACTTACCAATTTCAGCAACACCAGACATGAAAACAAGAATGGAACCCTTGTTACCAGCAGCTTGAAGATCTTCATCAACTTTGACAATGAGTTGGCCAATCAAGTCCTCATTAACCTTTCCAGAAGAGAAGTAGAAAGCATCTGCTCTTGGTTGAATCCACTCACCATTCAACATGACCTTGAACCCAGTCTTCTCGAGAACGTGGTCCAAGAAGTAGTCCTGGATAGGGAAAGTTCTACCCTTAATGTGAGCCGTATCAAGACCCTTAAAGTAAGCCTTGAAGAGAGAGGTATCAACAGTGGCACTCATAAGCACAACCTTTAACTTCTTGAACTTTTCCAAGAGCTTCTTCACCATAATAATGATAAGGTCAGTCTCCATAGACCTCTCATGAACTTCATCAAGGACAAGGATGGTGTCGTTCAAAAAGTCATTGCTTCCTTGAAGGAACTTGACAAGAATACCGGTGGTCAAAAACTTGATTCTTGTGTTTTTGTTGGACTTGTTGGCACCTCTGATGATGTAACCAACTTCCTCACCACACTTGGATGCACGTTCATCAGCAACTCTCTCAGCAAGACCGATGGCGGAAATTCTTCTGGGTTGTGTACAGAGAATTTGTGTCTTGTAGTCACCCTTAGCGTACAAATCATCCAAGATGAATTGAACAAGTTGCGTGGACTTACCAGAACCAGTCTCACCAGTGATCAAACTGATTCTGTGGGAATTGACAATGCTCATCAAGTTTTCCCTCTCATTCCAAGCTGGAAGTGACTTTCTCTGGAACATCATCTTTTTTAGTTCAGCAGAAGCCTGTCTCCGCTGATAATCGGCTTTGATAGCAGCGACATCTGGGTTGGATCTGAAGAAGCGACGCTCCTTTTTCGTGCTTTCTTGAGCGAGGTCAACACTGCCAATACCATCCTCCAGATCACCGGACTCGATGAGGGGGCCTGGGTTTTCAATGATGGCAGCACTGTGGGTCTCCAACCAATCAACAAGGGAGAACATGTAACAAGCACCGACCAAGTCCCTGGCGGCAAATTGTGCAAGTCTCGAGAGAAGCCTCAACTTGACGTAGTTCGGAAGCTTCATGTTCTTGTTTGGTGTCCCAATCAACATACCAGTGAGTTGGTAAGGGTATGCAGTAGGTCTGAAGATCGTCAAGGACAAGTACTGACTGAACTTGTAGAAAAGGACACCATCACTTTGCCTTTGGATCTTATCTGCTCCGTATATGGATATCAAACTCTCAATCTCTTCTTCCCAAAGCTCCTTTGACTCTGATGCATCAGCACTTTCATCATTGATGTAATTGGCGTAGTTACAAGTGAGTGCAATGACTGTCTTTGCCAAATCGAGATCGTTCTCGTTCAATGCGACAATGGCCTCAGAACGTGAACAGCCAAACTCCATGAGTTTTCTAATCATGATCTCATTCTTATCAGCAACAACGATGGTGTCATGTGCACTTGGATCGGAGAAGTATTCTGGTAGATCGTCGTCTGGAACGTTGAATAGAAGGAAAGACAAGGGATCTTGGTAACCGAGGGCTTCATCAATGTGCGATGCTCGGAAGCCAATGGCCGTAAATAGTATCCTGTCTGACTTGGTATCCTTCCCTGGATCTGCTCTTTTCCAATGGAGCTGACTTCTGATGGACTTTTGAATCAATTCTCTCTGCTTCATGGAGAATCTGAAGGACAAGGCATTCTCCCAGACTCTTTTTGGGAAGTTGACGTGTCTTGAATTAGTTTGTGCAGGCGGTTTCTTGAATTGTTGGTGAGTGATAGTACCATGTGCTGGTGAGGTTCTTTGGACAGATGTGATGACCATTGGTGTTTTCTTCGTCTTTGCCTCGTTGTTCTGACGAGCCTCTGCCTCTTTACGCTTACTCTGTTGAAGCTTGCGGTCCTCCAGAACAATTTTGAACGGATCTTCGGCATATAATCTGTCGTGATTGGCACGGTTCTCAGTGAGGACCCGCCTTCTCTGACTCTCAAGATCGGCCCAAGTGTCCTTGAACTCCCTAGGCAAAACCATATGCAGGCTCTTGTTGAAACACACCTTGTGGAGGGCAACAGTGGCAGCATAGTATCTGGCCTCAATGGCGGTCTCTTTTCCTGGAAGCTTGTGCGGACACCTCACGAGAATCTTCTGCTTGGTCTTTGGGTCAGTCCAGGCAAGGATGGCGGTGGCCACCATACCAGAGCTCACCTTGTGCATATCGTACTCGACTCTCTCCCACTTTGATCTCTGGGCATGTTCATGGAGAAGCGATATGGGCGTCTTACCACTCGATGGACGATTCATCGGATTCACAACAGCGTCATCAGCGACTGGTGCCCTTCCCTTAGTGGCTTTTGTTGGTACTGGCGGCTCTTCTTTGCCCTTCTTGCCCTTTGTGGCGACAGGCGCGGGCGGCTCTTTTGGTTTGGGCGGTCTCTTGGCCATGTGGTGCGTGTTTGTATGGTACAAGGGTTCTGGTCCCCTGGAAATGCGTGGATTGTGCCGAGTCTAAGAGTGTAAGGAATGATTGTTTTTAGCGAAGAGGTCTACAGTGCATCTTCTTTGTCCAGCGTAAAAAACACGGTGCGGCCACGAACCTTGATCGGGAGCCGGTTGGAGGGCCACAATCAGATGGGAGTAATTAGGATTCATTGCAGACACAGACTGAGGTATGAGCTATTATATGATAACATGGCCAATAAAAACCAGGGAAGCGGAAAATTGTAATATATACGCTCTCTATCCGGCGTTACAACTAGGGGCGCTGCAGTCGAAAATTACCAAAGATTCACAAAACCGTGGGAACACTGAACGCTAGCGAACTCCGGGAATAACTGATCATGCGAATTAGCACTTCTAGCTATCGAATAGCATGCGTGGCGTGCGTTGATACTGCTTCATAGATTACTGATGACTGATGTGGGTAGAAGTCAAAAAGGCCGGAAAACTTGAAAGCTTAGACAGCTTAGATATATCTGAATTGTTGAGGGAGTTATGGGTTATGGGTTATAGCCCAATTTGGAAATCCATCATAGTTAAGAGGGTTACCCGGCTGACTGGCGTGCCCGTACCAAATAATTTTGATCTGTTGCACCAACAGACTTTTAACTGTAGTTCTCCGGTATAGTGTAGTGGCTATCACAGTTCGCTCTCACCGAGCAGACCGGGGTTCGATTCCCCGTTCCGGAACTTTATTTTTTTTCACTGTTTCGAGTCTCAAAAAGCAAAAAAGAAATGATCCCTAGCAGGATCGAACTGCTGATCTTGGCGTTATTAGCACCACGCCTTAACCAACTGGGCCAAGGGATCATTTTATGCCGATAAATGGGCGTTGAACCGACAGCCCATACAGTACCGGTAGGGGCACGACTATGCTCACTGGAGACAGAGAGACACAGACCTAACGATACTCCACTCTCACCTCTGGTATGTTTGGTGCAAGAACGGCGAGTGAGCCAAAGAGAGACTGGGTATTGCCAAGAAGATTCTTCTCTGAAAAAGAGCTTATCCTGATTGAGTCTTTCTTTGAAGTGATCCACTACATCAAGCCCTATGAGAGGCCTCAGCTGGAATTCTTCTGTCTCACAAAGAGGGACATCTACACCCACTACATCAAGAATGTTGGCCTGACAAGAAGATACGTTGAGTCCAACCTCAGAGATGTTGAAGGGGAAATGGTGTCAGAGGAGTCTTTCAGACACTACAGCAAGAAACACTCGAAGATCTTTGAAGGTCCTCTCTCAAGAGTGTTCAAATGGACAGTTGATGTTGTCAATGAAGATGGTACCATTGAGAAAGAATGGAGATACATGCCAAACACGGAGAAAGAAGAAGAAGATTGGACTCAGTTCTGGTACGAACTCTACTCTTTATCCACCCAGGAGCCAGGTCCGTTTGAACATCTTCAGAGATTCAACCTTGGCCATTTCTCACATGGATTGGGTGCCAGAACAACAGAGCCCACAGAGGAGACATTGGAGAACATACCAAACACCTACAGTGAGAAGTGTGTTCTTTGTGGAGAATCTGAGGAAACCTTCCATCACCTTTGGGAGAGATGCCAGGTAACCCAGCAGATTTGGTCCGAGATCATCTGTCAAGGACAGGCGGTATCCCCTTTTGTCGTGGAACAGTTGATCATGCCATTAGGCTACGGTAAGGAGTACTACATCATGTTGGACAATCTTGTCGAGCTGGTGTGGGCCATAAGAGGGTTGAGAAGGTTCAGCAAAGAGATCATTGTTGACTACAACCTTGAGAAGAGAAAACAAAGAGATTGATTAAGGACTTTTTGGACACAAAGAGTTCTTCAACAGAATATTATGGTATTCGCTGAGTGATCAGTGAATAGGAGAAGCGGAGATGAGACTTATCCTTTTGGGATCAAGGGTTCATTGTTTGATTGGTGGTACTCCCGGTCCTAGCTTCGGCACCGCAGCCTTGGGCATTCAGGTATACAGCAGGGGAACGGGGTAACACATTCCAAGTGGTGACTATGGGCTTCGCTTTGATCTTCCTATTATGGGTGGTGATGAGACTGAAGGAACTGGATGACCCACATCTTGGAGTGGTATCGTCAAAAGGACGATTGGTCGTTGGTTTCAATGGGGTTTTGCCTTGTTGATGACGTTGAAATTATATAAGAACCGGCGGTGGAATGTTTGGGTTGTTAATCTTCCTCTGATTAAGTTCGAATGATTAATAACTTTTTATAGCTGCTATTATACATGCCACAGATATTGTTTAAAAAAAAAACGATAATTTGCAAAATAGTGAATAATCAGATAACCAGTCATGCTAAAGATAATATATTGATAGGATAGGCTTAAGATGAGTAATCGCATAAGACTGAGGCCTTTTTTGGAGAATATTCGTCGATAGAGTATCCCAAAACACGGCGCTGTAACAATGTATACTAGTGCACCCTCGATCCTTCGATCATAGGCGTGGGGAAGAAGAGACGTATATATATATGTGACGATCAAATATGAATGCTGACAGCCGCTGATTGCCTACTTATTAAATATATGCCTATACTATACGTGGTACTACGTATTGAGTAAAATAATAATACAGTTACTGTGAATTTCAGAACGAAAATGCAAATATGGTAAAGTCATTAGGCGTTTCTAGGCTTCTTGGTCTGTGGTTGAGCCGACACCGATTCTCTTCTATCAGTTGGGTTCAATAGAGCATAGACCCCAGAGTTTAGCGGCATGGCCTTTGCATCGGCGATGTTTGTTGCACTCAAGGACTTGCGTGGCATCGGTGGAGCATTGAAACCATCATCAGGAACACTTCTTGGTGGATTATCCATTCCTCTCACATCCATGACATCACTGGATCCCTGTCTTTTTCTCATGAAACCCTCAGCACGAAGAGCATTCTGGATAACTGGTGCGATTCCTGGATAAGAGCCAGCACGTTGATCATGACGACCCGGTGGAGCCACCGGAGACATCTTGTAAGGCATTGGTTGTGGCTCAGGAGTATGCGTACGAGAAGCACCTGGTTGATGTTGAAGAGACTTATAGTCTGGGAAGTATCCATTTGGATCACCTGGGGCGCCATTGATGGAACCACGATGAGCTTGTCCTGTAGAAGCTGGAGACAAAGTGGTTGGATTTGTTGATGGCTGCAGTGGATCACATAGGATGGACATGTTTCTTGATCTATTAGAAGATCTTGAAGACTTTCTATCCGATCTGAATGGGTCATGCACAATCTGATGTTCTTGTGGTGGTGGGAATCCTGGATGATGTTGTTGTGGTGGTGGACCTGGGTGGACTTGTTGTTGACCTGGATGTGGTGGTGGGAACGGTTGATACTGTGGTGGATAAGGATATGGATAAGGGTTTGGATATCTTGTCGTATCTGGGTTCATGGAAGAAGTGTCTGCTGGAGATTGATTACCACTTGGAACCTGCATCTGTTGTGGAGGAAAGTGGTTCGACCTTGAGACTTGGTCCAATTGATAAGACGGAGCAAATGGCACTGAGAACTGATCAAACTGGTCCTTAGTGGCAGCACGCTGGATAATAGAAGTCCTGAAGCGGGCGATATCTCTTTCAACATCTTGTAGAGTATATGACTGCTGTGGCTGTGACTGAGGTGGTTTGGCAGCCGAACCTGGAGATGCCATATCATCTGGATTTTGAGTTGTCAATTGATGTGGTTTTGGACTTGAGAAAACATCCCTCTGGAGATCCTGGTCAGAGGAGCTAGAATGAATCAACTTCTGCATGATATCCAGTAAGTAAACCATGTCCAGATTAGTCTTTCTCATATCTGAAATGGCAGTGTCATATCGAAGTTGAAGTCTGGCGTGTTCATGTCTCAAAGCACCCAAATTATGACCAAGCTCTGCCAATCTGACGGTCAACATTGGATCCACAGGGTTCAACTCTGGTGGGTACTCAGTGACCGAGTTAGATCTCTCTGAACTTACCTCTGTGTCAGACAACAAACCACCATCAATATGGGTAGCTCTTCCGGAAGTGTGCTTGGATGATCTTCTCTTGATCTGTTTCAAACTGTCAATGTCACCTTTTCTGAAGCTCCCTGAACTGTGGCGGAACTCCCAAGTTGGAACATCAGTAGCTTCAGCTTGTACAGTCGTCAAGTCACTCACTTTGTGGAACCCGTACATGTTCAACTGACGGACGAATGATGCAACATTTGTGTGTTTAAAGTATTGTGAGAGAGCCCGACTGAACTCTTCACCTGGAACAATGACGAAAGACTCATTGGACTGTGTCCACCAGATGAGATGTTTCAATTCCTCGTCTTCCAACATGTTGTAGAGCTTGTGGATGAACACAGTGTGGAGACCCTTTGTGTTTGTTGGAAGAGCCGTAGACTCTTTCTTCACTTCTTTCGACTTCTCGTCATCATGTGGGCTCCTATGAGCCTCCAAATGCATGCCTGATGGACCGTTGAATGGATGCTTATGCTCTGCTGTAACAGGGTCAATCCTGGTAACTGGGGCGTTGGGCGTCAACACCTCTGGGGTGCCCGCGCTGCGCTGTGCCATGGGCGGCTGCTTGTGTAGAGGAGTGTGGATGTTATGCGTGAGACTCTTGGCCTTGGGGACGTGTCTTGGACGTGTTCACAGCGGTATCGGATGGATTGGTGGTGCCGATGCTGGGATTGTTCGTAAAACCAATGGGCACTTGTGTGTAACGAGGGCGTGGGCAAAGGGCGGACCGCGGGGCTGCTGATCAGGGCGGGGTTGCGAGAGACAGCCTGCGGTGTATGTGTATCTGGTGGGGATAACGGTGGGCCACTGTCTGAGCTTGTCAAGGTGTGGTGGCGTACCTGGTGGCGTTGTGCGGTGGGCGTGTAGAGCCTATTGTTGTTGTGGAAAAGTTGATTTTTCCTTTCGCAGCAACTTTTACCTTTGGGGGAAAGCGAGGCCAGGTGGAGGGTGGAAGAAGGGTGGAAGAAGGGTGGCTGTGTAGACCAAAGGCAGAACAGGTGTGTAAGGGGTGGTTTACTGGGGCTGTGCTTGTGGAGAAAGGGCGGCCTCCTATACGATTATATATACCAGCATGGATATGAACGGCTTTTCGTTGTTGAGAGAAGGCGCTGACGGTTGGAGGCCCTGTGCATGCGTTTCTGCGTTTCTGCTTGGGGCTGCCAGCTGGCGGACGGTGTAAGGCACCGGTGGGGCAACACCGAGCGCACCGGAGCACCCTGAAGCCCAACTCGGCTAGAAGACACACTTCTCTGAATGCATGTACTCTTTGTTTGGCTGCTGCTAACAGGCGCCCGCCACTGGACGTCCTTAAGTGGCGACCTGCCATTGTCAAGCGATCTACGTGCGCCCGGAGAGTCTTGTTCTCCATGCTCCATGGCTGAAAGCTCTTGCACGATTGGTCTTGATTGTAGGCGGTCGTGCCATGAGAAGCTGATGGAGCGCAAATAGATTCATAACAGTTGGGCTCAAACGACCCTCGATAGTAAGCTTCCCTTGCAGGCCCCGGGTTTGCGGCCCAACTCCAAGGACCAAGTCTGTCCAAGACCTGTCACAGTAGCACCACTAGGCGCTCCTCGCAACAGTCAACGCTCGCTTCTCGCTTGTGCAGATGAATTGTGTGGACTGTGCACCATAGCCCCACGCTTACAGAGATCTCAGATCGGGCCTATAATTAGCACCCTGCCTGAACTATGGCCTCTTTTGGCTCGCTTCTGCCCTCCATTTGCGACGTCGTGGTACTAGTGCTTGGCCTAGAGCCATGGTGCCTGGAGCTGTGATCAGTGTATACTGCGCCGGTGAATGAGGTTACACGTACTACACTTATAGCTTCTCGTTTCAAGCAATTAAAAGTCAGCACAAGTGCAATGAGGTGGTGAAGACACGGTGAACAGCGAGACCAATGGCACCCCTTAATTACTCAATAGGAATTAGAACTCCACCCGCAGAGAAGCTGTCTCATGTCACCTGTCAATTGTACTCATGCCTTGATCGATGAGGAGTCGATAGTCGAAAGTCCGCAAGATCTTAAGCGCTAATGAGCCCAAACGGCCAATCATGCTTGATCCAACCACCTCCGCTTCTGCAAGGGAGTATTGCCTGTTTCACATGTACGTACAACAGCACAACAGGCCACCAAATGCTCCAGGAATTACTAGTTTATAGATCCAAGGAGCTGTGTCGTGGATATGTGACTGCCGGAAAAAGAAACGAGAGAACAAAGAAAAAGCGCGTTGCCCCAGCGACGATCACTGTCAGGGACCGGCCGGCGGTTAATAGCGCGATCGATCAACTAGCTTTGTTTACAATTTCAGATCACCAAAGCTGTTACACATGGGCCAACGGACAAACACGGCGCTTCAGAACAACAGACTGAATCACGGCAACAGCGAGCACTCAGCATCAATTCGGCACCCACACAACTGAACTATGACAGAACACGACCGTCCAGCAGAGCGCTCCAAAGCCATGCCGCGCATCCTCCAGACAAAGGACGTCAACGTTTCTCTAACAACGCCCTGCTCCAAGAAGAAGATCCGTTCTTTCCTTCAAGCAACACCCTTGAAGAGACACAAAGTGACAATATCACATGAGTCAGAAGCAAACGAACGTCTCAAAGTCTCACAGCTCGCCACACCGTCGCAGAAGTTCCGGATCTACAGAGACAAGTCAACCACAGATGAAAACACAGCATACACAACAACACCAACTTCACTGAAAACACCGGTCTCCGAGCTCAAACATATCAAGTCTTGGAAGCAATCGATGAATGACCACACAAAGACACCGACAACGAAGAAGATCACACGAGAGACATTCACACAGAACTTCAAGATTCATGGAAAATCATCCACGCCACTTCCCTTCTCCTTCAGTTTCCCCGCTGTTTCTGACGATCCACTACTCCACGATGTTGAAGTGCCTATCGTCAAGCTTGACCAGTGGTATAAGATCCATCAGTTGGAAATCCTAACACGAGACCCAATCGATGACGCTCACGTCGTATTGGAAGCGTCCCCTTTCAATGATATGTTGACTCTCGTCAAAGTCGAAGACAATCAAGGAAATATGGACGAAGTGCTCTTGTTGAATTACAAACAGAGTGTGGCTACAATGTCAAAGTTTCGTAACGTTAAAAGAGGAGATAAGGTGGCTTTGATCGAGGGGTTTGATATCTTGGGTGAGAAGAAGATGTACCACAACTGGAAGCTACAAGTGTGATGAAAGCTGTGCTGTGCTAATTCATGATAATATTTGCCAGCTTTATATAATGATCCCACTTATCAATTAAAACGTCTTAATCAGCTAAGGATTCGAAGGACTATTTGTTCAATCTATATGACCATGAAAATGCATTAATAGTTTGTTTAAATTTGAAGATCTTTACCGCTAGCTTCCTCAATTTTGAGACAATGAGAAATTAGCAATATAGTAGTGTGTGATCAGTTGTTACACAACGTACCCTCAGAGAACCTTTCAGTGACATCAAAGAACCACTTACCTTGGAAGGCAGCAACGTTCTTGGTACGAGACTTCAATCTCATGTTGCGATCCTCAGTGATAAGAACCGTAAGATTGACCGAATCAAGTCCATATTGGCCCATCTTATGATAAGCATTCACCAAATTGGCACTTAGCAATCTCGTAGAGTTGATGATAGTGTCATCAATGCTCTGCATCCATGCTTTGTTGTTTTCAAAGTCCAACACATCATTCAAGGATGGTGCTTCGGTACCATTCATCTTGAGGGGAACCAGACGACCTTCAGAGGCCAATTGTCTCAACGTGATAACAGCTCTGGTACCAGCATCAGCAACAGTAGCATCTGGTGAACATCTCAAGGATCTCAACTCTTGGAACACAACAAGTGGGACGGCAAGCTTGAACAAACGACTCTGGACAGATTTGAACAACTTTCCACAGTGCTTCAACCACATGTTCGTATCCAACACAAAGTATGTCACACTCTTACCAACAAGAATACCAGATTCAGCAGTGATAATGGATGGTGGAGCATTCTGTGTGAAACTCGTTGAGGTGGTCGCGAGATGGGAAATTGCAGTGTTCTCATCAACATCTGTACCACAATAACCGTCATCTTCTTCATCGTCAAAGTCACCATCATCGTTCTCGTCGTCGTTATCATCTTCAAAGTCAGCATCATTATCAGCATAGTTGACAACTTGGCTACCATCAATCTTGGTAACAGGGACAGAAACAGCCCTAATCCAGGTTAGGAGATCACCGCTGGCCAAGTTTTGACAACCTGGATCAAGCTCCACAGTTTCAACAAGATCAAATGTCTTCGCTTCTCTGAAGATTTCCATGTATGCAGTTTTAACAAAGTCCCGTACGTTATCGTTGTACTCGAGATCTCTGAACACCTTTTCAACGTGGAATCCAAATCTGTAATTGTCAAATCTTTTCAATCCAAAGTTGAAGTTGTCAGCAACATAGCTTGCCAAAAGGATAACTCTTGTGAATCTCTCATTGTTGAACTTCTTATCATAGCGAGCACCACCAACTGGGACATCCAAAATATCATGCTTAGTAATTCCAGCATCAACAGGTGTAGCGTACTCCTCCTTCAAGAAGATGGAATCAAACCACAAAGATCCCCAACATTTCCAAGCTTCAATCAATGTCTCATTCTTATTATAATGTTCCAAGAAGTCAGACTTGAGGAACTCGTCACTCTTCTCACTCAACTGTTGCAAGATCTCTGGCCTGGTTCTGATGACATCCATCAACTCATTCAAATAGCGGATCAACGAATTGAGAGGGAAAATAGTGAGGATGATTGTCTCAAAGAAAGGTCTCGAGTTTGGATATCTCTTCATTGACTTACCAACGGCAACAAGGAAGTAAAGCATAGTGATTGCCATAGGCAATGCAGTAATCAATGGGCCTCTTAAGTAGACAATCATCATCTTCATGGCGACTTTGACGGAAAACTTGTTCAAGTTGGCATTGAGAGCAAACCACTCCTCCACGGATAAATCACGACTTACATCAGCCATGGAGTCAGATGAGTCGGTCTCCTGTTGCTGTTGTTGCTGTTGCTGTTGTTCTGGTGTTTGTCCAGGTTCACTGACTGAGCTCTTCTTGCGTTTGTCCTTTCTGTCTTTACGGTCTTTTCTCTCCTTCAGTGCCTCAAGCAGACCAAATAGTCTTGCGAATGGATTGGTGGAGTTACCAAAGCCAACAACTTGGAAAAGGTTGACCAAAGCAAATGAAGAACTTCTCTGGAACCAGAATTGGAACTTGTTGTCATAGTCATTGTCTTGACTGTAGTCTGGAGCCACAATGGATTCAGAAAAGACACCCTGCTGTCTTGTGAAGAAATCAACACTGTTATTGTCAACACCCAAGTTACGAGCGTAGTAAGCAATCAGTTTGTTGAGCTCAGCGTCGTTGACAATCTCATTAGAGAGCAGAATCTTGTGAACTTTGATGAAGTCCAACACTGGAAGGTCGACATAGCTTCTTTGATTGATATTGTCGATGACCATTCTCATATACTGTGGGGTCGGCACAAAAGTATCACGACAGAAGACACTTCTTCCAATGTTGACCAAAGCGTCAAGACTGTCCAACTGAACAGTAGCAATGTGGTAGTAGATCTTTCCAAACCCGTATTGAGTTTTCATAGCAGTGGCATACCAATATTCAGAACTGATCTTCCAATCAATGTAACGGGAAGGATACAAAGCAATGGCCATTCTTGACAAATCACCCAGTTTTTCGCATAACCAGCCTTCCATTTCCAAATCTGAAAGTCCGCTGAGGATGTTGAAAGCATAACCGATGAAACTGGAACAAATGTCATGCTCAATGAAGATCGAAACAACATTCTTCAAGACATCCAAGAAAGTGACAATACCATAAACCCACAAACGTCTTGGAATACGATAAACCTCAACAATCTGTTTGCCAGACTTACCAGAGCCGGTAGCATAGAGGAGGAAATCGTAGTATGCATTCAACAGTTGAATGTCAATGTTGTAAATCTCCCAAAGCTCAGTCATGTCCAGTCTTTGTGGTAGATTCAATCCCGAACATTTACGTTGCAAAGTGTTTTCCAATCTAATGATGGTACGATACGTGTCTTGAAGTTTTGTGATGAGTTGTTGTTCTTCATCAGTGAGTTTGTTCTGTGGTTGTTCTGTGTGTACTGATGGAGCTGCAGGATTTGTCGAAGCCTCTGAGATGGTAGAGCCTGGAGATTCGGCATTAGCTTCCTTCATGATGACTGTTGGAGTGGCAGACTTCAAATTAGAACCCGCAGAGACCATTGACGGAGGAGGGATCTGTGATGGATGTGGTGGATTCTGACGTGTGCCTTGTTGCTGCTGTGGCTGTGGTGGCTGCGCTGTGAGGACGGTCTGCGTGTATGCAAGTGAGTTTGTGTCGTTGAAATCGTTGACATCTGTGCGGTCGTCGTTCAGGTAGCTCGTAGTCTCATACTTTGTTCTGTTCAATGAGAGGCTGGGAGACTGTGGGACATCTGGTGTTCTTGGTCTGTTGTATGTTTGGTTTACAAACGTTTGACTGAACTTCTTTCCCTTCGCGGGTATTTGCGGAGTTGGAGAGTTGATGTTGATGTTGAACATTGGTTTGAAGTGTGGCACCTGCTGCTGAATGTCGTACTGCTGTTGCTCGAGCTGCTGATGTTGTTGCTGCTGTTGCTGTTGCTGCTGCAGGAGAAGCTGCGATGCCTGTGAAGGGGACTGATGCTGTGATGGGGTGAAGAAGGTGGAGCCGTTTGCTGGAGTTGTTGTGCCGGTGGTGGTCCTGTTGGACTCACCGGGTATTACCGGCAGCGCCATAGGCAGGTTCTGGGTGACAGTCTTCTTGAGTGTGTTGGGCATCTGGTATGAGTTCGAGTGTTGCCTCTTTTGCTGTGTGGTGGCCTGGGCGGCTGTGAGCGGGTGCTGCTGTTGCTGTTGGTGGAGCTGGTCCGGCAGCTGCGCACCTGAGAAGCCATTGGCCTGGGCGGTTGGCTGGTGGTCTGCCATCTCAAACCGCTGTGTGTAGGAGGAGCGTGGCGTGTAGCAGAGCGCTGTCCTGGCGGGTGGCGGTTGTTGTTCTGCTGGACTGGGAGAGGGGTTTGGTCGTGGACAGGGGCGGCGGGCGGCGGGACCGGTCAGCCTCTTTTGTAGCGGGTGCTGACAGGGCGGTTGGCAGTCGTGCTTCGGTGGCGTACAGTGGACAGAGCCTGTGCACGGTTGTTATCCTCAGCAAGAGTAAATTGCAGTGGGGCGCAGTGGGAGTTGTGTGAGAGTTGCGTTCGTGCGGTGTTCTTTGGTGGTGGACGTGTGGTGTGTTTGATTTTGATTATCACCAGGCGGCAGTGTACGAACGCGGTGAGGGGCCGTGGCGGGTGGAGCGGTGGAGCGCAAGGGCGCAAGATCGCTCGGGGCAAAATTTATTCACCGGTGGGAAATGGGAACCCGATATGTTGCCAGGTTACACTACAGGTGGCAATCATGGCAGAAAGGTCGTCAGCTTCGTTTACTCAAACTCGTCAATCGTCTCGATTACCGTCTTCAACGACTCCAGGACGCTCGATGTGGCGACTCGTAGCGTACGGTCGCTCACGGCCTCGAACTTGATAACAAGGCGCTCATCTTCTTGGAGGAAGCGCACCTGGATATCGTCAGGCTTCATAATCGGGTCTGGTAGCAGCGTGGCCCTGGCAATAGAAGCCTGTCTGGGCGTCTCAAAAGGAATGGTGATGTCTCTGTGAGTTTTATTGTTAGCGATGTTTGTCTTCTCTTGGTGGGTCCTTTTGGCATGGGCTTTGGTAGGGCAGACGGGGTCGGAACTATTTCGGCTCCTCAGGGACCACAGCTCCTGCTGACAGCGGGGAAATCGTAGACAACAACACTCACAGTGTGTGATCAAATGACATTTTCTGCTTCTTTGGTGGCATCTGTGTTCTCTTCACCGAGTTCCTAATCAGCCACTCAATCACCAGTGTATACCTGATCCTGTGATCATCGATGGCACGTCTTCGAAGCGGATCGGCCCAAATCGCCACAGTTCGCGAAACCGCTTATAATATCCCAATACGGTAATTACTGCTTAGGGAAAGGTCATTTTTGTGTCAAGCGCTCTCTCCTCTCTCTCCCGCTCGCGCACATGGGTTACACGAACCCAACAAGTTACCAACTTCCAGACATATAGTCCCAAGCCTCTATCAACAAACCACTTACTCTCAACTCGTCACACAGACACAGCTGCCGACACAGCCCCACACTATCCACGGCTATCTACACAGCACACAGCTATCTGCTTCTCCAGGCTCCGCAGTAATTAGGAACTACCTCCCCAGCACCCCAACCCTCACATCTGGCATAGTGGTGTTCTCCACAAGCCCCACCAGCACTTTCATAAAATCTCATCGCTTTACGCAAACAGCTCAGTCCATCACAGAAAGCAGATAAGCACATCTCTCACGATGAACACCTTTGCTTCCGCCTTCTCCCGCAGAGCTTTCTCCGTGTCTCATGACGCAGGCCTGGACCCTTTCCTCAGCAGCCCAATCTCCCAGACACTCCACACATCGGGAGATGACTCAAACTTGGCTTTCAACACCAGCAGCTCCTTCTACGTGCCTGACTTTGTGGATTCTTCTGTCCCAAGATCCACACGCAACAACACATCCGTTTCAGACTACCCTACAACCCCTCACTTTGACAACTCTAGGGTCACCTCCGTCAACCAGATCGCACCATTGCTGGACCTGATCCGCAGATTTGACATCAGTGATGAAACCTTCCATGTTCTTGACTCGATTGATCCTACATTCTGGTCCCTTGAGACTTATATCCAGACATGTTCACGTATCTCCACAGACTCTAAGCAAATGCTGCCATTGGGGTACTACGCCTCGTTGGTCCTTCTGACAAGACTTTTGGCAACCTCAAACGGTTCTGTTGATTCAGACGGAGAGAGCACTAGTGCCGATCAGTCCATATCTCACGAACCACCAAAGTTCAACGACAGCACCTACTACTATGATAAGTCGGCCTTTGTGAGACACCCATTCAAGATCTCCAGGATGTTGAGAGATGCATTGGAGACCATTCAGGAGTGGATGCAAGAGAATGAACAATCAATGATATCCAGCCCCGGGTCGGGTCTGTACAGCTCAAGCTCCTCGATTGGGTCCAACTCTCCGGCACTTTCAGCGACGTCCACAGGCCATCATGAACACGAGCAACATCCTGTTCCCCCACAACATCAACACCAACACCATATGAGATTGGGCCAACAGGCTTGGGACACCCAATTTGAGCAAGCCCATCAAACCCAAATATTGGAAGACCTCAGATTGACAGTGTCCAGATTCATCTTTGTTCTTGATCAGTTGGACAAGAACAGCAGCGACGTTGAATGTTACCAGTCAAGCAACTGGCCTAATGCTTCCAGTGCAGACAAATTTGTTCGATATTTCCCGCTGTTTGATAACTTGTTGCCTGTGAGAAGTACACCAGAGAGGGCCTCAACATGCTTGAATGCCTTCCTGCCACAGTTGGAAGGATTGATGGGCACACATACTTTAGATCCATTTGAGATGGCCTACCTTTACCAGACTTCCACTACTCCTGGAGCTGCTCAGCTCCAACACAGCGCACAGCCTTGGTGGATGGAAGTTCTCACCAAGAAGGTCGATGCTTGGCAGACCAGGAAGAAATCCATTGAAGGATCTCCCCGCAAACGTTCATTTACTGCAATGGATGATGACGTTGTTGGTCACTTTCGCAGACCAAGTGATGCCATGAGAGGTCGTCCGAAAAAAATGCGTCGTCCTTCTCTGTGACCCATATGATGAATTCTATTCTGATATTGCTACATAAAAATGTCTGCTACGAAGAAAGAAATATACCCTGCTATATGACTTGATTTTGTGTAGCTAATCACTTATTTCAGAGGGCCTTAATACCGATGACGTTGAGTTTAAAGCCAAGTTCTTCATCAGTAGCGGGTCTAACAATGATTTGCTTACCCTTTGGTGACTTGACACAGATGATGTTACCATCGATACATGCAATGGAGTGACCTTCGTTATCGTCTTCAAATTGGATGACAATTTCATCGGATGGGTCCACTTCTTTGTATTCGACACTTGGGATCAATGTATGTTGTGTTGCTGGACCAGCGTATGGAGCCACCATGACTTGCATGAGTTCTTGTGGAGGGATGTTATCAATGTGTAACATGTGTAATTTTGTCTGATCAATGTGTGACTGTGGTGATATGTAATAGTTCTTTTCGATACAAGGGACAGCGAATAAGTTGAGGTATGCATGTTCTGATGCTCTTGAAAGTGGGACCAATGGAGAGGACGGAGATGAACGTGTTGATAAAGAGATTTGGAAATCGAGAGGAGTTTGTGCCACTTTACCTGCGGCAACTTTAAATCTGTCAAGACCGAGAGAGCGGAGGTCTGGTTGTTCTGCGATCCAGACGAGCTTGGCGTGCATGGCAAAGGTGAGAACGACAGAGAACAGAAGCTGCTTGGGAAGAACTGGTGTGTTGTCCAAGTAACGTGATCCTTCTGGGAACTGTGCTTGATATAGTGGGAGCCTTGTGATGGTTGAAGATGGGTCGAATAGACTCTGAATGGCTGAGACCTCGTCATTGATGCCAGAGGAAAGGGCCAATGCGTTACCAGAGCCAAATGGAAGGGTGAGGAGGTTGATGGAGCGTACACCTGACCAACTGTGTTGGGATGTGTTGAGTGCATTGAAAAGTTCGTATACGGAAGTGTCACCAGAGATCATGACGACGGTGTTGTTCTTGGTGAGATCGAGACTCTGAGCAATCTCTGCGACATGGTGCTTATGGGCGGTCTTGATGTAGGTGTGAGCAACGTTGAGCTTCAAGAAGATGGGCTCCAGCACCGTGGTGTAGATGTCCCTATCGTTTCTGCCTATTCCAGAGTTGACCGAGTCCACGACGGTGACGGTGGCGTTGTTCAGGTGTTGTGGCAGCGTGGTGGTGGAGACTTCTGGCACGGCGTGCTCGGTGGAGACGAGAACGTACTGTGCACGTGTCTTGAGCTCTGTCTCTGTGTACTGGAGTGCCAGAGCCTCGCCATTGACGGAGAGCAGCGGGAGCGAAGGCATTATTTCCGTTGTGTGGTGGGGTGTGTCCTCCTGATCAACATCCTACAGCGCAAACGAGCGGCGGGGCGGCCAGTCTTTATATACCGGCCGAGAGCGGGATTAGCGGCACACCCGGCGGACCGACAGCACATGCAAAAAAAAGTATGTGCACAGAAACAGGTACAGCAGAGAAGGGAAGTTGGTAGAACGCAACATGTCCTTTTGCAATGTTGATCGTGCTCGAAGTTCTCGTGGCGTGCGAGATCTCTGCCCGGGGTTCTGCGGGCGCTGGGTTGGCTGCTGCCCGTGCCCGCCCTCAGAAAAAGCCAGGACTGTGGCAGCTCAGAGCTCAGCCAGAGAGCCAGAGAGGATTCTGAGCACCGTCGCAAAGCACACGACACACGAGTCCCGCCAAGTTACAGCTCCGCGGATGGACAGAAGTTGCGGTGCTCTGGGCTCTGGACCAAGAAGTTGCAGACTGCAGTGCTACATACTAATTGTAAGTTGGCGGACCGCATTGTTCAATGTTTAGGCCCCTGACCCCTGACCCCTCGCCTCCTCATCGCGGCGATGGTGTATGTGCAGATATCAACCGCGTAGTAAGAGAGACCAGTGAGCCAACATGAGATTCTGACAGGTGGAGATCATAGAAGCGACCCCGTGGGTTGTTCAACCGGTGGGGTTTGTGGGTGAGGATGAACGTTGAGTGTGACTGTCCGCCTGGGGTCCATCAATGTAGGTGGAAAGAGCGTGTGATAGCCTTGTGTGAATACCATGTACTCAGGCCCATGGGAGAGATGTGTAACCAGTCGATGAAGGCAGAAGTGCTGAAACCATCGTATGAAAACATCATGTCCATGCAACGTGGCCGTATGAGACGCGAGCAGTTACTGTGTGAAGAGTGAAGATGCTTCTCATCAACTACTAGAGCTAAGTCGACGGAGGGGAGCACGGATCAAGTAAATCTGAGCAAGACAACTCTCTCCTTGTGAAAGGCTCCTAAGTTATAACCTGTAAGGTGAAGGTGACTGCAGGATCTACCGGAAAGTGCGTTGGTACCTCTCTCCATTAGTTTCAGTCTTCAGAACATGTACAAAGGTTGAGAGAAAGTACACCTTGACCATTTACATAGAACCCTCGGGTGTCCAGACCTAAACACAGCTGACACAGGAAAACAGGTCACAGAGCGGAGATACACACAAGCGGAGATACACTTGCCATGCCCCGTTTCACTGAGTAGGACAGAGTAGTATACGTCTGGTAATCCACAGAGGTCTCCTACTAGCTGGGGTCTGAGATCCGACCAGCCTGAGCAGTCAGCAGTGAGCAGGCCCTATGTACGTACAGGCCATCCTCAGACAAACACGCATGCCAGCTACCGCCCGTCTGCACATGATGTCATGATCTAAATTTGGCTTATACACCCTTCTCCTGTTTGACCTGTCGCTGTTCCTTGAACTTCTTGAACGCGGACGGGTCGACACCACCCATATCAAGCTCCTCCAGCGCACCATCAGAATCGGAGTCAGAGAGTACAAACACTGATGAAACGCTCTCTTTGGTCCCGGAACCAGACGCTTGATCGCCCGGCTCTCCATCATCCATGAAAGAAGATGGCACTGGAACGTCAATCGGCTCTGTTTTCTTCTTCTTCTTGTCCTTCTCCTCCTTCTTGTTTTTCCTGGCCACCGCCTCATCAATGGGCTCCTGCTTGATTCTCTTCAAGTACGCAGTCGTCTTCTTCCACTGCTCCCTTCTCAGCTGCAACACCTCTTCAGCTGTTCCCAAGTCCACTTTCCTCTTCTTAGCCAGATCACTCAATTCAGCAGCTGTAGCGCTCGCCTTACTCTTCTGATCTTCATCCTTGAACGACAAGATTCCCCTTGATGCACCATGAGAACTTGGATCGAATCCCAAGTTCGACAACCCCTTAGGACCATAGGCAAACTTCAACAAGGCACGCTTCTGTTCCATAGTCATGATCTTTTTCTTATCATCCTCCTCAAGGTTCACCTTGTTGAACTTCTTCAAGTTCTTGGCACCTTGCAAAGATTCATGCAACTTCTTTGTCAATTTAATGTCATTGACCCTCTCCTTATGCTCCTTTTGTGCAAGTTGCTTCTTCTTTATATCACTCAGATCATTCACTTCACTGTTGAAGAATGCCTGATGTTTGTTCGAAGTACTGAAGTGTTTCATGGCCTTGGAAATCCGATCATTAGCAGGCGCCACCATATTGGGGACAATACTTGATGAAGTCCAATTACCACGATTATCCGGTTTACCAAGTATGAAGTCTTGCTTGATTCCATTCCTTGTTGGTGATACCTGTCTCACACTCGTTTGGAACTCCATTCTCTTACCAGCTGTTTTTCTCATTCTCAACTCTTGATGATAGGAACAACACTGCTCAACTGCCCTGTTGATCGGCTCAGAACAAATCGTACCATCTTTTCTCATCGAGGGACAGTTTCCGAAGTCTTTAGACCGGCCAATCTCCAATATCGAATCACCAGCATGCTTGATTGTCAATGAGAACGTTTTAACTCCACCAGCAATGGCACCAACTCCTGCACCTGCTTCATACTTGACATAAATATCAGGATTCAAAATTGCAATGACATCACCTGCTCTCAACTTGTTGTATTTCTCCACTGCTTTACCAAACATCGTCACTTGAAGGCTGAACTTGAAATCAGACAATGTGAACACAACGAACTTACTTCGTCCATCTGCAGTGGATTTTGGTTGAGACTTCTTACTCAAAATTGCAACAACAACCCAATTGGGATACTTGGGCTCTTCAAAGTCTGGAGGACACACTTTAGCCATCAACTTGGGCAATCTCATCACTTTCTTATCTTCGAAGAACTCCTTGAGCTTTTGTCCATCAACATAACGTCGTGATAGTTGTAAACCAGAGTAATACTCCCTCTCGTTGACAGCTTGGGGCTCAACCTCCAAGGTAGAATCAAAAGTATACACTCGTGATTGAATCAACTGTCGAGCAATGGCGTGCTGTGCCTCTTGCTTCTTCTTAGTGTCCTCGAGGTTCTGCAAGAAGTATGATGGTGTGGATGTGATATGTGAAGCGAGACCAACCACAGATGACTCTGAAGGTGCCTCTGATGCAGATCGTGAAGGCTTATTGACATCTGAATCTTCTGTCTTCATACCGAATAGCCGACTGTTCAAGTTTCGAGGCTTGATGCCTTCATATTTGACCTCCACTTTAGGCTTCTTTGGTGATGGCGTTCGACTCACTTGCTGTTCAGCCTTGGGCCTTCCTCGCGACTTAGCCTTCTCTTGTAATGCTGCCTGTTTCTCTTTCAAAGCTTCCATCTTCTTCTGCATCTCCTGCATTTCCTTCTCAACCTCATTCACTATATTTCAATTCGTTAGTATATGTCCATAGCAGATCTGGGCTTCATGTACATACGCTCTTCAACCGGTGCCTCACCATCCGACTGAGCCGTTTCGTCATCGGAAAGTTTGCCAAACAGATCGAGGCCATCGTCATCCCCAATATCCCTGGGGTCAACGTTCATATCGTACTCCTTTGTTTGTTATGTTTGCCAAAGTCTGTTTTGTACTGACCATTGAAATTTGACACAACGGTACAAAAATCTCAACAAAAACGCGAACGCGTAAGCTGAACTGACGCGTAAATGGATCAAATCTACAATGGAGCTTAAACATAAAACAATAGTGTACAAAATGCATTAAACCAGGTTAGACTTTATAACAAACAATGGCCATCATTCATCAGACTTAGCCTTCTTTTCCTGGGGCCCGTTCTCTTCCTCAGCAGGTCTCTTCACTCCATGATCAACTGGGGTGGGTTCATCTTTAACAACCGGAGTAGCAGTAGCAGTGACAGTGGCAACAGTGGTTGGTGTAGCAGTACCAGATGGAGCGAGAAGTGGTTTCTCAGGAAGAGACATATTCACTGGTGCAGCTGGTGTAGCTGGGGTGACAGCAGCTGGAACAGCAGGGGAAGCTTCATCTTTCTTCAGATCCTGAACTTGTTTGGTGAGCTTGTCAATCTTACCTTGTAAGAGCTTGGTTCTCATGGCAGCCTCCTTCAATGTTGCTTGTCTGGCCTCTTCATAAGCAGTAGCCTTAACTTCAGCAAGCTCCTTGGCCTTCGTCTCTTCAAAGTTCTTCTTCATTGTGGCAATCTTAGCTTCGTAGTCAGCGACAACCTTGCCTGAACTTTTATCATCTCCACCAGCATTAGCCTCAGCGAGCTTCTTCTCAAACTCCTCAGTGAGATCCTGGACCTTCTTAGCATGCTCTGCTTCCAACTTTTCAGTTCTCTGCTTGGAAATACGCTCCAATTTCTCTTGAGAAGGAGCACGGATCTTTGCCTTCCAACCTTCAAGAGCATCATCCAACTCCTTGTCAAACGCATCACGGAGAGACTTCTTCTGCGCATCCAAAGCAGCAGTGAGCTCCTCAGCTGGCGCTGGTGATGTCTGTGTAGCAGCAGCATTGGTTTCAGCCATCTCAACTTCAGCCTTGGCCGCCTCAAGCTCAGCATTTGTTTTCTCCAATCTCAAAGTCAAGTCAGCAACAAGCTTAGCCTGTTCATCATCAGAAACAACAGGGGTAGCAACAGGGGCAGGAGTGCCAGATTTAGAAGCATTCTTGGCCTCTTCCAACTCACTCTCCAACTTCTTAGACTTGGCCTGAGCATCCTCCAAATCAGAGGTTAATGTGACAACAGTAGACTCCAATTCAGTGATCTTTGTATCAAGGGTGTTTCTCAAGGACCCAAGTTCGGTGTACTTGTTCTCAAACTCCTTGGACTTCTCCAATTGATCAATCTTGTCTTTCAGCTCAGCACGCAAACCTTCAAGCTCCTTCTTGAGAGTATCATGAGCTGCATTCTCCCTACTGGCCTCTTTGTTGTTTTTCTTTTGACTTTTCTTAGAAGTGTTCTCCAACTCAGCAACCTTGGCCTTCAATGCGTCAACCTCAGTTTGTAACGCCTCAGAGCTAGCCTTAACTTCTTCGAAAGACTTACTGATAGCTTCCTTCTCCTTGTTAGCTTCTTCAAGGCGAGCAGATGCATTCTTGAAGTTGGCACTGCTCTTGTTGATCTTTTCCTGTGCCTCTTCTCTCAAACGTTTCAAGGTCTTCTTCAATTCTTCAAAGTCCTCCTGCAACTGTTTGTGCTCTGCTGGATCAATACGGTCAAACTTCTTGAGAATATCTTGAGATCTTTGTTTCCAACGATCCTTCTCCTCAACACTCAACTTGAGTTCTTGACCCTTGTGTGTAATCTCAGCCTTCAACTGAACAACTTCTGTTTCCAATGGTTGGACCTTGTCCTGACTTTCAATCAACTGCTGCTCCAAGACCTTCACCTTAGAGACATTGGCCCTCAACTCGTTACGCAAAGTGACGTTACTCTCACGAAGCAAGTCCAACTGTTCAAGATCTCTCTTCAACTTCTCATACTCGTGAGTGATACGATCAACATCAGAATCGCGTGATTGAGACTTGAGCAACTCAGAGCGTGTCTTGTCCAACTCAGTGGTGGCGAGAGAAAGCTTCTGACGAACAGTAGTCAAATCACGTGTGGCAACCTCAAGTCTGGTGTCAGAGATTTCCTTCTCACGGCGAAGCAAAGAGATCAATTCTCTCAACTCATCAGAAACACCATCAAGATCAGAACCCTCAAGGTTGGGAGTGCCAGTGGATCTCTTTGTCAATGTCTCAATCTGATTGTACAAAATGTGGTTTTGAGAGGTCAGATCATTGACTCTAGCAGTAGCAACACGCAACTCATCATCCAGTTGAGTTCTTTGTGTATCCCAACTCTCCTGAGACTTGATGAGTGCCTCCTTCGATTGCTTGGCCTCAGCGGACAACTCCTGAATTCTCTCTTTGACAGTATTGGCCTCCTCTCTCAAAGAAGAGTATGCCTTGGAAGCCTCAGCATGCTTCTGTAACTCTTTCTCGTAGTTGTGTTGAGCTTCAGTGGCAACAGAAACCTGCTGTTGGAATGAACTCTCAATCAAGGCGACCTTGGCATCGTAATCAGCCTTCAGATTATCAGCCTCTTCAGCTTGAGCACGGAGTGATTCAATCTCAGATTGTGTACTCATCAACTCCTTCTTAGAAAGAACTCTCTGTTCATCAATCTCATTGTTCAGAGACTCGACTTGTTCGGTCAAGATACCAACCTTTTCAGTCAGTGTGTTCTTCTCGACCTCCAAGTTGGCAATGACTGCGGTGGTATCAGCCCTGTATCTGTCAGAAGACTTAGTCAAGCTTTCCAGAGCCTCCTCAGCAGCGCTGGCAATGCTCTTGAAGTGAGCAACGCTCTTGTTAGCCTCGTCAAGCTCAACTCTCACATCATCCAGTTCAGACTTCAGCTTGAGAGCTTCGGAGACCAAAGCAGAGTCAGAGTTCTCTGATTGAGCAATATTCTGGTAACTCTGGAGACGAGATTCAGTAGAGATAAGCTTGGTGCTCAAACTCTGGACCTTCAATTCCAAACTCTCAGCACTTCCCTTCTTGGAGACAAGATCCTCTCTAGCAGCACTGAGTTCTGTTCTCAAAGAGTCGATTCTTTCCTGGTAAGCATTAACATCGGCTTCCTTACGAGACAGAACATCTTTCAACTCGGCAGTGGCTTCAATCAATCTGGATCTCACACTTGAAAGCTCCTTCTCAAGAGACTCGTTATGGTCAGTCCAACGCTTCTGGGCCTCAGAGTTTCGAGACTCACGCTCCTTATCGACGAATTGAAGGTTCATCAGAAGTGTGTTCAACTTGTTCTTCTCATCGGTCAATGATGCATTCTCTCTGTTGAGTCTCTCCTCGATGGACTTCCAAATTTGCTTCTCATGCTTCAAGTTCATAGATTCTGAACGTAAACTCTCAATCATGGATTTGGCCTCTGTCAGTTGCTCACTTGTCTGGGAAGACTTGATCTCCTGTTTAGCGAGGTTGGTCTGCAGGAGCTGGCTGTTCTTGCGAAGCTCTTCGATCTCAGATCTGGTGTACTTGAGGTTGTCTTGAACTGACTTGTATCTCTCCGCGGCCAATTCGTTGGATGATCTCTCTCTAGCCAAGTTCAAAGCCAACTCAGATCTCTCGGAAGTCAGGGAGTTGATCTGTTGGTTCAAGATGTTCATAGTGGTGTCAGTCTCAACTCTGATCTTTTCAAGCTGTTCATGAGCAGCAGCGACTTCCTTCTGAGAGTCTTCATACTTCTGGGACAAAGCGGATAATCTATCGTTGGAGACAGAGCCACTGCTGGAAAGATCACCAGAAAGAATGTTGTTTTCACCCTTACCGGATAGGAGCGATCTGAACATGTCACGTTCCCTTGTAACAGCATTCAACTTGCCCTCAGCACTCTTCAACTCGTCTTGCAATGTAATAATGGCTTCTTTAGCCTCAGAGATAGCGGTGCTCTCCAAGTTCTCCAACCTGGACTTAGACAGTTGTTCTTGATGTTCTGCCTTAGCACCAAGCTCTCTGACAATGTGAAGAAGATCTTCGTTCTTCTTCTGCAACTCAATGATGTTCTGGAAGGTGACAAGTCTGTCAGAGATGAGTCTGTCAGTATCAGAGTCATTGAGAGCGATATCGCCACTAGCAATTCTTTCAATGGCCTTCTTTTCAGCCGGTGTCAATGGACCACCGTTGTCGCTTCTGACAGTGACTTGGACAAGAAGATGCTGGACCTGGCGAGCAAGGTCAGATCTCTGCTTTCTCAAACCAGTGATCTCAATCTGACTCTCCTGGAGCTTGGTGGTGATCTCATCTTGAACCTTCTTCAAAGAATCATTGTCTTTTGTGGTGTTCTCAAGGACAATGGATAACTCAGTTAATTCCTTCTCCAACATGTTGGCCCTCTCCTTGGTAGCACTGATAATCGGAGCCTTCTGTTCCAACTCATTGACAAATGCATCCATCTGTTGTTGCATACGCTCCTTGGCACGACGCTCTTGAGTGAGCTGTCTCTTAATCAATGTGAAGTCGGCATATAGCTGACTAAGTGATAAACCAGAGTGTCTAGCAGCAGTGGCCTTGGCAGAAGGAGACAATGGGAGTAGACTGGATACAGTGACGTTTGGATCAACAGAGGATTGCGAGAATTCATCAATGGTTTCCTCCAGCTGCTTGATCTTGGCTTCGCTGAATTCAAGTTGTTCTTTGTACTTGTCAAGTGTGGTCTGAAGGGAGGCAGATTCGGAGGCAACACCAGATCTAGAAGCACCAAGCCTCTCTTCGAGATGTTGAATCTTGTTCTTGGCGTTATCGACAGACTTCTGCAACAATGTTACCAATCGTTCCTTAACAGAGATTTCTTTCAGGTACTCCTCCTCTTCACTCGACTTCTCATCCTTCAATGTTTTGATCTGGATTAGAGCGTCATCAAGGTTCTTTGAGACATCATCAAATCTGGTCGTGATGTTCTCAACTCTGATGCGGGCAGTATTGTAGTCAGCGGTCATCTGATCAAGTTCCAGTTGAAGTGAAGAAACCTCGGAGGACTTTTCTCTTCTATACTCAGAGAATTCTTCCGACACTTTCTCCAACTCACCGTTGGCCCATTCATAGTTCTTGGTAGCAAGATCGTACTGGGTATCAAGTGACTGAATCTTCATGTTGGCGTGAATCAAATTAGACTCACTGGTTTGTGTAGATGATTCAAGTTCGATGACGGACTTCCTGAGTTTGCGATTAGCTTCTTGAAGATCATTGTACTCAGATCTGAGAGACTCCACCTCTTGGTTCTTTTTGGAAACGATCTCCAAGAGTTGCCTGTTTTCCGTGGTGAGATCGTCAACGTTGGATTGTGCTGTGTGGGATAAAGTATCCGATGTGGAATGTATGCGCTCCAATTCATTGACTCTCTGTTGAAGTTGAGCCTTGTCTTCTTGAAGTGTAGCATTGGCTTCCAAGAGCTGGTTGTTACTCTTCTCCAAACCAACCGTCTTCTTCTTCAGGAGAGCTTCCTTCTTCTCATTAACACGTGAGATGCTCTCCAGTTTGACTTCCAGCGTCATTCGCTCAGACTTTATCTCGGTCAGTTCGGATATCGTGGATTGAATCTTCTGAAGCACAGTTAGGTTGATAGGCTGAAGAGCATCTTTCTCCACATTGAGGAATGAGGAGAGCGATTCAACATCAATGGAGATAGGCGGTGTCTCATGATTATCCAATGAGTCAGCGTAGACACTCTGCTCTTCCTCGAGCTCATGTGGCCCTTGTTCACCTTGCAGGAGCTCTGGTCTATCTTGAATGAGCTCTGGTTCATCTTGGAGGAGCTCTGGTTCATCTTGAACGAACCCTGGTTCATCTTGGACGAACTCTGGTTCATCTTGGACGAACTCTGGCTCATCTTGGACGAACTCTTGTTCGTGTACTTCTTGAAGGACCTCTGGTTCGTGTACTTCTTGAAGGACCTCTGGTTCGTGTACTTCATGGGGAACACCTTCAAACTGGTTACCTGTGATCTCTGGGTGGAAAACCAGACCAGCAGCAGCAAGGACTTGGTCGTAGTCAATGTTCTGTAGATTGGAGTCGTGTCGAGTCTCTGGGGAGCTAGACTCTTCGTCGCTCGACCGCGATGACATGGTGGTCTTTGGTGATGCTCCTATGCTTGTTTACGTCAAAGTTCTGATGGAAGAGAGCACCAGACTATGGTGTGGCGTGAGGTGGCGGTAGTAGGCCAGAAGCAAAGCAAGTGGTTGCAATTGCAGATACACCAGTGGATCCAGTTGATTGGACAGCTGTCAAAGGGTGTCGTGGTGCGAAGCGCGCTGTCTTCCAGAAACCTCACTTCAACACCGAGGGTGGCCCAGCTCTTAATTTGCCCGTGATCGAAGATCATTCGCGAACACAGGAAGTTGCCCTACTAGATCATGTGACTGTGATTAGGGCTGAGAATCGCGAAAGTTTTGATGTGACAGTGTGGAGAAACGCCCGGACACCACGTGAAAAATGTGGCGCGCACCGAACTTTTTGGCCACGCAGTAGCTTGACGCCTTCGCCGCTAGCCTTTGTTCGCGAGCCCTGGCCGCGAATTCCCTGGTAAGCGCAACACTCAGCGTAGTTTGCCAGTAGCGGGACTCCTGGAAAAACGAAAGTGAAAAAGACTACAACACACTCCTCCAGCACAACTCTTGTGAAACCACTAACGAGAATTTCATCGAGATGCAGATGTAAGTGGAGAGCACAAATCAACGGAACAGAGAGAGAACACTGAGAGCATCATATTCATATCCATTACACCCAGTTTACGCGTCGAATGTCCTCACAAAGCACATCATCAATTCAAAATTATTCAACGTCGAGGCAGCATAGCACAAAGCAGAGAGAAGACACCACCAAAGCACAATGAATAACTCAAGATACTGATACCGAACACGATATATGATGTTAAGAAAGTCACGAACACACACAACAAGGAAACTCTAGAGTCAACTTCGAACAGAACACTTTCATCTAAGAATCAATCACATCAAGATCCAAGATAAGAAACGAGAACGACCATCAACACTGTCAACATATGAATGCACCTCATGATCCCACAATCTCATATCCTTTGTCCACAACCATTCAAGAACACGTACTAACATTTACTCCAGTTTCGTTAAGACCTTGACCGGTAAGACCATTACCTTGGAGGTTGAGTCCTCTGACACCATTGACAACGTCAAGTCCAAGATCCAGGACAAGGAGGGTATCCCACCTGACCAGCAGAGACTTATCTTCGCTGGTAAGCAGTTGGAGGATGGCAGAACCTTGTCTGACTACAACATCCAGAAGGAGTCTACTTTGCACTTGGTCCTCAGATTGAGAGGTGGTATCATTGAGCCATCCCTCAAGGCTTTGGCCTCTAAGTTCAACTGTGAGAAGTCCATCTGCAGAAAGTGTTACGCCAGATTGCCACCAAGAGCTACCAACTGTCGTAAGAGAAAGTGTGGTCACACCAACCAGTTGAGACCAAAGAAGAAACTTAAATGATCTCTTTCGCCCCTCTTGCTTTATTTCCTTCTTGTTGCTACGTTTTTTTGGATTTAGGATCTTATTACGTGGTTAGGCTGAAATAATATGACCATATGTACAACTATGAGCTAGATCTGTAGAACGCCGCCTTGATTAACATCACGGCCAAGAGGAACTCTAGTTTGGATCTTTATGGAAGTGGAAGGTCATTTTACCACCAGCGATACAGCTACACATCCGAAGATTCAATTATATTAAGAATGTGTTCATTCGTAGGCCCAAAAACCTGTCCTTTTTTCCCGCCATAACATTCCTCCGTTCCCTTGATTATTCCCTGGTTGGCATCAAAAGCTCATCATTAAATTCAACTGGAGCAAACTCACGTAATATCTGTTTCAACTGGCTTCTTCTGATAGGCTTCGATAAGAATCCATTCATACCAGCATCCAAACACTCTTTCACGTTACTCTCATCAGCGAATGCAGTCAAGGCCACGATTGGCCCTTTGTACCCAAGCTCCTGAATAATTGTTCTTGTAGCCATCAAACCGTCAACCTTTGGCATTTGAACGTCCATAAATATAATGTCATACCCTTTTCCTTCCGACAACTTCTCCTTTACAGAATCAATAGCCTCTTCACCATCAACAGCTAATGCAATATCACTGTAGCCCTCCAGATTCAACATCCTTTTGATCACTTCTTGATTCACACTGTTATCTTCAGCCACCAGAATACTCAAGATTTTGGAAGGCTCAGCTGTTGTATAAGGGTTGGGAGATGCGACCGAGTGTAAGGAAGAACTGGAGGCCTTAGCTGTTCCAGTGGAGTTCAAATAGGCCTTGCTGAAATATCCTCCTTGTCTCTCAGATGACGTTGTGAAAGCATCGCTGTGTAAGTCGTGTTCGGGACTCACGTGTTCCTCTGGATCCAATATCTTCACCCTTCTGTTCTTCTTACTGTGAATGTTGAACTCATCTTCATACATTTGAGTATCGGATTCATCAACGATAAGTTCACGTGTCTGTGTAAGTGGAACCTTGAATGTGAACTTGGAGCCAACACCCACCTCAGATTCCAATTCCATAACACCATTCATCATAGATGCAAGTTGACGACAAATCGAAAGACCCAAACCGGTACCACCATACTGTCGTGATAGAGTTTGATCACCTTGAACAAACGGTTCAAAGACAGCATCTTGTAATTTTGGAGCAATACCTGGACCAGTGTCTTCAACGACAAACTCAAATACCCATGTTTTCCCGTCTGCAACTGGTCTTGTTCTTGGGTTTTCAGCTTCGTCGCCTTCATCAGAGACCTTGAATTGGCTCTTGAAGAGGGCATCATCATATGAGGAAGTGGACACTGTAGCAACACTCTTAGCGTCATCCATATCGCAATCAAGACTTGTGAACCGTGATTCCTCAGTCTCTTCAGAAGTCGAAGAACCATACTGCTTGATCTGCTTTTGTGGTTTGGCATCATTCACTGGAGAAGAATTCGGCAGAACAAACAGCTTTTGATATTTGGCATCTCTGCTTTTACCTTGATCGTACTCTCCAAGGTTCCTTACAGTGACCGTGACTTTTCCATCAACAGGGGTGAACTTCAAAGAGTTAGAAACCAAATTCATGACAATCTGGATAATTCTGTTAGAATCACCGTAGAGTACCATTCGTCTGATAGTATTTGGAGTGACAATGATTGAGAGATTAACATGCTGATCTTTGGCAAGTTTACCAAAAATGGATTTGATCTGAAGTGCAACTTCCATCACAGAGAAATCGGCATTTTCCAACTTGGATCTCTTGAGAGAATTTTTTGAAAAAGTCAAGAGTTCAGTCAAGATATGTAGCAACAGCTCACCAGATCTGAAGATCAGTTTCAAACTCTGCTGAATCTTTGTAGGATCTGATTCAGCCATGGCAATAGCGGTCATACCAAGGATACCGTTAAGTGGGGTTCTCAACTCATGAGAGATGTTGGCAATGAAAACGGTCTTGGCTTCATTAGCAGCTTCAGCTTGTATCTTGGCAGCTTCCAACTGTTTTGTTCTAGCCTTGACACGATCTTCCAAGTTTGTATACTGTCTGTCCAGCTCATCAGTCATTGCGTTGAATGTTTCTGTCAATTTGCTCAGCTCATCATCGAAGATTCTTTGGTATGCTGGGACACGAGCACTTTGGAGGTATGATGGATGTGTGTTACCTGCATGACCTGATGAGACGGAGGCGGCTTCACTGTTTGAGCCATCAACTGGAGATGAAGTCGAATCGACTGGAGTTGCAGGTGGATAGACAAAGTTTTCATTTGCTGTGGAGTGCATACTTGTACGTGCACTTGTCTTCTCATTGTACTTACCATCTTTATCCTTGCGATATCTTCCAGAAGGAGCTTGAAGGCCTCTTCCTGTGGAGATTCGTTCAGTGGCTTTTTGTAATTCCATGATTGGTTGAACTGCCCAATGAGCCAATGGGAACGTAATAATGGCCATGAAGACAGCAATACCAAAGCACACACCAGTGATGATTTTTGTAAATAGATTAGAAGGTTGCATGAATGTGCTTCTCTTTTGTTCAATGACAGCACCCCAAGTCACCATATCAAAGTCAACTGGACAATAGCCAACAGCAACAACCGTACCTTTCTCAGTCTTTGCGCTGGTTTCACTTCCAGTCTGTTGATCCTCCAACACTTGAGTTGCAATATCGTTATCACCGATACGATATACGCTTGAGTAATTAGCAAGGTCGGATCCCTCTGGGAAGGCATAGTGGTAAGTAGTGTTACTTGTCAACGTAGAGTTTTCTGTGGTATCAGCAGCAAGGATGACAACGGTAGAATCCTCCAATGCAGTACTGTTATCGTCGAGGACGGTGGCCAGAGATTGTGCGCTCATGATTGTGGTGATGTATCCCACCAAGTCTGAAGAATCAAAGAGGATCGACGCCTGTGAGAAGACCGGTATTGTCATGGACATGACAAACGTAGTTGAATCATTCCTCACCGGGCCTGTGATGAAACCTGTAGTGTCAACAGAGTCTGGGATTGTGTAGTTGTCGAGGTCGAGGGGAAAGAGAGTGTCCTGAACGTCCTCAGGGACGTAAATATTGGACCAGTTTGCTGCTGATTCTATCACTGCAGAAAATTTTGTGTCATACACTCGTACAGAGGAGAATGTGACTGTGGACTGGAGAAACTGTTCGATGTTATCTTGTGCTGTTGCCCAGTTGGAATCTGATGTGTTACCAGCGCGGTACGATACCAGTGATGTTTGGATAGTGTCCTTGGTACCTAGCCAGTAGGCCTGATAGTATAGGAAGTTCAAGTTCTGTTCAATCTGAGATGCCTTGAGTTGTGCAATGACTTTTAGTCTGTCAGATCTCATGTTTCTGTAGTTGGTGGAAAAGTAAAGACCGGTAACCACGGCAAGGACCATGAGGGAGAAAATGGCGACGAATAGCACGAGGAATATAAGCTGTTGCCGTATTCCGATTCGGAAGCATCTTTTTGTGATGCGTGCTGCCGCTCGTTTGCCAAACATAGTTGTGTGTTGTGGTTGCGATGTGGTTGTTGAAGTGCAGGGATGTGCCGTCTGTAAATCCAAGGTCAGAAATCTAGGGCCGTTTTGCGGTCTCGAGAAAGCAGATGGAGAGCCCAGGAATCTTCCAGATGAGAGTTGGAGCAAGGCACTCGTTGAGAGGAACCACCCTGTTTGAAAGATGCTGTCGAGTCTTCTAGTAGAGGCCCCGGAGTGAATCTTGGGACTGAGCGGCTAGCGGGTGAGCACTGAGGCGCTTGGTCTGCTCGGCGTGCGGTTTCGCTGCCTTTTGGTGGGAGGTTCTGGTGGGTGGCGAGGTTCGAGTGTCCCTCGGCGAGCAGAGGGCTTGAACGGGTTCCTTCTTGTTTGCTGTGCGCTGTTGGAGGAGGTTCTCGAGTGTTTGTTATGGGATTTACGATGCTTTTTTTGGGCTGAGGCCAAGTGCGCGAGCCTCTGCCAGTGCTAGGAATCGAAGCGAGAATTGAAATATAACAAGGCCATGCCAAAGAGCCCGTTTTGAGCTGGAGAAAATCCATATTTGCAACTTTTAGAATTGCTAGTATTAGTGCAGGTCGAAAAGAGACACGAGATCTCGAATGAGGTTCAGCGCTCAATATTGTACCCGTGTATGCAGATTCTGCCTGGATCTTGGTGGGACATCGATTTTGGTGCGATGCTGTATGACGTCTCGTGTCTCGTTGCTACGGAGGGCGAACCAAAACCCAGGCCTCGAGGGTGGCACATACAGTTGTAGCCTTGTAGGCACAATTCGCAAGGCATAGGAATATTGGCATACAGCAAATGACGTAAAACAGAGACTCTACTCTACCCACGGAAATCCACCATCTGCTATTGTTTGCTCCTCTGGAAATACCGCCCAGTCACTTCGCCCCAGCCTCCAGGCTCCAGGTCACAGCCGAGTGACACAAATGACCGCGTCATCTTAACAATGCAGAGCATTCAGCGCCACCGTTTCCGCATTAGGAAAATCAGCGATTGCGATAACGTCAAACGCGATGAGATGCTGGAGGAGGGGTAAATTTGCTGTACCGTGGACCTTCCTTCCTCTATCAATAACAACTTCTCTGTTCCAGACACCCACAAACAGGCCTTTCAACACAGCGCTAGCATCCATAGTCTCCTCACAAGTCGGTACACCACAGCGCCACACACAGTTCCATCAACACACTCCAGCAGAGCCCGCCCTTGACACCCGTGTGTCCTTATTCCACACACAGACACGCGCGCGCATACCACCAGACCTCTCTAACAGACCCACGCCACTTCAAGGCACACTCTTAGCAAGCACATCACCACAGAGGGCGTATAACTCAACACTGCCAACCACACTGGCAGAGAGCAGAAACCAGATCGGATTACTCAGAGCGCCTTATCATGGCGGAGATATACCAGCCCCAGCCTAGGGCTAAGTCACCAGAGACTTCCAAAAGGCTTCTTGCCTCACACCACTCCATCTACGAGGCCCTCCAGGACAGGAGCGCCAGTGTCCCGCCACAGAGCACCGGGAATACTCCAACACTCGTGAACTTGGAGTTCTCAGCCACCTCCTGGCAGTCCATCACGGATAGCTTCCTTGCTCCAAGGCCAACAAGCTCCGTCTTGTCATCCTCCGATACAGAGGAAGATGAAGTCACGCACGACATAGTCCATCAACCACCTTCTTCCAGTGGTACGCACATATCGCCTTTGAGGTCGAACTTGGTGGCTGCCCCAGCGGCACTCTGTGATTCAAGCAACGACACGGACAAGACCATCGAGATCAACTTGAACGACGCCACCAGAACCCGTCACTTCTTTGGGATTGACGCTGATTGCTCCAGTTTCGTAATGCCAGAGATGATGGATTCTCCAAACGACTCATTCGCTGATATCTCTGGTGCAAAGATCTTGATCATTGGGCACAAGAAATCCAGCTTCTACAAGCAGTTGGACACATGCTTACGCAACAAGTTCACTTTGAACATCAATGATCCACACAAAATTGTCATTGTCATATTTGATGGTCTCATTAAAATTGGAAACATTTTGAACTTCATCAAGAACCATATCGAGGACCTTAGGGACAAGCTCTTTGTCCCAATCTTTAGAAATCTCAACTCAAAGATTGTCGATAAGATTTTGAACATCTACAACGTGGAACTTCTCTGTCCACCTGTCAGCTTGGACAATGAGTCCCAACTCCAGCACTTGTTGGACTTCCTTAGGGAAGACTTCCTATTGCAATCAACTCCAGCACTCATGGATACACCACACAAAGACGCACCAGAGATCATTCCAGCTTCAGCTAATGATGTGTCACCAGACGACTTTCAGCTGATCAGACTTCACAATGGCTCTAACCACTCCTTGGAGGACGGTGAAGATGGTACATCCTCCTTGTTGGATCCTCATCCATCCAGTAAGAGTGTTCTTATCACTCATCAAATTGAGCGTGTGCGTCATTCCAAAAAGCTGAAGCGTCGCAAGAAACTCGCAAAGTATCCAAAGTGGGCACTCTTGGGAATCAGCCTCTCTATCGGAATTGGAATTGGAATCACTGTTGCTTATTCACTTGCCTATTTCAAAGCACAGAGTCGCAAGAATGTCATCCCTGTTGTTAAAGGGACATCTCTTTGGAAAAACTCTGCCAGGGTCCTGAAGTCTACTATGAAGAAGATGATGGTTAACGCTGATGAGTTCCTCACTACAAATGTTTCTGGTGCCAAGGATCATGTCGCCCAGATCTCAAGATTGGTCTTCCAAGGAACATCAGAATACTTGTCTAGCTTCAAGACAGTTTGCAATGAACTATTTTCCAAGGCCGAAGTCACAACCAGTTCTCAACGTCATGGTGGCTTTACCCCATGGTGGCTCGTGAGCATCAACTGATGGAGACATACAACACATTCAGCTTTCTTTCACCGAGCTATCGTTGGTTTGGTTTTTTTCTACACGCTCAGATAATATTGGTATTTTCTATACAAGGTTTATAATAATTGGTTATTGGTATTAAGGGTTTAATTTGTTTCTGCTCAGCTTATATCTAACTTCACATGATGGTGTTTCAAGATAATATACATATATAAGAAGCCGGGAAGAAAGTACTAGAACTAAAATTCTACAGCTAGCGCCCTCGTGCAGGATGAGCTCTACATGAATGCTTTCTATATAGTTTATAATTCCTGGATTATCATCATAAATTCATCAAATGCAATTATACTGTAGATAAGCCATGGATCATTTACCACCAGTGTTTCCACACAAGTGTCCGAATCTCCAAGGGACATCCATCTTTTCCAATCGAACCTCAACAAAGTTCAGTTTTCCCTCTTCACCTTGCAAAGCCTTCTCCAAAGCCAGAACTGAATCAACTCTTGTACTGATCGTTTTTCCATCGACATCACCGAACGCCTTGAACAACTCACACCATTTCCAGTTTGGTTGAATGTCGTTATACGGTCTCGTTGGGCCCAAAACAATTCTCTCAACACTGTATCCCTCGTTGTTCAACAAAAGGATTGTTGGAGAGACACCATATTTGTGATATGAGGACAGTTCTTGGATAGTCATCTGAGAAGAACCATCACCTTCAACGAGGAGGACGCGTCTGTTGTCTCCAGAGTCCTTGACAGCAAGAGAGACACCAAGGGTAGCTGGTAGAGCATAACCAATCGATCCGTAGTAGTTCTGAGAGACAAATGTGCTGTTGCGTGGGAGTTTGATATCAGGGACAGAGAATAGGAAAGAGCACATCTCTGAGACAAGGATATCTCCTTCTTGAATGTAGTTCTCAACTGCGGAAGCAAGGGATACCTGTGTCACTGGAGAAGACTTGTCAGTGACTGGTGTGGTCAGTGGAGCACTGATAATATCAATGGAAGAATCACGTGTGAGTCTGGAAGCGTCAAACTTGTTCATCATTTGGTCAAAGACAAACTCACCATCAATGTGGGTGTACAGCTGGCCATCAAGTCGAACAAAGTCCTTACCAACTTCAATCACCTCCTTGAGGTTGTCAGATGGATACCAGTAGTTGAAGTTGTTCATCTCATTGAGCACAACACCAAAGTGGATAGCCAAGTCAAATTTGGAGAGTGCATCCAATGAACCTTTACAAGAGAGGACACCAGCAACAGAGCCATGGAAATATGGCGAAGTTTCATCCAGGATACCTTTACCCAAGATAGCCTCAAAACTGTGCAACTTGTTGTCATCAACAAAGTTCATCAACTCAACCTTACGAGTTTTGAACCACTGATCGGCAATGACAGCGAACTCCTTAGTGTAGAGTTTCTCCAAAATCTTGTCAGCCAACTCAGAAGAAAGTTTCAAATCACCATAGTAAATGTTCAAGTCAAGTTTCTTGGTGACATCAATGTCAATAGTCATGTTTGCCATGTCAACTGGGAGGAAGATGTAACCAGGTCTGGACTGCTTATACACCGTCTCGATGGCATTGTCAATCTGATCTTGAACTTTGGCCATGTTGCCAGTGTGGATGGTCTCCACAACGCAACTGAATGGCTCAACTAGCTTCTCATACACGTCATGTGGTTGTCTGACGTCCCAGGTGTTTTTGTTTGGGATCAAGTGGTGACAACCGAGGTCGTTGAGTCTCTTCGATCTTGTGGAGGAAGTACCGACAATGTGAAGAACACCAGCACCTTCAACGAATGCACCAGAGATAGCATTGAGCGCACTGAGCTCACCAACACCAAACGTCGTGATCAAAGCACCGAGCTTGTTGATTCTGGCGTAGCCATCTGCTGCGTAACCGGCATTCAGCTCGTTACAGTTACCGATCCAGTTGAGCTGTGGCACGTTGTAGATGTGGTCGAGGAGTGGCAGGTTGAAGTCACCTGGGACACCGAAGACGGATTTGAAGTTAGGCAGCTGCGCTAATCTCTGGAAGATATATGTACCAATCTGGACTGTCTTTGTCTCGGCAACGGTCATGTTCTGTTGTGTGTTTGTTTTGTGGATGGAAAACCTGATCTTGGGTACAGGTGGGGCCTGGGCCAAGGAGGGCACACAAGGGCTCTTATATACACATGGATGGCAATCCACGGCAAAAGGTGGGAAGTAGCGATCTCTGAAGGTTCACCATGGTGTGGGACTCAACTGTGAGACAACAGTAACAGATTAGGCGGCAGTTGGGTCTTGCTGGAAGATCCGCTCCGCTTAGCAGCGGCTGCTGTCGGGTTTTGGCGGGTACCGCGGGCGTTACACAAAGAGCCGCCTCTTGACACAAAGGGATCTAACGGCACGGGGCGGGTTTGTGCGGTTGTGTGCGGTGTTGCACGGATGGCTGAGTATCTATACAAGTGGCCGAGATTGGTGACATGAGATCTTGTGTGGGAGGCTCGGAGGCTCGGAGGCTTGGGCGGCACAAGGATCAAGGATCTGATCATCGCGGGCCTATACCTAAGACATTATACCGATGATCCTGACTCCGGAGCTCTTTACTCATCGACGACACGCTGTCAATGATTGGGCTAGAGGGCTAGATCCCAATTCATACGATAACACTCATGTACAACCTCAGTTGGTCTTACACATGATGTTTTCCCTTACTAGCCATTTTCGTAAAAGGTGGGCTGCGTTCTCGATTTGCTATATATAGGGCGTTTCAGACTTATAACTTTAGCTGTTGAAAGTTGGAACGAAAAGACATTATAATATAGAAACCATTGTTATTGAACCCGTATATCTAAGAGAAAAAACCAAAGCTAAGTGATAATAATAACAACAACATATTCATGAACGTCATCAATGCTAGTGCGTGCCTGTGTTAGATCAAAAGGCACACACGCACCCAGTGAGCCGGAAGGACTAAGTCTTGATCACACTTTACGAAGTCTTTGACATATTTTCAAGCATCATCATCTTCACCACCTGCACCGATATAGCCATTTGGAGAATCCATCGTCGTGATATCGGCATCATTCAATCTGTTCTCCAATTTATCTCTCTGGAGTTCTTGCCATCTAGCAATCTTGGCGTACTCATGTAAGTTGAAGCCAAACACTTTTGGAACGTATCTCTCTGTTGGGTGTGGTTGTAGCACGTGTGGGTAAGCCTGGAGGAACATACCAGGGAACGTTGTACCAAAGAAGGCACCATCTATGAGGGAGTGTCTGGATGATTTTGGGTTGTAAAGATCTTCACATCTTGGGCAGTACAGTTTCACTGAGCATACTCCAACGTGGTCACTGAGTCCCACTGGGAGAAGGTGTTGCAATTGACAGAACACTCTTGAGCAATAGCCAAAGTCGGCCTTCTTGTACTTCTCCATCATCTTCTGCATTCCTCTTGTTGTGATGATGTATCTGGCGTGGATCAGCCCATACAGTAGTCTAGCATTTGTCTCCAGCTGCTCGGTCTGTGACTCTGAAAGCTCGTCAGATTTGAGCTCATCAGTTATAAGATCAATGGCAAGGTGGACGCCCTCCACCTCCGAGTAGAGACCCGTGAGGTTGAACTTGTCTGTGATGTACTCCTCGTCAATATCACAGAAGTACTCATTTCCCTTGGTTCCCAGGAACCAGTCGACCCAGTACTCTTTTGTATGGTGTTAGTACGCTGTGTTGCTTCTTGGTGGGGAGGGGGCGCTTCATGATTGACAACAAGGGCGCGATAGCGATACATCAAACGCGCTTCTTGACAGGCCATTTGACCCCAATTTTCAAGTGCAACTCACCTGTGAACTGTGAACCATCGTCGCTTGTGTAAATCTCCTCGTCTTGGTTCGGCATTTTCCCGTTATGTGCAATATTTGGCTCTCAAACCGCTAACCGCCCAGCGCCATTTGCACCGGCCCCGTCACAATTTTTTCTTCCTTCCATGCTCTGGCGGCAAGAGACTTCAGCTTTCGCGGGGTTGCGAGCCCTGGCGCGGACAAACATCAACACATCTACGAACCCACCAACTCAGCACAACTTGCACTGACAGCCGCCAAGGTGCAAACCAACCAGAATGCGCGTGTTGAAAGTGCCCACCAGCACGGTAAAGTCATCGGTCTCGGCCCTGGCCATCCACAACGCCAAACAGCGCCTCGTTTCCGCAGGCTTCGACGGTGTGCTACGCGTCTGGGACGTGGCACAGCTCACAAAGGTGACTGTCCTCGAGACGATACAGCAGCAGGACCTCCAAGAACTCCAACCTCTCAACGAGTACAGTGTTCACAATGGTCTCCAAATCACAGCCATGGCGCTTTACAACGACCTGATCATCTCCTGCGACTATGAGGGCCACGTTTACAGAACCGGCCTCGAAGACGGCAAGTCCTCATTAGTCTTCAAACACACAGCTGAGATCAACGACATCGCCCAGATTGACCACGTCATCCTCTTCGCCACCTTCTCCGGTGTTCTGTCTTACGATATGCAGAAAGAGAACTTCATTTCGGAGATCCCTTCCAGATCAGAGGTACGTGCCCTCTCTGTTGATCCGTCGAAGGCATATTTGGTCACAGTGGGTTTCAACCGTGTCATGTCCCTCTACCAAATCGAACTTTACAACAACGACATCCTTTACAAGAAAATCACAGTTGCCTCTCAGACACTGGCTTCGGTTAACGAGACTTGCAAAATCTCATGGGCCCCATCCGGTGAGAGACTCGCATTACCAAACGTGAGTTTGGATCCTTCTACAAATGCCATTGGGATGGTTTCAAGATCCAATTGGAGACCTGACTTCTCCCTGATTGGACAAAACTCAAATGTGGTACGATTCTCTCCATTGGTATTCAATCCTGCAAAAGAAGAATATGATCCAAAGAAGAACTTCAACATTATTGCCTCATCTGGGGTTGACAAGTCGCTTGCCGTTTGGAACACGTCTTTCCAGAGACCACTTTTCACAGCTACAGACGTTTCCAATTCGATGATACAAGACATCCAGTGGACTTCTGATGGACTGACATTATTTGCTGCTGCAGAATCCGTGATCATTTTCGTCTTTGAACAAGAAGAGCTGGGTACTCCAGTGCCTCAAACTTTGGTACAAGGATTGATCTCGAAACTCAAGGTACCTGAACTGTTGCACTCAAAGATTCCACCAAAGACATCAACACCTGCTCCAAATGGGCTCACATCATCAGGTGTCGCACCACCACACCCTGCTGTATCCACAATTCCAGCAAGCAAACCATCTTCTTTATCACCGCCAACCACAGAACCAAAGGACGTTATAATGACAGATGCCAACCCAACTGTTGTCTCATCCGAAGCCACTAAACCACCAGTTCTTGAGTTGAAAAAGTCCGAATCGTCTATACCTGAACAGGAGATCACGAAGAAAGATGGTAAGAAACGTATTGCCCCAACACTTGTGTCCACTGTCAATGGTAAACCAGCCAGCGGTGCCATTCACCAGATCTCAGCACCAAAGGCATCCAATTCAAACACGACAATGGAGTTTGATACTCCATCATATTCTGCCCCAAAATATTTGAAGAAGCGTGAAGAAGCGGATTTGGATCCTTCTTCAGAACCAGCCAAGAAGAAAAGAGAGATTGAAGCGGTTGAATTTGTTGGAAGTGTTGCCATTAACCCTTCAACGTCATTTGCCAAAGTGAGAATTTCAACTCCCAAGATAAGATCATCATTCACTTTAGATTCTCCAGATGACAAGTCTCTTTCGTTGGAGATCAAGAACGGTAGTGGGTCTGAACAAAAGCCAACAAAGATAACATTGATCAAAAGTGGGAGTAAGCAAGTTTTCACAGATTTCATTCCAAAGCTAGCAAGTCTAGCCACTGGTGGTGAAGGGTTCTTTTGGGCAGTCTCTACAGTGGATGGTGTGCTATACATCTACAGCGACAGTGGTCGTCGGTTATTCCCTCCAATCATACTTGGTACTCCTCTTAGTTTCTTGGAAGCGAAGGGTAAATACCTACTTGCTGTGACGAGTGTTGGTGAGGTTTACGCATGGGATGTTGAACAAAAGAAGGCTATGTTTGAACCCACGTCGTTATATCCATTATTGTCTCGGTCAAATTCTGAATTGCTGACAAGAGCTGAGAATTTGACGTTGTGTGGTATCTCATCCTCCGGTGTTCCTGTGGTGACTATTTCCAACGGTAATGGATATATGTTCGATGCTGATATGGAGGCATGGACTTTGATTAGTGACTCTTGGTGGGCCTTTGGCTCTCAGTATTGGGACTCTAGAGATGGTAAGAGTGATGATTCTATTGTCAGTATGCTGGAAAAGAAGACCAATGATGAGATTGTGAGAAGAGGTCGTGGTAAGTTCTTGCAGAAGATGGCCAAGACTATGTTGATGAAAGAAGGTTATGAGAACTTGGAGAAGACCATCTCACTGGCACATTTGGAGAATAGAATCTTGACAGCACTGAAGTTGAAAGACAGTGTTGAGTTCAAGACGCATTTGATCATTTACTGCAAAAGAGTAAGTGAGATGGGGTTCAAGGCAAGACTTCATGAGATATTTGAAGAGTTAATGGGCCCTGATGATGATAACGATAAGACATGGGACTCAAAGATCTTGACATTTGACAAACATGAGTTGTTGAAGGAGTTGATCTTTGCTTGTGCTAGTTTCAGAGTGGTGCAGAGAATCTTGGTTCAGTTTGCTACATCTTTGAATATCTTGGACAGTGTGGCACTGTATTGATATAAGGTTCTGTTGATGAAGATAGAGGAACATTAATGTAATTATTTATGTACAATGATTCTAGCTAAATATGCATCTTAATCGAAACCAGCATTGGTTCTGACTTCCGCCATTGTCTTGTCCGCAATAGTCCGGGCTCTTTCGTTTCCTTTTTGAACAACTTTGTACAAGTAGTCCTGATCTTTCATCAATCTGTTGTACTCCTCTCTTGGAGTTCTAAACTCTTCTACAAGGACCTCTGTGACGTAGTCCTTGAACTTCTTGTGGTCGTCCAAGTGTGTGATCTCCTGCTCAACTTGTTCAATTGATTTTCTCTGGACCCCGCTGATGACATTGATCATGTTGGAGACACCTGGTCTGTTGACTGGGTCAAACTTGAACTCATGGGCAATGGAGTCTGTCACGGCTTTCTTGATCTTCTTTGCAATCACATCTGGCTCATCAGTGATATAAAGAGTTGCGATCTGGTCAGGATCGGACTTTGACATCTTCTTCTCCGGGTTCTTCAGACTGAGGATTCTCTTTGTTGGAGCGAGGATCGTCGTTGGGACAGGGAAAGTCTTCTTGTAGGACTTGTTGAACTGTTGAGCAATGTGTCTGCAAAGCTCTAAATGCTGAGATTGGTCATCACCCACTGGAACTTGGGTGGACTTGAAAAGAAGAATGTCAGCAGCCTGGAGTACAGGATATGCGAAGAGTCCCAAACTGGCAGACTCTGAGCCATCAGATTTGCTCTTCCACTGTGTCATTCTGCCGAGGTAGCCAATACCTGTCAGACAAGACAGGATCCAGTTGAGTTCTGCATGTTGAGAGAGTGCACTTTGGTGGTAGACAATGGCTCTGTCGTGGTCAATGCCCGTGGACAGAATGCTGGCGATGGCCTCGTAGCGGAAGTCTCTAAGCTCTTTGCGGGTCTTTGGAACTGTGATGGCGTGGAGGTCTGCAACACCGTATATGATTCTCGCCGACGGTGGTGCCACACCGCACAGGTCCTTCCACACACGAACTGCACCGAGGTAGTTTCCAAGGTGGAACTTCCCCGTTGGTTGGATGGCGCTGTAGATTGTGGCGTTATCTTTGACCTCAAGCGTTTTTGGATCGAAAGACGTCGTCTTGACGGTGGAGGAGAGCCGCACAAGTCTCCTGTTAGCTCTGACAGAGCCAGTTCTAATCGTGGTGATCATTGGATGTTGGTCGTCGGTGGGTTGGTGATGTTATGGTGTGACAAGTTGTGTACGGGTTTTTATGTGTCTGGGATGGAGGTCATACATATTCAGCGGGCGGCGGGCAGACAACCACACTTAGGGTAAATTGGCATCTCAACTTGCTTTATTGATAATTCAGGACTCCAGTCCTTGTATAACAAAGATTGACATTCATAAACCTCGCTGTTCCCCAGGTACTACTGCCTTTTGACACCGATCACGTGACAGTCACGTGCCGCCTGGAAAATTTCCACATCCCTCATCATGCAGAACATGAAGCACTTGACACAACACGATAGAGTGCCACGAAGGCAAGGAGACCTCTGAGATCTGATCACGCACTATGCTCTCCATCAGGAATAACAGAGTCCTGCTGCGGCAATGGCAGCTGCGATACAACTCCACGAAGGGCCAACTGCCAACAGGCCCGCTGGTGAAGCCACTTGTTGGTGAGAGCTCGAAGCCAGTTGAAGAGACGAAGCCAGCTAACGCAGCCAACCTTGAAGCCGCCGCGGTGAAACTGGCACAGAAGCTCAAAGATACATCCGAGTTCGATGCTGAGATCCGCAAAGCCAGAAGACGATCGATTGCAGAGCTCAGAGGCCCCCTGGAGACCAAGTCCATCACAGAGATCATCAAAGAGAACGACACAAATTACAAAAGACGATACAGCAGGCCGAGCAAAGAGTTCGCCGGAAAGATGAGACAGGAAATTGAGAAGTTTGAGGTGCTGAATACGAAGAAAGGTGTACCGGTCCCAGTGTCCAAGATAGTGCACAAGTTGGGTAAACCACGCACTTCCATCGCTGTCAAAGACATATTTGAACCACTTGACGTTGGTGATGCCGTCGAGCTTTCGACAGAGCTCAACAGATCCGTGCTGGCTGTCATTGCCGAAGTGCCCAAATCACACGATGATCCACGATACACCGTCATGGACAGGCTCGGAGAGCTACGATACGTGGAGAAGTCTGCGTTCAAGCTACGAATGTCTGGTGTCATACCCCAAGCGTGGCTCAAGCGTGCCGTGCACAAGATTAAAGAAGAAGATGCCGAGTATGGGAGTATCAAGACCACCAATGATGGATTTGAGATGTATTCCGTCAACCCATTTGCCAGATCAGTTATTGCTAAACCCCTTGTGGAGTTGACAAATTCCGCTTGGTCGCTATTACCACAAACATCAAGAAAGCTTGAAATCATACACAGATTACTCCAGACTGTGGGACCAAGACAAGTGTCCTTGACCACATTGGTGAATGCTGTTAGTCATGTTGATCTTTTGGCTTTTGAAGAAGCTGTTTCTGGGCCTCTTGGTGTTTCCAGATCTTACGATCTGCTTGGCGAGTCCCTCTCGAGTGTCTCACCGTTGTTCAATCCAAAGGCGACAGTTCTTGGTAAAGAGTTTGGCCAGTTAAATATGAACGAGGAATATGACATTGGGCTGCTCTACTCCGTGGTACTTGCTCTCAGGAAACAGCCAAGGCTCTGGGGCTCCACAAACTCATCCAGAAGTGCTTTCCTTCCCATGTCCATTACTGTGCTACCAATGAGCTATGTGTCTACGATTGACGAGATAATCAAGGATTTGAAGTCAACTTCCCACCACATTACAGATTTCCATGAGGTGCTGAAGACCGGAAAGCCTCACACTCCTATGGACAAGCGAATCCTCCTTTTGTTGAAAGAGTACGCTGTTGGGAACGTTACAGATGCTGTCTGTGAGACCATGGTTTGCCAATTGATGAAGCAGATCCACAGTGAAGCTATAACGAAGACCATGGTTTGGGAGGCGTTGACTAAGACTGGTTACGTTTCAGATACCATGACAAATCCAACACATTACGCCATGAGCTTGTCCCTTCCTGGGAAATCTGTCTCATTCAAAGCTGATGCTGAACAAGAATTCTTTGATGTTGTTGATGTTCACCAAGAGCGTAAATCAGACTTGGCCAAACAAAGAGAGGACTATACACACATGAACGTGTACTGTATTGACAGTGCCACCGCTCATGAGATTGATGATGGTGTTTCTATTGAGGAGATCGATGGTCATACGACGAGATTACACATCCACATTGCTGATCCAGTCTCATACATGGATCCAACTTCAGACTTGACAAAAGTGGCATATGAGAGAGCATTCACGACGTATCAACCAGAGATGATTTCTGCTATGTTCCCACAGGCAATGTCAAAACTCGCTGGATTGGGTGTCAATGGTAAAACGGCCAGGGCTATGAGTTTCTCCATTGATGTGAACTCTTCCACCGGTGTTGCTGATTTCAACACTGCTTCTGTTGCTGCTACTCATTTGAACAAGTTCCCCAAGTACACATACAATGACGTTGATGACGTTTTGTCTGCGGTGTCTGCAGCAGGTGGGAAAACTTCACACCCAGAACACCATGAGTTATGGAAGATGAAGACCATCAGTGAAAAACTGCGCGAACTTCGTGTCCGAAGTGGAGCCGTGATCTTCCCAGATGAGAAGTTGAACGTTCAGGTCCGTGCCATTTCTAAGGACTCGCCTGCCATTGCTGAAATTGACTCCAAGTTGGATGATGGCTCTGGTGTTGACATTGATGGCCAAAAGGAGACAGCCTCTGTTGTTCTCGTCTCCGAGTTCATGATCCTTGCCAACAGAATATCTGCACACTTGTTGAAGAACGCCCAGCTACCAGGTGTGTTCAAGGCCATGCCACCTCTTCATTTGAATGGATCGGCAAGGTCTCTTGTTCCAAGGCTGAATGCTCTCTCCTTGAAAAGAGACTCCTTCGGCATTACTGAGATTGTCAAGGCGTTGAAGTTCATCACACCGGCCATCTACAAGTCCAGAGGCGCCCGCCACTTGATGCTTGGTGCTGATGAGTATGCACCATCCACTTCGCCCTTGAGACGGTTTGGTGATGTCGTGAACCACTTCCAATTGCACGCACACCTCAACGGAGAGAACCCGGTGTTCTCACAAGAGCAGGTTGAAGAGATTGTGCTGCATATTGAGGCCCGGAACGACGTGTTGAAGAAGATGAGCCGAGCTGCTGGTTCTTTCTACTCCTTGAAGTACCTCGGTGAGCAGATTGACAAGGGTGCTTCGTTACAAGGTACGAAGTTCATCGTGATGTCCAAACCTGTGAACGGCTTCGTCAATGGCGCCTTGCTTGGGTTCGGTGTTTCTGGTCAATTGAGGCTCTCTGAGAGAAAACCACCAAAGATTGGCGACAGCATCGTGGACTTCCGCGTGGAGAAAGTCGACTATGTTGGTGGGAGGGTGCTACTTGAACAGTTGTGAATAGTTGTAAATAGAAGTATACATGTATAGAGTCACAGAAACTAGGGGGTGTTTGGCTGCAGTGTCCGGATCGATACCGACACCGATCCGGGTTGGCGTGAAGTTTTAACAGCCAGATGTCCGCATACGCCGTGCAGCACATCTGTGTTTTCCTCGGGTGAAGGCGGCGGGCGCTAGTGCTCTAAAATTGGTGTACATCAGAAGGGGGCAAAGGGGTGTGTTTACTGTTTCAATGGGTGTGATGATTGATCTGCTGAAGTGATTCGGCTCTCTTTCAGTATGTAACCCCACCTTCATACAGAGAGTGAACCATGTGGTGAAAACAGACGTCGGCCACGTTTTTGGAGAATTATGCTGCTCTTGTAGATTGCAAAAGGGAGGTTCTCAGTGGGCCTTGGGGGACTAGGGACTTGCGCCCCTGGATCTAGGTCAGCTGTTTCTCTTGTCGATGAAACTCCCGCCACTATAACTCAGGACTGATCAGGGGTCGAAGCTCGGTGTCAAGCCTCAGGGTCAAGACTCAAGACGCAAGACTCGAGAGCACAGGGACCAAGGGTTGAACTGGTGCCCGCCGCCAGGCATACATAACCGAATAGCTGGCTTGGTCGATATGGCTCCATGTGGAGTATATACCGCTCTAGTAAAGGGAAAGAGACGTCCCCCGTCAGATCCACACATTATTGAACTTGGCATGCTGATCAGTACTTTCTACTGATATCAAAACCAAGATCGTGAACAGATCCCGCCATGTGTCTATAGATTCTGGTTCTGATGCAACCAGGGCTAAACAAAGGCCCGAATACATATTCCATGTTGGTAACCGACTCCGAGAAGCCCTGCTCTCCGCTTCATCTGTACAAACCGTACATATATGCTTGATGGTTGTTTTCCGCCGCACACGGTAAAACGGCGCAGGGCTGGGCATCTGATTTGAAATGAGCAACTGCCAACTAGCAAATAGTAGTATGACTTGAAGTTGGGGTCGTTGGAGGCTTATAATTACTCAGCAGTCAGGACGTGCTCACATCTTTAATGTTTCAAGCCAAAATGTATATCTATTTAAGATCTAATTAGGCCGTGTCGACTCTGGTACTTGACGCCAAATATACAGCGTTTCTTGAAGTTGAGGCGCTAGCGCCTGTTATATAGGGTTTTCTTACCCATATGGGGGACAGTGCACAGTCCTGTGAGGGTTTGCAAATTTCGACACTCTTAGCACGAGGAGCATATAGAATGTCATCATGGGTAGCTTGACTCTTGAGGTTCTATGTAGTTGCTATGTACTACTACTACTAGCAGTAACATATCAGTCTTGACTCCTGGCCGGCCTTCGGCCCATGACGTACACTTTACGCTTCGTTGATCTGCACGATAGATCCATGCACCTTGCAGAAGCGCAGATGGCCGACAACTATATCATTATGTAGTCGAGGCTCAAGCTGGTAGTATTCCAAAGCTCAAGAGTCAAACCATATTCTCATGTAGGATATAGATATCCTCTCTTCTATATATCTTCATGAAATGCCGCGAAGACTAAAATTGAATGCAAGTGTACCTGTACTTGCACAACGCACTCACCGTCAAATCTAGACTCTAGAGCCTGTGTCATCCATGCCCCTTACATACACTTTGACAGTGTCAGATCCATACCCATACCGGGCTTTTACAATTCACAACCGTTAGATAATCTAGTGACATGAGGTATCAGATCAGGATTCACTAGACCCCTGTACTTGCTCGCTTCCCACAAGATCTGATATCTAAGCGGGCCGGTACTAGGGTGCATCCACATGAGCAATCGGAATTGTGGTGTATATAATGGGTGAGTCTTCATGGGCTTTTAGAAGTTCAAGATATGGTAATTTGGTACTATATGCTGACCCTCGAGAGAACTACCTCTGATGGTCCGCCGGTACTCTTTAGAGTCTCTAGTAGATGTTCGGGCCGCTCATGAAATGCTAAAGCTAGTACTGCCCGCTAATTATAAAATCTGATTCGACAGGGCGGAAACTACAACTTCCTGCTTCTCGTAGGTAGATACCATATATCCAACTAAGTGAATTGTGGTGTATCTGAAACCCGATCATATGTGTAGAGTGTTGTTCCTCAGACAGAAACAACATGAGATCCATATCATCCCTTCTTTTTGGCGCTTCGGCGCTCGCCGAGGACGCAGATGTGGGCAGTTGCACGTGGATCAGCATGGACATACATGGACGAATGTACCTCGTATACAGATCGGCGCAGCCAAATGCATTACCGCAACCCCCGCGCTTGGGACTTGGGAGTCTAGGAGTCTGGGACTCAAGGGCCAGCCGCCAGCCGCCAAGGGTCAAGACTCAAGAGCGTTAATACCTCTACTCTTCTTGAGATCAGTAACTACACTCTGTTCAGTGTCCAGTTTCACCACTCTAATACTAAGTAACGCCATGGATAGTATTCATTTAAAAACATGGGTATGTGCTAATTCCGCCTTTAGTATAAGTGCAGTTAGCAGTATATTGCATGACTATAATCGCCTTTGAGGTTTGATAAACTTTCAAGAGTTAGAGTCGAGACCAGAATCTAGATACATGTCCCATGGAAGTTGGAAGGCACATGGGATACAATGCCGATTTCCTAGCTATCGTATACATCTGAGACGGGGTGGTCAGAATGTCTAGGCTCTGTGACATTGCTCATTGTGACTGATAGTGAGTCTGGCTATTGATCGAAGGCTATAGACAGGGCGACGCGAAGTTGAAGCGCCATTTGAATGTTGATAGTACTATTCGGTGGAGTCTGGAGTCTGGACTCTGGACGTCACTGGACGGTGGACCTAGGTCCTAGACTCTGGAGTCCAGACTCCAGAGTCTACGATTCTCGAGTCACAATTCACTAAACACCATGGCAACGCAGACAGTCGAAGGCCTGCTTTGACGAAGCTCTAGTGCGTGAACTAGCTGTGGAACTTACAGGTTCAATGTGCGCGCTGGCGCCCATGACTCGTGAATCCTGTTGTGAGATCAGACTCGGGACTGTGAGTTGGGAGTCGGGACTCAGGAGTTTCACGTCAGATCCAGATAAAATAGGCGACTGATCAGGTAAGGGTGTAGGGAGATACATTCTCTTAATAGGGTCCTGCTACTTGAGGACTCTGAAGCTTCGTACCCTAATTATGAATCTCTGCAAATTTCAAGACATGGTGATCTCCTAGCTCATTCTTCTGCCATGACACGCACAGTCTTTTCAAAAGGCTGCCACTCTCTGTCTAATCTACAGTTGGAGCGTCGACAGCCAATTGTTTCGAATTGGGGATGCGATTCCATTGCGGTGTCGAGTCTCGATTCTCGACGTATGGCCTAGGTTAATGGGGCTTGATATGGTAGACAGAGCTCAGAAGGGAGGATTAGGTAGTGAATAAATAGGGGTGTCTCCTATCGGCCCCGGTAGTGGACTATGGATTAATATAGGACTCTTTCTTATGTCTCCTTCAACGCAAGAGGCCGTATCTTGGCCCATCTGGGTGTATGAGGTCTCAAACACTGTATGGTGATGCCTGGCAGTGGCACGTATCAGTGTGGCGCCGTGGTTTCGCATATATACATCGGCCATGGCGTATGTTTTCAGGCCGTCGATGGTTGACATTCCCGGTTGATTTTTGAGTTGATCTATGAATACCACGTCGTCGTCCACTTTTGTGGATGCGTTGACCGAGTTATGAACATCTCTTTCTAGTACTTGTGTTATAACTTATGCCTCGACGGCATCATGTCAATAATATGTGATCTATGATCATATTGGTCCTAATTTCTGGGCTTATTGGACCAAAGTGGTTGGGCGGAGGTTTCCAGATCTGTAGCGTGCTCTGACTGGAGGAACATATTACACGTACAGAGTCATCAATTCCCATGCTGAATCTCTTCAGGGGCCCAAGGCGTGAGTACTAAGGCGGGAGGGCCCAAGCAAGGGTGCTAAATTCTAATATACTCGTACATACTGCAGAGCAAGTCATATCGTGATCATGACTAGTGCGACAGTTTTGAGACTGATTCGATGCGATCTTGAAGACAGCAGACGGCACAATAGATCCAGATGTATGGCACTAAACAACGCCAGTAACTGTTTAGTCACCTCGATAGGATGTACACGTTTATCTGCAAATACACGCACATATGTGCTTCCGTTCATTCATTAGGACCGCCACATGGCTTGCTCTCGTTTCGTCTTGCTGATCTGCTAGCTGTACCAGCAGCCAGAGATTGTAACAAAGTTTGATGTGGGGAGAGTATGTATCGAATCCGGACACAGGCGGTGGCAGCCAAGTCTCGTCAAGCATCATCAATATTATAGGAAAGGCTGTTTGTGGGTACGGCGTCGACATAGGATGTGTCTAGAAGGTCGACGTTGTTGTACAAGTCCAATGTTGATTCGGTGCACAGGTAAGCTATCTTCGATATATGTATACACAGGAGGAATAAAGAGACACTATACATTGATAGATCCCTGGGACGTCGCTACTTCAGGTGTTTCTTGTCGTTAAAGTGGAATACCTGCCGTGTCTCGGAGTAACGTCTCGGATCGGGGGTCTAGAACTTTCAATCGGAAGACACAACAGTCCTGGAGCTTGCGGAGGACAGTGGTTCATGATTGACACCAACATTTCATTTGATCGAAAGCATGAATGCAGATGGAAATCGAATTTTGATCATTCGGAATCGATCGTGCGAATCAGGTTGAGCGTTAACGTCAAAAACATCATCGAGACATTGAGACCCCGGACTCGGAGCCTCAAAGCCCAGACACCAGGCCCCACTGCCCAGGCCAGCTTAGATTCCAGACCTCAGACTTCAGAATTCCACTGTGAGTGTCCAGCGTTGGAACTTGGAGCAGGTCTGACTCTAGGTGGAAGGCTCTAACGGTAGAGAGTCCCGAGACTAGAATCTAGGCTGAGCGGAGAGCCACGCGTTCAAGCGTAAGTCGCTGCAAGTCAATGACGCACATTCACGGGTTCATGTGCCTTCCAGATGCTTTCATCCACCTAGACATGCGTTGTTCTCTGCGGAATTCGGCCTTTATGCGTCATGCTGCGCATTATCTTGTGAGCTGCGGCCCGCTTCCGCTTCTGGAACCCTACGCCGCGGCCCTCCTTGACCTGTTTTGCAAATTTGATCGAAATCTCTAAGGTTTGAAAGAGCTAGTGAGACGGTGAAGATACCAGAGTGTGTCTGACACATTAAAACTAATTACGGAGCGGCTCTGCTTTCAAACGTCTGAAGCCAACGATACTGAGTAATATGTAGTAATTCTAGAATCCTGAGCACTGAGCAGTGGCTGCTAGCAAATGTACGGGGCCTCAGCCTTGAGCTTTCAACCGTCAACGTCACCGACAAACAACTCTAGCGGCATATGTAACCATTTCACGAGCCAATACGCAGTGATACGGTATCACCACTGACGGGTGTTCCGTCTCTGAATCGTCGGTATGGAAGGAGCTGGTGTTTCATATTATTTGGCCTAAACTGAAGTTCAATTGAAATGGTCTCCTGACACCTGACTCCTGCTTGTAAGCACTCGCGAGTCGTGGCCCAGTTCGACATCTCCAATGTGCACTTCTGTAGCCAGGGCGCACAGCACGGGGCACAGGAGCGCAGTTCGCTGCATCACTATTCATGGCAGCCGAGTGGGCCCTCGCACGTATATAGTTTGCGGCCTCTCCGCCAAAGAGCACAGCTGGCTCACCCCCACAAAGATGAGGTTTTGTACTTGAACAACAACGAGCCCGTGCCATCTGTAGGGCTTTCTTCCAGAGCGTGGCACATACTACCCCTCATCGCCGTTGGCCCCTCACTTCTTTCCCATCCTACCCTCGTCGTTTCAACGTCCAACAGCGAGATTCGTCAGCTACACCTCCATCACACCGGCCACACCTAACACACCGGGACACATCTCTGACACTCAACCCCTACTGAAGCATCTGACGCACTCTATATCCAACGCAGAGTGCCAATCATCAAGGTTATAAAGGTGTCCTGTTGTTTTTTCTCGATCTCAAGGGAAGGACAACGACATCTGCGCTTTCAAAGAGGAGAGACACACAAGTCGGAATTGTACAAGACTGGGTATACAGTGACCCCAAACAAGGTCTATTGCTCCACTTCTCACACGCTTGTGCCACTAGCCACACAGCTTTCCATCGTACACTCAGCGTACTCTCTGTCCGTGGCGTAAAATCTCACACACACATCGCAGCGCGGTCACCGGCCAAACCAGACCGACTCTCAATTCATCACAACGCAGCCGGTTTCAGGCAGTTGCCCACCATTGATTAACATTGGGAAGAGAGAAACACAGTACACACATAGGGGAGAAGAGAGAGCTACAAAGGAGTTCCCACCAGCCTATCCTTTTTTTTTCCACCCACACACAACTCGCCGAGGCAGAAAGCTCGAGACTCAGCCCTCCAAGCGACCCTCTTTCAGAAGGCCAGTATCCACAGTCGTTGTTCACGAATCACGCCTGGTCCAAACTTGTCTAATCAGAAAGGTCCTACTGTCAATCACGTACACATTTCCCTGCATCATTGACCGCGAGATCAGCTCGTACTCAGTGCTCACAAACACGTCTCCTGGCCTCCTGTGCCCGCTTTAGCCCACTCCGCTGTCAACGCAGGACCAATCCACACACTCAACCGGCTCGACATATCCTGGCGTGTTTGCCCCCTATTTTGACTGACGAACCTTCCACACACACAGACACACAGATACAGATAGAAGGTCTCTTCACTGCCGCTTTCAAACCCACCCAACAACAGACACAGACACAATGAGTGAGTACACACCGAAGCGCTTCATTTGGGCCCCGTTACCCGTATACCAGAAGACTAACAATGCATCAGCGGAAACGTTCAGCCGACAATCGCCCATCGTCTTTGACATTGAGATAGTCCAACAGCCCGTACGAGCACGTATGTGTGGTCTTGGGGACAAGGACCGAAGACAGATTTCTCCACCGGCATTCATACGCATCCATTCTTTCGAACGTTCTTCACGACAAGCGATCAATGTTGACCATGTTGATATATCAACGTTGATCATGGTTGTTGAGCTTTGGTCAGCTGATGAAAAAACAGACTTGTCGTTGAATCAAAACATATCAACTGGAGACTCGTCGCCAGAGGCCAGCTTAAGGAGCTCGCCGACACAACACAAAGCAGAGCTTGAAGACGGTGTCGCAGATGGTGTTGAAGACGGTGTCGCAGATGGTGTTCAAGACGGTATCGACGGCATCGATGGCATTGATGGCATTGATGACACTGATAGTCTTGATGGTCTAGATGGCCTAGATGGTGACAGGCCCAAAGGCCATGCCCACTCGTCGTCAGACTCTGATGAATCATTAGGTGATGTGCCAACTCGTAACTTGATTGGAAGTGTTGTTATCAATGGAGCCAAATTGTACGATGAACATCATCAACGAGGCATTTGGTTTGTTCTAAGTGACTTGAGTGTTCGCATTGAAGGTGAATTCAAACTCAAGTTCAAGTTGGTTGATTTGGCAACAAACACCTCTGTGGATAAATTTTCACAGTCATTTAAGGTGTTTTCAGCAAAGAAGTTCCCTGGTGTTGTTGATAGCATTGCTCTTGGACGAGTGTTTGCCTCACAAGGTGTCAAGATACCAATCAGAAGAGAGATCAAGGACTGAAAATTATACACTTTCTGCATTTGCATACTCAGGACGTTACTATACACTGTTTAAGGCTTCAATTCATACACATAACAACACGTTGGACACGATCACGGGGACTTGAAAGCTTTCCGCTTACGTATGGAGCACTTCAGGCGCCATGTCAGACAGCTGTATATATATTAATGTCAAGCATTCACATCCACGCGTATGTTTCTTTTGTTCTTTCTGTTGTCCTTCTTTAACCTCGGTATATAACTAGCAAAAAACAATTGAGATTATTGGTGGAATACACCGTTTTGATTTCCGTCTGCCAAGTTACCTGGGACAACGCGGTATGGCTCCTGTTCCCGGGCATGCGACCTGCAGTTCTCGCTTAGGCAATGCCATGGGCAAAAGGCCGTTGAAAAGAAGTCGATGTACTTTACACTTTCCCAATTAAGGCCTATTTCAATTGAAATGAAGACCTCGTAAATGTAGCGCGTGGAAGAGAGTCGAAAGCACTTGCCCCGGCCGGCCCAGCAGATCCCATGTTATCGACGCGCCTAACATCTGAGACAAACTTGTTTCCTATAAAATGCAGGGGCTAAATTTCATAGCTTAGGCATGGCGATGTCAGATCTTCAGTGCGATTGCGTCTTACAAATGCTCTGTATACCAGTGCTTAGTATGTAATATGTACACGTTTATAATAAATAAGTGCCTCACAGCTTATACACATTGTGCTCGTCCCATCCCGCTTTCTTCAACAGCCCGCCTACTTGTCCTTGTCCTTCTTTATCATATGGCTTATTACCAGCGACAAAAGTGATGTACTCATCAGGACCACAAACGAGTGCTAATGACGGGTGGTCTTTCTTCTGTGTATGTGATTCTTTAGCCTGGTCCAATGCTGTTCTGTGTTTCTTGAGTTCTGTGTTCACGGATGGGGATTCACCTGAATCCAATGACTTCAAATACCTTGTGTAGTGGGAAATAGAAGGTTGTTCCATGTGTTTTGGTGAAAGTTTCTCTTTTGTATCAATCAAATGTGTGAATTTAGCACGGTCCAACTTCTCCAAGAAGAACATGATCCTTGAGATCGGCACCTCCTGTTCAGTTTTATGAGAGTAGTACACCTGAACAAACCCACGATATGGGTTCTTGGTCAATAGCAGTTGCAATGCTGGAGCGATACCTGTTCCAGCAGCGTAAAAGACCAAGTTATCCGCCTTCAAGGGGAAGACCGGGTCAGATGACACTTTAGAAGGTAGATTCTGCATCTGTGGTCTTTCCTCGTTGTTGTTCAAAGTCTTTGGGAAGTCAAACTCTGTGTATGGGCCTCTCAATTCGATCTCGGAACCAATCGGTTTGCGATGGATCCAACGGGCAACCTCTCCTTGTTTGTACTTCTTGATGTAGAAGACGAGCTTACCATCCGTTGAGGCCATGTTCTCACAGTCCTGGATGCGCACCAGTGTCTCGTTGGTGAACTCAGAGTTGTACAGCTCCAGAGGTAACGGGGTGTATCTTCTGACAACCATTATCTGGGGTTGTTTGACCTCGACGGACCAGAGTCTGTTGCCGTTCCAGTATTTGCATTGGTTCGGGTCTGTTTTCCAATTGGAGAACTTTGGCGTCAGCTCGAGGAAGTAGTGGTCGTCGTCAATGTCCAGCTTGTTCGTCACGATGAAAGGGATGAACTTGTCTGGGGAAAGGTACTCTGCCGGTGTGTCGTCGGTGAGGAACTTGTATGCGAATATGCCCCAGCCGGCACCGACCAAGAGCACGGCCACTGGGAGGAACCGTCTGGCACGTGAGTTCTCCGGTGGCTTCTCTGTGGTCGTCTTCTGTGGGTACTCGAAGGAGACACGGTTGTGTTTGGCCTTCGGGACGTATGTCTCGTCGGTATGGAGCTTGATGTTCGGTGTTGGCGGGGCGTAGGCTTTGGGCTTGGTCTCTGTTTGGTGGGCCAGCGACTTCGGCTCCGGCTTGGACTTGGACGACAGCCGTCTCACAGACAGCAGCGAACGTCTCCACATTTGTGCTGTGTTTTCGTCTGTGTTCTGTGGATCTCAACCGTCAACAGTGAGTGGACGGGGCAATTTTTTCGCGTGTTTATCAGCATCAACACCATACACTACTACACACAGTATAAAGAAGGCATACAACCAATCATGGCTCAATTGAACCTTTTGACAGAGATCCACGCACACAAGGACAAAGTGTGGAACGTGGCAGTGCACCCTCGTCTGCCGCTGGTGGCCTCCGTCTCCACAGACAAGACGTGCAAAGTGTTCTCTCTGACGAACTTCACGCAGCTGGCAGAGCTCGACGAGACACACAAACGCTCTGTCCGCTCGGTGAGCTGGAAACCGACGGGGGAGCTTCCTTCATTGGCGTGTGGCTCCTTCGACTCGACGATCTCCGTGTGGGGCCGAGAGGAAGACGAATGGTCGCTTTTGGCCGTCATTGAAGGCCACGAGAACGAGGTCAAGGGCGTTGCTTGGAACAAAGACGGGTACTTTCTGGCGTCTTGCTCCCGTGATAAGAGCATCTGGGTGTGGGAGGCCGATGACGACAACGAGGAGTTTGAGTGTGTCAGTGTGCTCCAGGACCACTCGCAGGACGTCAAACACGTTGTATGGCACCCGTACGAGGACATGATCGCCTCCTCTTCGTATGATGACACTATCAAGTTGTGGAAAGAAGAGGACGACGAGGACTGGACGTGTGTTGCCACGCTTACCGGCCACGAAGGCACAGTTTGGTGCTCGGACTTTGAGAAAGTAGAGTCCCGTACAAGGCTCGTCAGTGGTTCTGATGACTGTTCTGTCCGCGTGTGGAAACGTGTTGATGATCATGACGAGGTGTGGGAATTCGAATCTTCTTTGCCATCAGCACACTCTCGTCCCGTCTACTCCGTCTCATGGAGTGGTGTCTCTGGCCGTGTCGCCAGTGTGGGCTCCGATGGTAAGCTCGTTGTCTACGAAGAGAAGGATGGCAAATGGGAGATCATCGCTACCAGAGAGCTGGCTCATGGTGTCTACGAGGCAAACTCTGTCCAGTGGTGCAAAGCGGGGAAAGACGGTCAAGAGTGTCTCGTCACTGGTGGCGATGATGGCTGTGTCAACGTCTGGAGCTTGGAGTAGTAGTATAAATAATTAATTCATTCCATTCATATATTTCATTCATTTAGCAATAATTGCAAGCAGTCAAACGACAATGCCCAATACCACAATGAGCACAATAACAACGATAACCATCAAAAGATAACATTTCATCTTACCAGCATTTCTCTGATATCCCAACGCTCTTCTCAATTCACTAGCAGCTCCTTGTGTAGATTGTCCCACAGAATAGATATTCGTCTCAATGTTGTCCACCATTGTACCTTGTTCTTGTACAATCGTACCCAAATCCTGGAAAATGTCGTTAAGCTCTTGAATACCATGCTCAATGTTTGTAATCTCTTCCTCTCTTTCACGGATCAAAGTCTGTTGATACACAAACTCCTCGTTGTTGATCTCATCCTGTACAAGCACCATCTCTGACCTTTGTGTAGTACTCTCTTCAACGTGCTTATCATCCTCATCCAACGCCGCACGTGTCTGTGCATTCAACTCAGCGTTAACACTGGCAAACCTCTCCTGTAACTGCTGGAACTCCCTCAAAGTGTCCTTTGTCTCCCTTGTGATACGATCCCTGGTGAACGCATGAGAAGGGTTCTCAGCCTCCACACGGTCCACAACGTCTTTGCACTGCTCGCTCAACTGCTTGAACAGCACAGTCACAGTGTCGATGTTCTTCACACACTTCCCACACGTCTTCTGTGTCGCTTTCGAGTTCGTTGGACGGGATTCAAGTAACTTCACCAACTTCTCCAACGTGGCCAAATGGTTATTCACGTCTAAGAGAACGTTGGAAGCGCCGTCCGCGGCGCGGTCGAATTCTGGTGAGTCCGAGAAAGGCTCCTGAGACTCCAAGTCAACGTCGAGGTCTCTGAATGACATTCTTCTATGTGTGTTTTTGGTTTTGCACGTTTGTTGTGCTACTACTTGATAACAACTTGGGCTGTGCGCTTTCTTTTATCTACCGCGAATTTGTAGAAAGGAGAAAGGTGGCAAAAATGGTAGCGTTTTATAAATCCTATTTAGTCTTCTTCGTCTCTTCTTTTGGCTTCTTCTCTTTCTTTGGCTTCTTTGTTTTGCAGAATAGCCAGCCAATGAGAGAGATAAACTGGTACAGCAAAAACACCGCAGTCAACACGACAATTCCCAAGATCAGAATTTCGTTCTCTGCAATGAGCTCCGCATCGATAAACGTTGAGCCTTCGTACAAGCTTTTGTCAATCAAGTTGGTTCTCTTCTCAGGGAAATAGCGTTCTTGCTCGACAACGTTGTTGTTACGCTCAAACTCTTCTGATCTCGAGGCATCTTTTGAAACATCTGGAAAGATCTCTAATTTGCTCCATCTTCCCTCATCGATCTCGTTATAGAATCTTGGTGGTTCCAATGACGTGAAGAACACCGAAATGTGTGGTGATGGCAACTTTCTCAGTGTGAACTTCAATGACAAGTCAGCCTTCATCAGTGCCTCTTTACGCTTCTCAGGCTCTTCTGGTAATGGTGGGAAGTCAATCCTTATCACACGTTTTCCAGTGTCAATGTAAGTCTCCACCTCTTCATACCCATTCAACACCACTTCTTGAGCACCACACTTTCTCTGAATCATAGATGATAACTTGTCATAATCCAATGGTTCCTCAGCGCGTGGGATCACTCCAAGTGTAGAGCTCATGAACATGTACGTACGTAAGAACACGAACAAAGAGTGGTCTTGAAGGTCATCAAGCGTGACACCCGGTTGGTTCACAAGCACATATGCCTCTGAGGTACATGGTTCCACCAGCTTCCGTGTCACTTCCTGGACACGTTCCAATGGGAATGGGAAATGGTTGAAGTTGTTCACGTATTTTTGAACGCGTGGAACAAGCTTATGTGAGTAGACGATGAGTGGGACGCTCGCCTCCGTCATTAAGGCCAGTGACAGAAGCAGCAAGCTGGTCAGCCATTTGTTGTCCAACTTCATCTTCAAGAAGATCAATACGGGTGTATGGCCTGGCTGCTTTTCTCTCTGTGATGACATCTAGGCATAGGGAGTTGAAGGTAGCAAGCACTGCACCAACGTTTTCTTTGGCACGTCCGCGAACTTCCAAGTCCTCCGCCTCCTTGACCTATCCTACCTTTAACCATGAAAATTTTGTATAAACCCACTATTAAAAGACTCTCCTTCTCTCAGAAATATCTATAAGCTATCTTATGACTTCTGCACCATCAACTCCACAAGCTCTTCCACTGGATCGTCACCATACTTGGCTCTCTCAATGCTGGATAAAGCTGTCTTGACACCAACGTTCAAGTTCTGAGAGACTTGAGCTAATTTGTTCAAAACAGAAACACGAGAAGCATCATCCAAGAAGTCTCTTTCGATCATCACATTGTTAAACTCATCCAAAGTTTGCAAGTTTGGAATAGCAATGTCACTTGTGAAACAACTAAGAATGTCCAACTGTTGCAACAACGAGTATGATGAAGTGGTGGTAAGAATCAACAAACGACCATCCTGTGGTGGTCTGCGCTTCAAATACACCTTCAATGCCTGCAAGATGTTGTTCGAGAATCGTGGTCCAATTGGAACCCAATCAATGATCGTCTCAATAGAATCAACAACAAGAACGTTCAATGGAGACTTATAAGCGTCACGGAACATGTTATCCAAATATTGGATCTTAGCAGTTTCAGACATGGCAACCATTGCCTCTGGTGAAATGAGTCTCACGAATGGGAAGTCAGATGCCAACCCAATAGCAGCAGCTAAAGCGGTCTTACCAGAGCCTGGAGGACCATGGATAGCCAAAGAAACCAACTGTGTGCTGTCAGATTCCCTCACTTGCTTGACATAACTCATACCAGATCTCAAGATGCTGTCAACTCTAGGAGAGTACTTGATCAAGCCACCACCTTTCAAACACATCTTCAAGTCTTCTTCGTTAACACCAAATGCTGGTGTCACTTCTCCCAAAGCGTCAATGAAATCACGTCTTGTGACCTTAATGTTTGACATGTCCTTTGGCTTAACGTTGGTTTTACTTTTACCATCACCAATCTGAACCATTTGGTTAATGGCAAAAGATGTAGCACTCTTAACCAAACCTTCAATCTCAGCACCGGAGAAATTCTTGGATAAAGCGGCCAATTCTTTCAAGTCAACATCAGGTGCCATCATTTTATTCTCTCTCATCTTCTTGGTTTGGATCTCCAAAATTTGAACACGACCAGCTTCATCTGGTAAATGTATCTCAACTTGAACTTCGAAACGACCAGGTCTTAAAAGAGCAGGATCAATCAAATCACGACGATTGGTCATACCAATGACAAGAATGTTATTCAATTGATCAACACCATCCATCTTCGCCAATAACTGATTGACAACGTTGTCGCCAACACCAGTACCGTCACCTCTTGAACCTCTCTGTTTGAAAACAGAATCCAATTCATCAAAGATGATAATATGCAATGAGGATTCTTCACCTTTCTCCTTATACTCCTTCTCGGCGTCTTTGAACAAGTTTCTAATGTTTTCTTCGGAAGAACCAACGTATTTGGACAAAATCTCAGGACCATTGACAATCTTTGGCTCCTTAGCATTAAGCATCTTACCAATTCTTCTAGCAATCAAAGTCTTACCGGTACCTGGTGGTCCATAGAGTAACAAACCTTTGACGTGTGAAATTCCCAACTTCTCAACCACACCAGGTGGGAAAATACGAGAGGCAAAGGCACGTCTGAAGATCTGTGTGAACTCCTTGTCCAAACCACCAACACCCATATCCTCAAATTTGAAATCAGGTCTAATGATGGCGTCTGATCTTGCTCTTGTTGTGCTTGCCTTCAAGTTGACCAAGCCATCACGGCCTTTGTAGAAGTTGACCATTGTCTGGTCAATCATGAGACCTTTAGCCTCGACACCTGTGGATGGTGAGCCCGTATGTTCCATATCGCCAATGTCAACGACTTGGATGCTTTGAACACGGAGCTCAAAGATGGTACTCTTGAAATCCAAGAGGAACAGTTGTGTAGGAGTAAAGATCTGTTCACGGAACTTGGTTCTTATGGCAGCAGCCAACTCATCCTGGTCCCATGAAGTTGCAGTGGCCTTAGATTTGTTACGGAAGCTGATCTCGAGGTTCATGGTACCCAAATACGAGTGTTTCCCAGTCTCATGGACGCTGTACTCTCTGACGGACACCTGATCGTTCAGAGCGAGGCCGACCCAGAGACGCTGTGTTCCGTTGAGACCAATGACGCCAGGAGACATAGCCTCATCAACGACAGCGGTGAAGACGTAGAAGTCATTGAGGACAACGGTTCTGCCATTAGCAAAGTCTGCGGCGTTGACAGCAACGTGGTTAGCCAGTGCGATGGTGTTGTTGGGGCAGTTGGCGGTGAGGAGCGTCTTTGGCGGTTGGGTGGGCGGCATAGGCGCCGTGTTGTGGTTGGCTCTCTTGAATCCAAAGCGGTCCATTGTGAAAGAAGCCGCTGTGTTATGGAGTCGTGGGAAAGTGACCATTGGAGTCGGCGGAGTGTGGGAGAGGCGTTGTTGATAAAGGCGTTGATGGAGCGCGGTACGTGTCATGAGGAATTAAAGAAAACTGGTGAAAATGGCCGAAAGCGGCAATTGCGGAACAGCTGGAGGCTGGGGAGCTCTTACGGTTGCTCGAGCTCTACGCAATTCAATTGCCATCCTACTGACACTTGTCTTCTTTTATTCAATTTTGTGCATTGTCGCTTTTGAGCACATCACTTACCGGCTGGAGCTCCCTGGCCGTCCTCACCCGGGGCCATGAGCATGATGAGCAAGAACGGAACGATGTACATCCAATACTTCTGGATGAACGACTTTTCCTCCTGTTATGTTGTTAGTGACTTGTCTCCAATGTATCCTCTGTAAATAACTTACCTCTGCCTCCTCTGTGGCTCCAGGTTGGCCCGGTTGTGTTGTCTCTGCAGTGGTCGTCTTGATCAATGGCTCTGGTGCGGCCCTCATGTGTTGGGCCTCGACGGCGATGCCAGGCGTGGAGGACTCCACGTATGACAATGATACAAGACCTCCATTTGGCTTTGTGAGCAGCTTGAGTGTGTATCTGAGCGGTGACGTCAGTTGCTGTTCGTGTAGTGTTAGTCATCTGTTTGGGGTGAATACATGAAGAGTTGATGGGCACTCACGTCAACGTATGTGTAGCACTTGAAAGCGCCGTGGATCTCTGCACCGAGACAGTAGCTTCCTTCAGGGACGTCAAGCGTCTCTGGAACATCAACTGCAGTGACAGATGAGTCCACGGACGAGTACTCAAGTTTGCCAATGGCTGTTGTCTGTTTTGTCTCGATGTTTTGGGCCAGCAATGAGAAGATCTTGGACTTCTCAGCAGCCACGCTGAGTGCCAAAAACAGAGTCAAGAAGATCGCTTGGAAGGTGAATTGCATCTCAATGTGTATCTGGAGTCTCCAAAAGAGGTTAATCGGTGATCAGTGGTCCCAGGACTCTTTAGACCAACGCCCTGTGTATGGTAATGCGAACCAACAACTCTCACGCTCCCCCTCCGTTTTGACTTTTCTCCGAGACTCGACCAGCACCTCGATCAACATCCACATGAAGTGAAGCAAGAAGAAGAGCATGAACAACGACTAACTACAGGTGAGCTGGGTTTATTAACGTGGAGGTAAGCTAATAATACTATACTGGACGTAATTCTTCATCAATTTCCTCTATCCGCTTCATCGTATCGTGGAATGTACCACCGTACTTGAAGTGCTTTGACTTCTTGGATCGGAACCAAACGTTATATGTGTCGGCAATGACGGGAATGTCAGGGATTTTGAACTCTTTGTTGTTTATCAAAACTTTCCCCTTGATGACAGAGCTACGATCCACTGTTGTACAGCTCTTTGGGACTGCTATCTTTGGATTGAACCTGGATTCCATGGCCATGGCCAAAAATCCCTTGAGATAAAGTCTTTCCAATTTCGGCGAGTTGAAGTTATCTGATAGGTCAATTGTGTACCATCCGTCCTCGTCACATATTTCTGACGACATCATTGGAGTTATATCCAAGCATAATACCTTCAAATTTTCAAAATAGAGCCCCGGTGTGGTCTGCGGAAGAACGAAAGACGGCATGCAGCCCCCAATCACAAGCCATTCAACCATCCGGGAAACCATAAGGATTTCACGTCGCCTTATCTTAAGCCAATCAGAGGATTTGGTTGGTAGTTTGGTCTTGGAGTGGAGCTGAAGAAGCTCTAAAAACTTGATAGATTTGACATTCGAAGAGTACAGCCCAAAGAGACTGGTACCCCAGCTCACCGTGCTCCATTCCAGGGCAACTAATTGTATATAGTCGAAGCTCTGAAAATGGATAGAAAAGGGCAAACGAAGAGTGTTGGAGCTTTTAAACCATAGCTCTGTGACTATTACCACTCTCTTAAGGTGCTTTACAGCTGGCTAGTCTAAATTGGTCTCGCTCCGGCAAACGGTGCCACACAATCTTTGAGAAGCACGAAAGAGCAAAGGAGTAATCAGAAACTCCGTAGAAGTGCATCTTCTTATACTCAGTGTTAGGTTGGTATTCTTGGAGGTAGAGCCGTTCCTATAGATCAGCTGCTTGGTCAAGATATCCTAAATCCCATGCATGTTCACAAACATCTCCTCCGTACGGGGTTTCAAAGCCCCAGCTCAAGTTTGATATGGAAAGGAAACTATCTGTGGGGTCCGGTGAGTTGATAGGGTTATTTACTTCTTCATCATTCAAGGACTCGGTGATTTCAAGTATGGGAATAGCTGAGTTGTTGGACGTGATGTGTAGCTGAGGAGGGAAACGATCCTCGTCTAGAATAATACATGGGTAAATGCATTCAGTGGTATCATCGCTGAAACATCCTTCTGGTATGTGAATTCTCAAGTCCTCGATATTGTTCTCGTTAGCCAATGGAGATTCAAGAAAAGGGTTGCCAGCGTGAGAGGGGAATGGTTGGAAAGAGAGATACTTCAACTGCTGTGGATTGGACACAGGCCCGTAATCTAACTGATCCTTTTCTGATGAAGCTGTAACGTACAGGATACGAATCCTCTCTGATACTGTATGTTTCTGCTTGATTCGAGCCACCAATTGCTCGGTGTGCCCGCCATCGTTGCGGTGTAAGAGGCAGTATGCCAAGTATAAAGAGGGGTCTAACAAAAGTCTAGCATACCGACAACCAAATGAGGCCGTGAGCTCTCCAGTACGAACTGCACTTTCACAGTTGAACAGCACAAGAACGTGTCTCGGAAGTCTTGTTCTCGAAACTCTGTGTCGGTGAAACTCATACAGGCTGGTTATAAGTGGAGTCTGGGGAAGCCTGCGCGATGATTTATACCTCTGAGTGTCGTCTGTGACAATAGTAATGGAGGACCAGAGCTCTGGAACAAGAAGTAAGCAATTGTTGAGTATATCCATTGGCTGAGAATCACTTGGGGTAACAGCTCCCCAAAAGTGGTAAACAAGGTCAATTGGTAGTCTCAGCAGGACCGAGCGAGCACTTTCCAATGGGTTACAATGACCAATTAGAGCTGACAAAGTGGATGATTCTGAATCCATTGTTTTACAGTTATGCTTACCCAAAGTTGCTTTCTGAGCAGTGATGTTCTGCAGGTTGGATATCGTGCGTTTCTTCGGGTGAACAAGAGAGAAAGAGAATATTGCCCAGCCACGTGTTAGCAGCAAATGGTGGTCCATCGAGAAACAAACCTTCAATCTGTGAAATTCCCAACTCCTTGACCCACCAAGTGGGAAGATGGATGAGGCAAATTCTCGTCTGAAGGTCTCTGTGACCGAGCGAGCACACATAGAGAGTTTGTAAGTTGGAAGATCTCATATCAACTGTGGTAAAGTCATCATCATCTTCAAGGCTCGTATGTGTACAGCAATTTCGCCTTCCCCTTGGATACCGTGGGTTGTTTTGTTTCAGTATGGAGAGAGAGAGAGACAAGAGAGTGGGTGAGAGTCTAGAGGTGTTGAAGTTGTGCGTTGTGCCGGGGCCACGCGAAAACAAATGGTAGTACCAGCTCACGCCGTCACCGATAACAAGCCGGCTTGCACAGTTCCATCACAAACACAAAGCGCCCTGTTCAGAACCGTACCGACGTCTGTCTGCTCATCATGAAGACACCGCTCTTTGCAACAGCGCTACTTGCATCCCAGGCGCTCGCCCTGTTCAGCGTCTACGAGGACATGTTCTCCTCGCCAAAGGTACGTGGCACCTCACCCCACACGCCCACACAGGCTCTCTCGTTCTAGTTCACTAACAAAACCCACAGTTCCTCGTCCGGTACGACACGGAGGATGAGATCACACACTCGGAGGCACAGGAATTGGCCCATCTGCCCGATAACAGCACATATGAGTTCCTCAAAGCAAGCGACGGCTCCCAGTACATTTGTCAGATACCACCGGTTGAAGAAGAGGATGACTACACGCCCATGCTCGAAGACGGACTGAGCTCCAATCTCAATCGCTATTCTGTCGAGATAACCAAGCTCTTGGAACACACTGTTTTGTTTCACGGTCGGAACAGCTATTGGACCTACGCTTTCAACTCACAAAAGGAGCTCGCACAGTTCAATGGTGGCATAAAAGAGTACAATGATCCAAACACCTACAAGTTTATCCTTGGACGTGGCAATGAGCGTATTAATTTCCCCAAGTTGGAGGCAAGAAAGAGTAATGGAATCTTCTACTTAAGTCATACAATGGACAATGGGTCAATCTGTGATGTCACTGGCCAACCAAGAACGGTTGAAATACAATACGTCTGTGATCCATCGCATGACAAGCCAACACTCGTATGGGTGAAAGAGTACAGAACATGCCAATACCAAGCACAGGTATCTATCCCATTCCTCTGTGAAAATGAGCTCCTCAAGCAACGTGAAGAAATCTACAATGAGATCCTATGTACAAAGATCGTTGATAAATCCAGAGACACAGCCAGAGACAACAAGAAGGTCTTCAACCACAGAGAGAGAATCAACATTATGGATTACAATCTTAAGTACATTGAGGAGCAATTATTCATGGGCCAATTGAAAGGAAATGCCTCCATCATCATTGACACTGCTAAAGACAGTGCTGATTTCTATGGAAGATTTGTCCGTGCATTCATCAAGAACTTCCCAAAATACTTCTTCACGGACACTTCACCACACCAGCAGTTAACCAATTCAATGAACTTCAGATACCATGCTAACATCTACGACAAGACTGGCAAGTACATCCGTTCCACCTTCATTGAGGCCAGTTATAACGAGAAGAATCAATTGGTGGTGTACACTGCTAAGTCCACAAGGGACTTCGCCGTGGAGAACTCTAATATCGAACCATTATCATTATCCAGTTCTGTCCAACCGGAAACCCCACCGGCTTCGGAGGAATCCACACAACGTCCAGAACAGCCCGACCATGGTGATTCCCTCAAGGCTGACTTGGTAGGCGTTCAAATGGATGCTTTAATGGGTGCAATGACGGGTGATGATGATGACATAATAGTCATGAGATTCAAGAAATCTACAGATGGTCAATTGGACCTCATTTCAGTTGATACTGAGACTGTTCCTGTTCCTGGTGAGCAGAATGTTCCACTGGGCAACGATCTTGATGATGACAACGTCCCCGCCCATGATGAGCTTTAAGAGCTGATCGAGTTATGATTCTATGTACCTACGTCATTGATAATGAAACATCAAAATATACTGCGACGTACAATAAAGAGTAGAGCTTGCCACACCGTGCAGCTGCTTAACCATAACAATATGTAGAACCATTTAAAACGAACAAAAGGAAGAGAAAATAAGTATGAAAGACCAATCATGTGCGATATAGCACAACAACAGAAAAGGAGAATAGCAAGAGAGCCATAATAAGAATGAAAATAAAAGGTATGAGGAGATAAGACCGCCAGATAACCAAATCAGAACAGTAGCATCACGAAAGATCATGAACACGAGAAGTCAACCCAAAAAACAATCAACAAACAATACAATTCCTGAATCTCAGCAAATGGAGAAAGCAAGGCAAAACTGGAAAAGCAATACATCATTCCCCTCCATCATTCATCAACCTCGCTGAAAGAGACACCAGCTTCAACCAATTGATCACTGATTTCTCTCTTCAATGACAGACCAGCATCAGGGGCATCATCGAAACTTGTGTTGGAAGAATCACCAACCCACAATCTCAATTGACAAATGAGTGGTTCAAGAGTCTCACTCTCGTTACCAGAAAGCCATGACTTTGGATACTTCTGAATGAGCTTGAACATGGAGATAAATGACAACAGCGTAATCTCATCCTTGTTGGCTCTAATGTATCTGAGCAAGCACTGAGCTTCATCACGCTTGGATAAACGGATATATTTCAGTACAGAAGCAGCAGTGAGAGCGTTAGATAAGTCATGAGAGAGAATTCTTTGGAATCTTTCATCAACCTGGCCAGAATGTCTTCTTGACGTTGGAGCCTCAGTGGAGTCATCCGAGTTGAATTCCTCATCATTATCAATGTCAGTTGGTCCATCTCTCTCCGTAATGTGTTCTTGTTGGTCCTCAGCGTCAGAATCATAGATTTCTTCGTCGTCGTATTCGTCAGCCTTCAGGGTGTCAGTAGATGCAGAATCTGGAACCAAAGTCTCAGTAGAAGAAGAAGCCTCTTGGTTGACCAACTTAAGCACACTATCGACATACTTCTCATTGAGGATAGACTTGAAGATCTTAATACGGATCTGAATGACAGATTTCTCTGGAGCCAGACGTTCAGCAAGATTCAGCAAATGCCAAATATCCTTCTTCGTCTCCTTCATTTCAGAGTTGTCCAACTTCTCAACACTATCCTTGTTGAAAGTCAAGTCAATGTATTTGAGCAAGACTTCACGGAATAACTCATTAGCTCTGAAACTGACAAGCAGATGTTTGTAGTCACAAGTAAGCTTGTCATCGTTGAGAATCAAGAGGTAACCCTTGTCGTCCTTGCCCTTGGTACAGTTGGTTCCCAAAGGAATGCCAGAGACCAAGTTGACAAATCTCTTGAAAGCTTCAGTGTGTTTGGCATTTGGTGTTTGCAATTCCTTGAAGAAGTATCTCAAACTAGCATCTGAAACCTTCTGGTTGGAAATCTCTTTAAGAGACTCTTCAACGGCACCGTTCAAGTTGATGAAGTAAGACAAGTCTGAGAAAGTGAGCAGCAATTTAGCCAAGATCAGCTTACCAAATGAAACTTCAAAGCATGGAGTATACGTGTGAAGCTTAAGCAGTAGGTAAAGCATAGAGGAGTATGAAGTTTTCTTATCGGAGAGAAGTTCCTGATTAAGCATCATACTGATCTCAGAATCAGAAGTGTCAATACGTTTCTTCGAATCGACCTTGATGAAGACGAGGTCCTTAGCCAACTCATACCACACGGTGAGAGTAATATCACCAGTCTTTTTATCTTTTGACTCTGACTTGTAGAACAACGATGGTTTGATGATGTAAATGAAAGAGAAAGCAACAAAGAAGAACTTGACAATAGACACAAACGTCTGGAACTGTGGGAGACCAAGTATTGGGAATGCAGATAATCCACGGTAGTCAAAGCTGTCACTGTTGAACATCTGTTGACCAACCATAGTGGCAAGACCACCCATTATGACTTTACCTGGCATACCCATCTGATATTGTGGTTGTTGAGCAGAGACCATGTTGATTGGCTGACCATTAAAGTCTGTAGACGGTTGAAATTGACTCATGTTAATGTTCTGTTGTTGAGGAGTGGTTTGGTAGACCTGCTGGGTCGGTTGAGAAAACTGTGCTTGTGGCTGTGTTTGCTGTTGTTGTTGTTGTTGTTGTTGTTGTTGTTGTTGTTGTTGTTGTTGTTGTTGTTGGAAGATCTGACCTCGGCCCTGGGGATGTGGGGAGCCACCATTCTGGAGTATCTGTCTGAGTTGTTGAGTTTCAACAAACAAAGCTTGATTTTTTCTCTCCAAGTGCTTGATGTATTCGGTGGCTTTGGTAAGAATGACACCCTTGTTGAGCTTTGAAGCAGGCGGAAGGCCATCGAGGTCACGGATGGTAGTCTCGACATCACCATTGGCCATTCTGAGGGCCGGAACAGCATCTCTCAAGGCACCAATCTTGTCATTGATGTTGGTTCTGTACTTCTTTTCAATGACGTTGTGTGACGATCTGTCCTTCTTCTGTGGTTTAGTGATCTTACCTCCGAGAGAAGTGGGCAAGTGTGATGGAGAGGTTCTGTATGAATCTGGTGATGATTCTTCCTCTGTCTTAACCAGCGGTATCCCAAACGTGTTCAAAGTGTCACCCGGGTATATGTTGGTTTCGGATTGCTCGTCTTGCTTTGTGTAGTTGAGCGGTGACTCCTCTGACAGGCTTTCCGTCGGGTAGATAGCATCCTCATCGTTCAAGTACTCGTCTGCCACGTTTGCATTCTGTCCAGTCTCCGTTGGGTTGAAGTTGACAAAGTCTTCCATGTCCTTTGGGTCTGCTGCTTCACCTTGGGCTTCCCAGTCATCGATTCCGAACAAGTTCTGGGCATCCGGAGAGAGTCCATAGGAGGAGCTTTTGCCACTGGAACTGAAGTTCCCGATGTCGGATGGTGACAGCGTGGGCACGGAAGAGCTGGAGAGTGAGGCAAGTAGAGCGTCTGTGTCCTGGAAGGAGTAAGTCTCCGTCATTGTGTGGCGAGTTGGTTCTTGGTGCTCTGTTGGCGGGTTCTTGATGACGGTGGCTCGTGAGGGATGAAAATCGGTGATTTGCAAATGTTGTGAGCGGGCAGGTAGTTAGCTATAGCACCCGTGTATTCCGGAAGAGTCAGCAGTGATCGATGATGTCGTGGAGCAGCAGCTAAGCGCTTTCAGAGGACAGTTGCAACCAGTTGTGTGTTGCGGTGTTGAAGCACTGAAGGGCCGTGTTTCGCAAATTGGGTCTTGGTTGGGCGCGAAAAGCCCCCCACTAGCCAGGGCCCAGAACCCCAAACCGCTTTTTTTTTCGTCCTTGCCGCCGGGAAAATGCAGCAAAACCGTGGTTTCTTTTTCTGGAACATCCTGCCTCGTTACCGGATGCGGCAGGATTGCGCCGATTGGCATCACCTTTCTTGAACGTGCGGGAGTCGGGGTTGTAAGTACGTAGATACTCTTCCCACTGGCACACCTTACACCAATAGCAAGAGAACAGTCACCTGACTCTGAGATCTTGGACAGCAGTTTTACTTGTCTCACCGCTGCCGCTTCCCAGCTACATATCATCAAAGACTGTAGACACCCCCACGTTCAGAAGTCAATCAGCAGTGCGCGGAGCGCGATCAGGCCCATATCGCGCCGATTGGCGTAGAAGTTCGCCAACTTGACGTCTATAATATGCAACTATCCCGTAGATATGGTCCAACTATCGCAAAAATCGGGCCAGTTACTGCATTTTCGCGCGCTCTAATGCACAATTAGCGAGAACTGGCGCAACATTTGGCATTGTTTACTGTGGAGTTGAGCAAAGAGCAGACCGAAACAAAGCATCTTAGAGTTTGGAATCGTTAAATCTGCCGCGTATGCCGTTGACCGCCGTCTCTTTTGCTCTGCAAAGCTTTGGTTGGACAACTCGAAGCGTTTACGAATCCAGACCTGATCGTGATACCCCCAGTGATGAAGAGTTTACGCCATGGTACACATGTTATGAACATGTTCGTCTATGAGGGAATCTCCAGGTACCGGTAGTTGTATCTGTGGTAGGATCAGGATCCAATTCTAACTTGTACTGCACAGATTTAAAATTCAAACAATGTACATTCATTCGTAGCTTCTTCCCCGTGGTTCTTCATATGGTTACTTGGAAGTGTCAACAACGTAACGACCCAAGATCTTACCCTCCTCCATCAACGTGTAGACCTCAGGTAACTCAGACAAGCCAACAACCTTGATAGGAGCCTTGACCAAGCCTCTCTCGAAGAAGTCAATAGCCTCTCTGGTATCAGCTCTGTTACCGACATAGGAGCCTCTGATGGATACGGACTTAACAACAGCACTGAAGACCTGGGCCTTTGCAACGGCACCAGCTGGCAAACCAACAAGGACAACAGTACCACAGGATCTGACGTACTCTGTAGACTGAGAGATGGCAAACTCGGAAACAGAAACGTTGATAACACCGTGTGGGCCACCGTTTGTGGCATCTTGAATATCCTTGATCATATCCTTTGACTTTGTGAAGTCAACAAAGACCTCAGCACCAAGGTCCTTACAAAGCTTACCCTTGTCTTCACCACCATCAATTGCAAGAACTCTGTAACCCATGGCCACAGCGTACTGAATGGCAAGAGAACCGAGACCACCACCGGCACCAGAGACGGCGACCCATTCACCAGCAGCAAGGTTGGCTGTCTTAAGAGCCTTGTAAACAGTGACACCGGCACACAAGATTGGAGCAACCTCAGCCAAGTCTGTTCCTTGGGAGATGTGGGCAGCCTGGACTGCATCAGCAGTGGCATATTGCTGGAAGGAACCATCGTGAGTGTATCCTGACAAGTCAGCCTGAGCACAGTTAGCTTCAAATGACTTCTCACAAAGTTCACAGGACATACAAGAACCGTTCAACCACTTGACACCAGCATAGTCGCCAACCTTAAAGTTCTTAACCTCAGAACCAAGAGCAACAACGACACCAGCACCTTCATGACCACCAACCAGTGGTAGTTTGGTGTCCAATGGCCAATCACCTTTCCAGGCGTGCAAATCAGTGTGACAGACACCAGAGTACTTGATGTTGATCAAGATCTCATTTGGCTTTGGTTGTGGCACAGGGTAGTCCATGTACTTGAGTGGGCCACCGTTCTCGAAGAAGACGACAGCCTTTTGAGTCTTTGGGATTTCTGACATATTGTATAGTGTTTCTTTTGCAGTGTTTGCTTGTGTGATAGAGAGTTCTTTGGGATGTGTTGGTAGGAAACAGGGTGGGGACTGCTCCTCCTTTTATATGTGCGACTGCATCAATCGGTTGCTCTTGACCGTATGATGTGATGCACCCCTGGTGGTGTGGTTCTTCCAAGTTCCTGGTCCTGGCTAGGAGAGGCTGAATCCACCCGTGGAACTGCCACATGTGACGGAACACCTCGTATGACCTGTGAATATTACGTATGTCACCCGGAAAAACTCCGGAAGATCAGTTGACACAACAATAGGGTGGGGGCTGTTGGCTGCTGGCTGTTGTGCTCGGACATTAGCATTCTCAGGGGGGACAGTCTGTTGGGATCAGGTCTATATGTGTATAGCACTCTTCGGATGGCTCAGCTTGGAGTGGCATCTCATCTCTTGAAGTTAGACCATCTGGGATTGTGCCTATCCGTGTGCCGTGGGTCGTTGTGTATGTGACATGATCATTGATCGGGGATCGGGTGCTGTTTCGGAGATGTGGTTTGGCGTTTAGCACCAGGTGACTCCCGAGGATCGATTCAGGAACCCTTCTCAGTGGTTCAGCTTCGATGGAAATAGCACTGCGGGCATTATAATGAGGTCTCCAATCAGCAGCAACACTCCGAGTACCAGCACGGCTCCACAACTCCGAACATCAACTCCCACCAACCGCGGCGCTTCCTCCAGCTCTTCCGCGACGAGCCCATCCTCCTCCACAAAATAAACAAACAACGTTGCTCTTCTACGCGTCCCATCTGGGCAGTGGTTCCTACCACAAAAAGGATAACTGTATGGATTCCGGCTCCTACCCGGATTATGACACATTAGTGCATCGCCATCCGCCGCTTGCCAGTTTCTATGTCAATGGCACCTACAACTTCTCTCACCAAGGCCAGTGCGCTTTGACAAAAGCACTGTTCAAGGAATGGTGCGGTGTTGACATCGATGTATTGGAAGGCCATCTGATCCCTGCAATGCCATCACGGCGAGCATATTTGACAATCGTTAAAAGGGTGTTGAAAGAGTGTGGTATCGAGGGAAAGAAAGGTATTGATGTTGGTACAGGGGCGTATGCCGTGTATGCTATCATTGGTGCCAAACTTTTCGGGTGGGAGATGATTGGTGTTGATGTTGATGTTGAGAGTATAACCCATGCTTGTGCAATTGTTGAGTCCAATGGTGTGACAGGTGTGAGGATTGTTCAAGGAGATGGGCTTGTTGAAGAAACTGATGTTGATTTCACTGTGTGTAATCCACCATTTTACCTCTCAGAAGACGACATGAAGAAGAAGAGTGAAGACAAGGAGGAATTGAAGAGAGATGCCGTCATTGGAACTACGACTGAACTTGTCTATGAAGGTGGAGAAGTGGTATTTGTGATGAATCTCATTGAGCAGAGTAAGAAAAGAGGGGAGGGGTCTACTTGGTACAGTTCCATGCTTGGTATGAAGTCCTCCGTTCAAGAGCTTATTGCTCATTTGATGGACTCACATATCGTCAACTTCCACGTTCAGACGTCTCAATTGGGTACCACAAGAAGATGGATCTTGTTCTGGAGTCATGGCTACCATCATCCTTTGGTATATCACCACCAGGGCTTCAAGAATGTGCCCATTACTGTGGAGGAAGGTAAGTTTGATCTGAACAGAGTTCAAGAAGTTCTGAAGGACATGCCAATCGAGATTGAGCAAAAGAAAGAGGACCAAGAAGTTTATGAATTGACTGTTAAGGTGCCGGGAGTCGTCTGGTCTCGAGCTTATAGACGCCATCCAGAGAGAATGGACAAATCACCTCATACATTTGTCATTTCGAAAGAACAGATCCATTTCATATTTGGAGAGTCATTCCGTACTTTCCAGAGCTTCTACACATATTTATTGAGCAGACTCAAGAATACATGATGTTATGATCAATGAATAGCTTGTATAATCTTTCTATTTACTAATCATTTTGACACCTCTGGCTCGACAAAGCCATCCAACTTCTTTATGATACGGGCTGGAGCACCGACTATAACACAGTTGGCAGGGATCACTTTTGATGGAGCAATGACGGTGTTGGCACCAATTACCACATTGTCCCCAATCACAGCACCTTGGCAAATGGTGACAGTGGACCCGATCCAGACGTTGTCGCCAATGGTGATCTCTCTGGCCCATTCATTTCCCTTATCGCATCTCTCAACAGGATCCAAGTGGTGAGTGGCGCAAGTGATGGTGACATTTGGGCCAAGCATACAGTTCTTACCGATCTTGACGATGGAGCCATCAAGGATCGTCAAGTTGAAGTTGGAGTAGAAGCCATCGCCGAGTGAGATGTTGAAACCGTAATCGACGTTGAATGGTGGCTCCAGATAACAACGGTCTCCCACCTGGCCAAAGACGGTCTTGATGTAGGCGTAACGCTCGTCCATGAACTCCTGCTCCGACTTGCCCTCGATGGAGATGTCGGCATACTTTCTGGCACGCTCGTGGCGAATCAGACGGGCCATGTTGAGCTCTGGTGCCCAGCAGTTGTAGTGCATGCCCGATATGAGCTTCTCGTACTCGTCGGAGCCCTTTGGCAGGCCCTCGAGGTTGGCATACGCCCACTCAATCAGCTCTGTGTTCTTCTCGTATCTCTGTGCCATTGTGTGTTGCTTCAAGGTGCGTAAGTGGGTGTAGAGAGAGCAAAAGACTGGGAGAAGAACAGAAGTTTATGGACCAACGAGCCGTTTCTTGGCCTGGGGATCAAACTGCCCGAGCTTTATGGCGGGGATGGCGCTTCGCTCGCCTCGGCCCAAAGTGGAAAGGTTACGCGGCCCTGGTTTGTGATGCTGCTAAATCTGCACGGGTCAGTAAGCGATAGTGACACCACGAGAGCGGTCTCCGTCTCCTTGAAAGGCTGTAGCTGCTAGAAATTAGTCACTTGTTGGGTACTTAAGCTGTGCCATATCCTCCTGGAACCACAAAATATTGTTTCTATGTCAGGGGCCAAATCAACAGAGATGTCCAGCGAAGAGGCGTCCGTCTCCTACTCCGCAATCAACAGCCCTCCTTTCCGTGTTGCCATCATCGGCTCTGGAAACTGGGGCACAGCAGTTGCAAAGATCTTGGCCGAGAACACACGTGAGAACCCTCTGCTGTTCGAGGAAGAAGTCTGTATGTGGGTATACGAAGAAGAGTTCGAAGGCCGCAAGCTCTCCCAAATCATCAACGAGGAACACACAAACAAAAAGTACCTCCCGGGTATCAAATTACCCGAGAACTTAATTGCCGTGCCTGACCTCCTTGAATCAGTCAAAGGCGCCAACATCATCATCTTCAACATCCCTCATCAGCACTTGGAGAAAGTTCTGTCTCAACTCAAGGGAAACATTGATCCACAAGCTCGTGCCATCTCCTGTCTTAAGGGACTTCGCGTCAGTGCCAACACGATCGAACTGCTTCCAGACATCATCCAACAGACGCTTAACATCCATTGTGGTGCACTTGCTGGTGCAAATTTGGCTCAAGAAGTGGCAGAACAGAGATTCTGTGAGACAACGATTGCTTATCCATTGCCTGCTGACTACGTGCCCGGTGACCTTGACCCAACGGTGTTATACACTTTGTTCCACAGACCATATTTCCACGTTCATGTCATTGAAGATATTGCTGGTATTTCCGTTGCTGGTGCTTTGAAGAACATTGTTGCCATTAGTGTTGGATTTGTCGAAGGTTTAGAATGGGGTGATAATGCCAAAGCAGCTATCTTGAGACGTGGATTGTTGGAAATGATCAAATTTGGAAGAAAGTTTTTCCCGGATTGTAATGTCAGTTCATTCACCGAAGAGAGTGCTGGTGTTGCAGACTTGTTTACTACTTGTACTGGAGGAAGAAACTTCAAGTTGGCTAAGACTATGGCACAGACTGGTAAGACTGCTCATGAAGTTGAAAGGGAAACCATGAATGGTCAGAGTGCTCAGGGTTTGATCACTGCTAAGGAGATCCATACTCTGATCAAGAACAAAGGTTTTGAAGAAGAATTCCCATTGTTTGAGACCACATATCAGATCTTGTTCCACGGTGTCAAGATTGGTATTTTGCCATACATGTTGGAGAACAAGTGGAGTATCACCAAGCCCAACTATTCGAGCTAGAGATACATATAAGCAGCGGGTTAGATATAGAGCATAGATGTATGCGTTAGCTAGAGAAAATACCCATTAATAAACACGTTCATTACATTTAACTGCTCCAAGTTCTATCAGTTACCAGCTTTCTCAGCAGCAAGTCTGTTGGCTATACTGTCTTTCAAAGCTTGGAATGGAGATTTCTTGAAAGAGGCATCTTTCAACACAGCACCAAATCGTTCTCGTTCCAAGTTCTCAATCTTCTTGATGCCTTTTCTCGTCTTTGTACTTGGAGCATTCTTGTTGGTCTTCTTTGATGCGATGTATTCTTTTGAATCAACGATTTTGATGGTCTCAGAATCAACTTCTTGTTCTAATGTGTCAAGCAAGTCCTGCATCTTTGGCTTAAGTTCCTCATTCTGTTTACGCTTACGTCTGCGGATGGAAGATTTGGAGATTCCACTGTTATCGCTTGATAGTTTTGTCAAGAACTGAGAACGCTTGGATACCATCTTCTCCTTCTTGGATTCTTTATAAGCGTGGAGGAAAGCTTGCGGATCCTCTGGAAGGTCCTCTGCGGCGACCTTGTTGTCTCTTGGGCCACCCTTGGCGACCTTTGTTCTGAGCTGTGTTCTCTTGGCCTTCACAGAAGTGTTAGTTTGTGTTCGAGTCTCATTAGCGTGAAAGTACTCACCATTGCTGATAGTTCTAACAACCTTTGAAGATCCAAACCCAAAGAGACGAAGACGGCTCAAATAATTTTGTATGTGTGGGAGGTTGTGTAAGGGCTCCTAACATTTTCGCGACTGAAAAATTTGAGTGGACGTTCCTCCACATTTGAGTGATTTGGCACCGTTCCACGTTCTTTTTGATCTTTTTTGAATCGTTGTTTCCGTCTCCAGTTTGTCTTCAACAATGTCCAGAGTCTCTACATTTGTCGGTGTCGTTGCCGCTGCCGCCGTCGGTTACGCGGTCTACTTTGACTACTCCCGCCGCAACTCCGCCGACTTCAGAAAGCAGTTGAGAAAGTCCAAGAAACAACAGCAAAAGGAGTCCCAGCAGGCCGAGTCCCAGGCCAAGCAGGCCATGGCCGTCCAGGTCAAGGATCTTCTCGCCAAGTCCCTTGCTGAGGACCCAATCCCTACAGATGTCGCCGAGAAGGAGCAATACTTCATGACCCAGGTCACCATGGGTGAACAGCTTGCTTCTGTGCCGGGCAACGAGATCAAGTCCGCATTGTCCTTCTACAGAGCTCTTGCCGTGTATCCAAACCCAACAGATATCCTCAGTGTCTACCAGAAGTCCGTGCCTCAGGATATCTACGAGTTCATCATCATGATGATGGCCATTGAGCCACCTCTCTCCATCGCCTCTTTCCTTGGTGGCGACTCTGTCCAGCTCGATGAGGAGCAGGACTAAGCACATTCTCTGTTGAGGCAGGTCCAGTGTCTTGTGTGTGTTGCCCTGCTGCCCTCTACTCTTTTGTGGCGCACTTTGCTTTATCACTTCTTACAGTTAAACACTCATCACTCACACATACATTACAACTCAACCTGCCGACATATCCACATACATTCACTTCATTTCTCTCTTATCTCTTTTGTGTACATATTGAAAGTCCTGTTACTTAAAAATGAAAGTATCGTTTCTTAGAACTACCCCACTCCTCTCAATTGGGGTTGTAGACGGGGGGCGTTGACTATATACAAGTGTCACAGATATCGGACTCTTCACTTTGGCAAATAACGGACCACGTTTCTGATAAAGAAGATTCCATATCCAGACAAGGCCAAGAAGTTCAGCATGTTGAATCCCAAAGAGATTCCGTGCATCTTACCGAACTGCTGGGTCAATCTCTTGTGCTCCTCAGAGTCCGTTTGGCCAGCCTCTTCCAAGGCGAATCTGTCCTCCTTGAGCTTCTTGGTGACAGGCAACAGCCACCACTTGTTGGCAGCACCGCCAACGACAGCAACACCGAGGGTGGCCAGCGCACCGGTGCTCAGTGCGAAAGGAGCAGTGGCGCCAATGACAACAGGGGCCAGTGCCTGGAGGAGGAAGAAGTGTGGGAAGACCTTGTTCTGGAGCGCACCAAACTCCTTTCTTGGAAGCGTCTTGAAGGCGATTGGCGAGGCGACGTAGGAGTAGTAGCCGGTGCCTCCGAAGGCAAAGGCCCAGGCATAGAGGTTGATTGCGGGAACAATAGCGGACATTTGTGTTTGGTTGTACAATTGGAGTGGAAGGTGTACGTGGAGTGGTGGCAAGGCGGGAAAGTGGCACAACCTTGTGGGTCTTGTGGCGTGCACCGTGCACCAGCCACAGTCACTAGCCACATGTGGCGGTGCACATCAAATCCGGCGTACACCGTGCACCCCTCACAAACACAGACGTTGTATGTTTTCTTCCTTCGTCGCTGCATTGACTCTCCCACAACGGCACCTCAAACGTGTAAAATGTCCAAGATAAACACTGTTCTCAAGCAGATCGGGACATCGTTCGCCTCCACCAACTACGGCATCGTCTCGGGCAACCAGTCTGGTGACCTAGACTCCGTTGTGTCCGCCATCTCATACGCATACCTCTCTCACAAACAAAATCCACAAAGGCCTCTCCTCCCGGTACTGAACTTCACCAGAGCTGAACTTAGTGCGAGAAAGGACATAGTCCACGCTTTCCAAAGCACAGGCGTTGACGCTGAGCAGTTGTACTACGCTGATGATCTCTCCTCGCTCAAACCAAGTGAGTTGATCCTGGTTGATCACAACTCTCCACAGGGGAAAGTCGCACAGCTCCCTTTGACGGTCACCGGAATCATCGACCACCACGATGATGAAGGTCTGTTCAAAAATGCTGGACCAAGGATTATTGAGAAATGTGGAAGTTGTTCAAGTCTTGTGGCTAAGTATTGGACCGATCAAGGTGTCACACTCGACAATGACATCGTCCGACTCCTCTTGGCTCCATTGGTCATTGATACGATGAATCTGACATCAAGGGTTGAAGAAACAGATGTTGAAGCCGCTGAGCTTTACAAAGAGTTTATCCAAGAATCCCAGTTCTCTTCATTCTTCAAGGAATTACAAGAGGCTAAAGAAAACATTTCTGGCCTTTCGGCAGAGGAAATATTGGCAAAAGACTACAAGTTCTTTGAGTTTGGAGTGGGAAGTGCAGAGGTTTCCAGAAGAGTTGGATTCAGTTCTATTGTCAAGCCATTTGAATGGCTATTGAAAGAGCATCCAGATTTCAAGCAACAGATGGAGAGTTACCTCAAAGATCTTTCCTTGGACATCCTTGTCATCATGACGTCCTTTGAAAGGGACAGCAAGTTCTCGAGAGAGCTTTGTGTCATTTCCAATGATGACTCTGACTCTTTATTGGTGAAGCTTGCTTTCTCTAGTTACCTGGACAAGGAGCTTGAGTTGGAGCTCCAAGAAGATAACGGGTCTGGTTTGGAGATCTATAACCAGTTGAATATCGACGCTAGCAGAAAGCAAGTCGCACCAGCCTTCAAGAAAGCCTTGGAGAGGCTTTGATGTGGCTCAGCAGTTACAAATCAATAAGCATATTACATAGTCATTGCCCAATGTAGCTGAGAATGGTGAGATGTTGAGACAATTGCAGACAGTGCGCCATTAAGGCGTGCACCACATGTACACATCTTGCCGACATTCTGAAACGGCAGTACAGATGATTACATGGTCCGTGGCACCCACTAGATCTAGGCTTAAGCTTACCAGATCTATACCGTTCCCCTAGCAATTCCCCAGTGCTTCAGATCTCCGCTAATGGATTCAAAACATGGTGCGCGCGACTTGTCACAAATGTGTCAGATCGCTAAAGATGGTGAAACACATCTCTGAGGGACTTTCGAAACAATGCTGATACGCGTTCCTAACAAACTTGGGTGGATTATTTGTAACCTCTGGATACTGTGTTGATTATTTAAAGGTCGGGGTCTCCCCTTTTGTTGATCTCGCTCGTAGCACCCACTAAATCCTCACCATAATCACACAAATCGTGAAAACTCTCCAAAAGAACAATATGATCTCAATATCCACCCTCTGGTTCTGCTTAAAGCGTATGCCACGCATCATGCTCCTTCTTCTTCTCTTTATTTCCATCTTCCTGTTGGCTTTCCTCCTCCTTGGGTGCACACAGACCAGTGACACATACGCTTCCACTTTCTTGATTCATTACTCTTTCAACAAATCATCGGCAATCTTCCCATTGATTGAGAAATCGTTCGAATCCAAGAACCTCACCGACTATCAAGACATGAGAGTGTATGCCGGTTACTTGTCCCTCTGTCTTGATGTTTCTGATTCCTTGACCTGTGCTTCAAGAAGTGACTTGTCCAAACTCAGTTCAATGGCTTCAGTGGACATTTACACCGTCAACTCAAACTCTTCTTCATCGACATTGGATCTTGTTGCACTGGCTGATGATTTCAGTAACGATATTGTGCATCCATACATCCTCATTGCCACCATTGTGCTCCTTGTGGTTCAGTTCCTCTCCTTGTTGTACGTCACAGTCCCAGGATTACCTGCAAAGCATCTCATCAACAAGTTCAATTTGGTTCTTGCTCCAGTATTGGCACTTCTTTGGGGGCTTGGAGCCATGTGGGCCCATATCGCTGCCGACTCTGGTGAAAGTCTTGTTGAGAAGGCAAGTATGGGTATCGTTCAGGCACATGTTGGTAAGAAGGCTTCGGCAATGACTTGGACCCCATTCACGTTCTTCTGTATCGTGGCAATTGGTATTATCACATTGTACCTCAGAGATTTGAATAAGATCATTGAAGCAGTTGATCCAAAAGTTTGAGGTAAACTCCATATCCATAGGACTGTGTGTGTCTGTGATTTTTTAACTTGTCTTTCGTGTAACTCCAAACTTTGTAAATCTCAGACTCTCTCTAATACCCATTTGATAATCTTTTGGCACGTTTTTGTAGGCAAATCTCCCAATCTCATCGGTGGATAATCACCAGCAATGGCAAAGCCATGTGGAGTGTTCTCTGTAGTCTTCATTTGTGTGAATTTGTAGTTGTACCTGTTCTTCTTCAATTTTAAATCATTCTCAAACTTGTTCAAATCGTCTTGTGAACAGAAAGCATCTTGATGGCCCATGACCAAGTACGTTGGGAGCTTGACAACGGTAAATACTTCCAAAGGCAAGTAAATTGGGTGAACCAAGACAATACCTTTAATGATACTGGAGCTGGGTTTGTCTTTGTCTTGAGACTCTTCTGGTTCAATACCTTCAATGGCGACACGAGCAGCAGCATTGGCACCAAATGAGAAGCCAATGATAACTGCACTTTGTACTGAATGCTGCTTCAATAATTCATCAATGGCCGTGTGAATGGTCACCCACTCAGTGGTGGTTTGAAATCTTTTCTCCTCTTCGTTGAAGACACCAAAGACAGTATGGCTCTGTAACCAGTAGTTCCTTTTAACCGATGCGGCCAAGTCAATTGTGAGGCTCTTGAAGCGGGAAATGAAACTTGAGTTCTCGTCTGTCTCCTCAGAAGGAGTGTCGGGTAACGCGTCGTCGAAGTAGACATCCAACAAGGCAGTGACACAGCCTGTGCGTGTAGCGTAGGCGTCTGCCAACTTCTGGTTGTTGAAGCTGAGTCCTCTTGAGTTCGGGATGATGACGACCATGGCTCTCTCCTTGGTGGCCAACTCGTACTCGACTCGGCCGTAGTTGTCGATGTGAGCAGCGTCAGAGTCACCGGTGGCCGGGTAGGACAAGTAGACCGGCGCCTGTGTCTGTTTGAGGTGGAAGAGGTGGCCGCGTGGTGCCGTCGAGGTGTTGATCGAGCCCTTTCGAGGTGTCATGGGCGACACTGGGGACGAAGGCTCCGAGCGGCGTGTGCCCAAGATGTCATCAAAGGAGGAGTCGTCCAAGTCGCTGTCCTCCAGCGCCGACGTGTCGATGTGAAGATCGCTGGTGTTCCTGGCCATGTTGGAGATGTCCTCCACGTCGTCAATGCTGGCGAGCGACGCGTCAAAGTCCCTGTACATCGTCGGATACGCGGATTTGGGCATGTCCAACTTCTCTTTGGGGTGTGTGAAACTGCCTTGGGTCTTTCCCGGTGCCATTTGAGCTGTTGTGTCGTTGGCAATTGTCTCTGGGCTTAGCCGCTGAAGGTGTTCGTGGCGGCTTTTGTTACATCTGTACGGTGTTGTGTACACGCGATCTGAGGTGGGGGCGCTCTGATAAACAGCAGGGGAAACTACAGCAATTAAAACCTAACGTCGTGATAGATTGAGTCTGAATGTAAATCGTTTTCTAGGTCATATCGATAATGTGTGATTGCACGGGCTAGCCAGCTGCTTACTCCAAAGAGGAGGCACCAGTGACAATGTCCACCAACTCGTTGGTAATGACAGCCTGTCTGGTTCTGTTGTAGAGAATGGAGTACTTACCGATCATGTCACCGGCGTTCTTGGAGGCGTTATCCATGGCGTTTCTTCTGGCACTGATCTCGGCGGAGTAACCGTCAGCAAGGGCAGCGTAGATACCGTTGGCCAAAGAGAACTCGGAAAGGGTGGCTGGCACCTTGGCGTCCTCGTCAACCTCGTACTGTGAGAGCAATGGAGACTCGGAAATGGACTCAGGGTTGAAGACTGGGGCTCTGGTGGACTCGAAGGAGACACCGGAGATGGCCTTGTTGTAGATGATCTCAACGGAGGAGTAGTCATTGCCCAACTTGAGAATCTCGTCGGTGATGAGGGCAACCTCGTTGAATGTAGGTGGCTCCTTACCGATACCGTTGAAGGCAAGGACCAAGTTCTCTGGGTTGGTTCTGTTGATCTGGGTTCTGGACTTGTCACCAATGGTAACAACGTCAGCCTTACCGTTCAACTCAGCGAGTCTGAGTCTGGTAGCCTTGGCAACCTGGGAGTGGATGGAACCACAGAGACCCTTGTCGGAAGAACACACAATCAAGAGGTTCTTGGTCTCCTCCTTCTCCAATGGGGCGGTCTCGGCGTGGGTGTAAACCTCCTTGTCGGCAGCATTGTAGACACGGGCAGTCTTGATAGCACGGGCGGCCTTACCCAATCTAGTGGAAGCAACAATCTTCATGGTGTTGGTGATCTTCTCAATGTTCTTGGTAGACTTGAGACGCATCTCAATCTCACGCAAGGTGGCATAGTTTCTGGTGTATAAGTTAGTATTCGGGTTCGTTTGGCAAAAGGTGTGGTTCCATGTTTACTGTTAAGTGGTGTCAGGGTGCTCTTGAAGATCCGGGGAAGGGGGAATAAATTGGTGATAGTGGGTGAATTGTGGTCATAAATGTGTTTCACTGTGCAATTGGTGTCATTAATGGCATTCTCAGGCATCCGCCGTCGAGAAAAGAAGGTGTTGTTGTTGTGTCTTGATTCGGGTGGGCGATCAGGTTGAACCACCCCTCTCCGAGACACCCAGATACTCCACATCGTGAATCTGAAATTGAGCACGAATTAAACGTGTTGGGTGTGTGAATTGTGCATACGATCTCGTTTTGGTCTGTATATGTCACTGTGTCTTCAATTGTAACGTGTCTGTGTTCCCCTTTCCACCTTTTCGTTGAGAGCTCTGGTGCCGATTGCGACACCCCATTCGTACGTGTTCGACCACCGCCTCTCTTGGACGCTCCCCGGGTCACCACCAGACGGAATTCCACATTTTTAACGAGCGCACTCACCTGGCCTGAGCAACAGCTGGACGAGCAGCGTTAACACTGAGTCTGAACATCTTTGCTATCGTTGTTGGTGCTCTCCAAACGCTCTAAACACGAGCTCTAGAGCCGCCTTTTTTCCACTTTTTCGAAGACTTTTTGGCCGCGAAAATACAACGGCGACCTTTGGTTGGCCAGCGCGCGAATTCTGTTACGGGCCGCAATGGTTGCGAGCGTTGGTCTCTGGCTAATCGTGATTCTGCTGTTTTAATGGCATTTCCCTTCGTGGTTTTGTGCTTTTATCGTATAATTCACTACGGTTCTCTTGAATCTATTCCATAAATATGTTTATTAAACCGCGTTTCCTTCCAGCTCTTCATGGCTTTCTGTAATAACTTGGCTGGACGAATGGCTGTTTAGCAACAACAGCCTCTCTCAATTTGTTTCTGATGTTGATCAACACCTTAGTGCCGCTCTTGTGGTGGCCTCTGTCGATATAAGCCTGTCCAATGTTCCATCTTCCCTCCATAGATGGGGAAGCAGAACCAGAAGTAACAGTGCCAATCTTCTTGGTCTTATCATCAAAGTCAAAGATCTCACAGCCTTCTCTAGCAGCTGGTCCTTTCATCTGGAATCCAACTCGCTGCTGCTTCACAAGCTTTCTGTCAGCCAGCTGAGACAAAATCTTGGAAGCACCGTTAAACCCACCTTCGGCTCTTCTGGGCTTGGAAACAACCCAAGCGAGAGAACCCTCAATTGGTGTGATATTGTCATTCAAGTCATGGCCGTACAGGCACATACCAGCCTCCAATCTCAAAGAGTCTCTGGCAGCAAGACCAATTGGCTTCAGTTCTGGGTCCTCCAAGAGGGCCTGTGCCAACTCAACTGCGATGTTGTTTGGAATAGAGATCTCAAACCCGTCTTCACCAGTGTATCCACCTCTAGCAACGTGAAGCTCAGCGTTGTTGAAAGATGGGACATTGACATAAGCCGCATTACCAAAGTATACCTTGGACAGATCGGTATTAGTAAACTTCTGCAGTACCTGGGCAGCAGTTGGACCCTGAAGGGCAAGCAGTGTGTTGTCGACGTGTTCAAACTTGACATCGTAGCCTTCGCTCATCTTCTTGAAGAAAGCCAAGTCCTTTTCTCTGGTACCAGCATTGGTGACAATGTAGAAGTTCTTACCATCCTGATGCTTGGTGACCATTGTGTCGTCCACAATACCACCTTCCTCATTAAGTAAGACACTCAACTGAGAGCTCCATTCACCCAAGACCTTGAAGTCTGTTGGTGTCACCTTCTCCAAGAATGGGATCACATCATCACCCTTGATCTTCTGCTGCAACATATGACTGACGTCGAACAAACCGGCATGGGAACGAGTCCACAGGTGCGACTCAATGTGGGAGTGGCCCTTATAGAGCACTGGCATGGCGTAGCCAGCAAACTCAACCATGTCACCTCCCAGAGACACATGCAAGTCGTAGAGAGGTGTCTTGAGCAACTGTGTGGAAGTAGAGTAGGCGCGTCTGAACATTGTGACGTGTGTGATATTTGGGTTCCAAGTGTGTGGAAGTATGGGAATAAGAGAAGAGGAAAGGGTTTGGTCTGTAACAAAAGAGGAACGATTTGTGCCTGCTTTTATTCGAATGGCCTTTTGACTCCTCCATCCCCCCGTCTTACAGATTGGGGCCGAGTCATTGTGCGGTCGCGAATAGCCCGAGTCGAACTCGCGAGTTTTGGCCGAGTCAGATCGGGTGCGCAGTGCTGGCCCATTATGGGCGTTTGAGCTTCGATTGTTTGACTAAATCAGTTGTACCCAGTTACTTTGGGTGTAGCTCTTCTGTAAGTTAAGACGAAGTCTGTAGTATAAAAGCATGTGCAGAAGGGCATGGATATGGCCAATATGGCTGACTGGGTGAAAGGTGCGGGACGTGGGACGAGGGACGAGGGATTATGTCCTATCACAGACATCAAAGTGACAAGCACAGCAGATTAACTATGTCTAAAAGATTCGTCTTAATCATTAGCCAGTCATTATTAAAGACTGTAAATCATCAGTTTGAAGAACATTTGCACAAGTTAGGTTTATGTCCCCAGGGGCCAGGGCTGGGTCATAAATCTGATGATCATCGCGAGTCGCGACACGAATATGGCACATCCAGACACCACGGACCATAATGTGGGGTAGTAAAGGAAGCACGATAGGTCAAAAAGGTATGAAGTCGGTTTATATTTTCGCATGAGCCTAGTCTATAGGGTACTTCAGCTGCAATAACAGTGTTAAAACACCGGATATATTAAGAAAAATCATGCAGCGGCGCTAGCTGTGATTAATTAATTGGCTCAAAAAAGTGCGAGTCCACTACTAACTTTCAACAGTTCAACTAAAGTTTAAAGTAGCTAATTAATTTTCCCTCCTCAAAACGGCTGAATATTGAAATTTGAGACATATCACTGGATAGAGAAAATTCTGAAGTATTGACTGAGCTATAGATAACTCCGTAATTATCAGTTTAGAGTATTTTTAGAATAGTTTGAAGCAAGATCAAGATCAGATGTTCAGGTGTTCAGGTGTCCGGGTGTTTCGAGACTTCATCACTTCCTATTTGGGTAGTTTTTGATATTTTCTCTCTTTTCCAATTTGCCGGGGGCGCATCGAACTTTCTCAGGATCTCCAACAACAAATAGACCACAATTAACGGCAGAACTCGCCCTAAGAAGAAAACAAAGCCTGAAAGCTGGAGAATAATAGAGCATATAACAGACTATCATAATGTCAGACCAAGGTACGCACCCATCAACGCGTTTTTGCTGCCCATCACGAGCCCACACTAACCAACATCATCACAGGATCGCTACTTGAAAAGCTCATCAAAGACCTTTTCTTGACACTTGACAAACCATACACAGCGCAGTATCCACTGGAGGCATACTGCAATGAGATTCTTCCACAGTTGAAACACACAACTCCTGTCATCATCAATGGTAACCCTATTGGTGGCAAGACTGCCTTTCAACAGCACTGGCTCAAGTTTCCATTGACTCAACATAACGTCACATCACTTGACTATCACATCATCCCGGGTACCAACACGCTTATAGTAAACCTTTCTGGTAAAGTGAGGTTTGACGAATCTGGGAAGACCAAATTGGGAGAAACTGCTGACATTGATGTTGGTGGTATTCCAATCGCCGCTAATACACTTGGTGGTGTTTCCAGCAGAGCTCTTTGGGGGTCATGGCTTGGATTTAATGCCAATTTGATCTTAGATGACTCTTGTTTCAACGGACCAAATGCTGAGATGATAAATTCTTTCAACTGGAGAATTGTTTTCAAGCCAGACGATGCCGCTGTTGTTGTTTAAAAAGTCTACATGATGCATTTACAACAGATGGAAGTAGAACGAAACCTTTAATAAAAACTTATTACACAAATACCGATGAAAAATAGAAAAACCAGAAGCAAGAATAAGATCAATCGAACGTGGAGGTCAATGATCGTATGCGTGGAGAAAAACGTATAAGAAAACGAAGGAAGAGTCTCATGAATAAAAATGAGGAAAAAAAGTGTCAATGGTGAAGAAGAAGAAAGATGTGGATTGCTGTTTTCACGGATTTACAGCTGACAACTGCATCCGTCATGTCAGTTTAGAGTCTCACTCGGAATCAGAACTCAAGTCCTTCTCGTGATATTCCATCACTGGTTCATGTTCGACGCTCTTAGATTTTGATGTGCTTCCACAACAGATGGCCCAGAAGTTCAAGAAGGCAGTGATCATGGAACATCCGGCAGATGCCCAGATGAATGCATAGAACCACTTGTCACCCAAGCTACCGTCAATACCATATGTGTCAGATGCATCGTTGAAGTACTTTGAGATGAGCGAGAACGCACCAGTGGCAGCAGCGGCACAAATGATGGTAGCCAAGAACGAGATGATACCGATGATCATGGCCAAGCACGACAAGATGTGAGATCTGAAGGAAAGGATGGTGAAAACACCAGTGAGGAAAGCAGCACAGACACCAATGAGACCAGTGATGAAGATGAGCTTGGAGACGATCTTGGCTGTTTTGATATAGTCGTTGAAGTCGTCTGGAAGGGTGATAGAGTCAGTACCAAGCTCAGCCTCAAATGTGTCAATAGGGTTGAAAATGTACATGGCTTTTGGCTTGGAGCAGGATGTGACACTGTAGTCACCGCTGGAGCCGGTAGACCCCTCGCAGTAACCCCACATACCAAATGTGTATATCTCGCTCAGACCGAGACTTGTGACACTGCTGGAGTCTGAGATGGAAGATGAAAAGCTGGATGTGGCATTTGTGAGATTGAGCTTGAACATGTATATGTTATTGACTGGATTGGCGTTCTTTGTCTGGCCGGCGATGGCGAGGGCGGCGAGAACAATAGAGGCGATGGAGAGGATGAGCGGAAGCCCAACGACGCAGACTCTGAACGGCGAGACCATGGTGTACTGTTTGATTTTCTTGGTTGGTGGGAATGCATCGGTATCTCTGGAATAGTGGGCACAGAGCTGCTATTTATTCCCCAATTCGGGGCGCAGGGGCATGGTCCGGGGCATGGCGGGCTGTGGCCCAAAGCGCTAAATTTAGAGCCAGCCATGTGTCACTTTTCTGCGCGCGCTGATCTCGGATCACCAGGCAGTGGGCACTGAATCTTCATGAATGCTGCACTCTGCGCTTCAACGGTGGGAAATTACAGCCTCATGGGTAAAGAGGATGATTGATCGGGCAGTAGCATCTTATTTCTCATACTGGATTCTGGGCTCATAAGGGAAATTCTGAGCTCCAGTTACTTCCAGCCCACATTCAGTTTATAGTGACCACAGTCCACAGTGACATAGCCCCAAGCCGCACCCCCAAACTCGGCTCAAGGACATATACTGCGACTCAAATCTGGAGCCATGAGGAGGGAGTAGCCAATGTGTAACACGCTACAAAATATCACATGAACACATGTGTCCAATCGATGGAAGAGATTGAACTTTCCAGGTTGTCAAGTACCAAGGCTCATAAATCACACACATGATTCTCCCATTTGACGTAGATTCACACAGAAGAATGTACCAATAGCGCATTCTATTTACGGATCAAGATCCAAATATTGTATCAGATGGCATACGATTGGAAAAGAAAAGCCATGAACGCCATGGAATCACTCAGAAAAGGCGCTTTCTGAAGGCGTTTGCAATATAGACAACGAACACAGCAACACTTATTTGTGCCACAAATAATATCCAAAGCAAGTGAAATCCAGTATTGATCTCAACATCTGCGATTCCAATGGCTGTAGTCAACTGTTCCAACTTCACATAGAACTGCTGGGTGAAAGACAGCACAATAAACCCCGAAAGAATACCAACAAAGCTCAACAAGGTCAACGATACCACGGTATACTTCTTCAGTGCATACATCTTCCCATCAGGAGAAGGCTTTTCTGAGCAGTTGAACATCAACACCAAAAGAAGCAATGCACCAAACAACAAGAAACAGTTCACTGCCAACTGAGTTATAGATGTGAAGCCCATGCCTTTACTGAATTTCTGTAACAAAATTGCATGATCAACATACTCTCCATTCCCACTTCCTTCTTCTCTCAGAAGCAATTCACTGAAGCCCGCGATGGTCAATTCGTACAGCATGGCAAAACTGTCTCCCATGATACCAACGTTGGTCTTGGTCAACTCTCCAAGCTGTACACCAGCATCTCGGACAAAGACAGAGATTATATCAAATCCATAACTTTTCATACAGAAGCGGTCCCCATTACCCGAGGTACGACAGTAACCCCACACGTTCAAGTCATAAGTTGTGTTAACACTGAAGGAATCAATGACATTGGTCTGATAGTATTCATCCATCCTGTTGTTCATCAATTCAGAATCACCAGCTGCGTCTCCAAAGTCAATCACAATATATGTCAACACTTTCAAGGCCTCTCTTATCGTCTGCATGGTCGTCTTAGCAGACTCAGTCTTATCAGTGAGCCGGATGGAGACTGGAGCAAGACACAAACCTTCTGTGTCATTGCACGTCAAGACAGGGAACGATGATAGGACAATGCAACTGGCGATGAGCAACACCAATGTGACCAAAGCACCTATGACTTTGAACCGACAGCTCTTGAGTACATGAGGATCTGGTCCTTGCTCTTCATCAAAGATCTTAGAGACAACTTGATCAAGCGTCTCACCAAATACTTCTGGAGGCTCGTCTTTCTCTTGAATCTCCTCTTGGTCGTCAGCAGACTCTTCACTTGTTCTTTCACCTTCACCACATGAGTCGCTTGGGCTTGACGTCTCAGCAACAGCTTTATTCTCTCCAATGACGTTGTGCCCACTGATACAGTTGAGCATATCAGCCATAGTATCTTCAAAGAACGGGCACGAGCTCGTAGAACTCAGAGGGATGTGTACACCAGTGGGAAGAATAGCCCTTGCAGTTCTGTACCCACCAACGGAAGAGATACCGGTGTCAGCAATGTAGGGACTCTGTTGACTGCTGTGGGGGTGGGCAGAGGGAGAACTTTGTTGGGACACTGGTCTGGATGAGCCAGGTAACGAGCATGGTTGGATAGAAGAACGTGGACCAGTTGATGGAGTATCTGGTCCCATGAATGTGGCTTTACCGGAGAACGGCATCAAATGGTTGATGTGTGGGTTGGCAGCGTATGGCTGTCGCTGTGTATGGCGAGGATCCATGACGAACAACGATGAGCACTGTAGTCGATAAACAAGTTTCAACTTTCATAGAAATGCGTGTGTTGTGTTGAGTAGCCTTCTTGCCAGTGCCATGTGAGCCGATAGTAGAAATGTGACACAAAACCGAATGGGCGCGCTCATGCCACGAGCGGCCACCGCCAAGTACCCAGACTGGCTGGAGATCAGGCTAAACAGTAGATCACAAGATTGGACGTGTTTTGGAGAGTCTGACACTGTCTTCGTCTTCTTTTGTGTAGATTGAGGTTGTACCAAACTCACTGTCGTATCCCATCTCTGGAGTCTTTGACGTTGAAGTAGACTGTTGATATGGGTTGCGGTCAAAAGGACTATCAAAAAGATTACTTTTGAAAGGATTATCAAAAGTTCCTTCCATAGTGATCGTTTCTGTATTGCCAGTCTCCATAGTGGCCAAGAGATTATCGAATTCGTCCTCAAACTCCTCGTTATCTGGGGCAGAACACCAGACTGGACCAACCCAGCCAAACATCGCAACAACACAACAGACCAGTACCAGCCACAAAAGGGTAAACCAAGCGATACATAGACGTACAGTGACACCAAACGTTTGGAAGTCATCCTTAGCCATTGCCTTGATGTCGATGAATATCGTAGTGAGATAAATTGTCGCCACAGAATCGACAAGTAGGACGATCAAAGTCCATATGGCCATACCGTGGTTTATAACTCTGACAGTAACACTTGTGTCGTTCTTCTTTGATAACCTATGGTGGTAGAACGTGATACCAAATGACAATGCTTGCGCCACAAGAACGAAGATCAACATCGATGGGACTCTGTTGATGATCTTGTCTTTCTTGTCAATGATTTTTTGATACTGACCGTAGTTCTCGTCTGAAACAGGGTCCTTGTCTGACAACGAGAGCATGTAGTAGAACCCGTTATCGTAGAGGATGGCTCTGTAATCGAACAGTGTTGTTTCTTGACATTCCACGGTGACGTTGGTGAAGTTGTAATTGCCTTGATTGACGCCATATGGCAAGATGAGAGTGACATCGTCCGAACGCGGAGAACGATCATTCTTGTAGCGGTAGTGGTTGGTGGTACTGAAGCATGTGGTGGTAAATGATGATTCAACAGTGTTTGGTAAGGAGCCCATGAGGATACTTGTGAGGTTGGACATGATGAGAATGGCAGATGTGGAAAGACCTTGACCCAGATCATCGTTTTCTGTAAAGCTGTCACCCAGGACACTGTACAGACCGGCAAACATATCCACAGTGGATGTATCGATCTCGACGACGGGAAGGAACGTTTGGTGGTGAGAAGCCTGTGAAGCCAGCATAATGACAAGTATCACCAAGGCCAAGCAGGGCATGGTGAAGCGCACCAAGGGCGTGAGAATCATGAGCAGCTGCTGTTTTTTAGAGTGTGGCGGTTCCTTCGTACTCGAGAAGTTGCGATCTGTAGTGGCAGTGGGCTCGTTCCTGCTGAAGAAGGCGAGCGAGGAGACTCCAAGCTTCATCGTGTGTATCGGTATATGTATGTAGGCTTAGTTTGAGGCTGTATGTATAGACGGGGCGGATGGCGGATGAGGAGCGGGCCGGATCGAGTGAGCGGGCTGGTGGAACGGCAGAAGTTGTGGGGCCGTGTGTGTGGAATGGATGTGGGTCGATGTGGGATAGCAACCTGCCCTGGTGAAGGGCCGTTGTTGGGGCGAAAGGAACTAGGCCACAGAAGAAGAGGAAGGGGGCAGTACTGGTAGTACGCACGACCTCACACCGCACGACCTCACACCTCACATCGCCCTGACGCGCTGATCAAACGAGTTCGCGTTTTCGCGAATTTACCCCGAAATGTATCGGGATTTTCGATCGTTGCATCGTGGCCGGCGAAATAGAACAAAAAGGTAAACAACCTCGTCAGATACCCCGGCACCCGCCAACCAACGCGCGTTACTGGCCCACGCAGACCACCCGCGAAGCACACTACCCCCGTGTACACAGCACATGGCCACCACTAAAACCAAGTTCGAGGGCTGGTCCTTCATGTTTCTCGACAGCACCTTGTCAGAAGACAAACCCCAGGGCGCTAGACGCGGCAAGAGGGGCGCGTCTGGTTCCTCAAGATTGATCTTGAGACGCGACGAAGACGGGTTCGAGGTGAAAAGCGGCGACGCAATTGTGGTCACAGATCCATCAGACCACAGCAGACAGGTTGTGCTCATCACTGAGGCCACCATCGGAACCGCCGACTACCTTACCCTCACGGGCTTGAACTTCTTCCGCATCGATGAGGTCTCCAAGCCTCCTAACGGCACATATGAACAGGAATTGTTCCTCACCACCGTTCCTACACACATCTTTGTTCAGAACATCGTCGAGCGTGCACATGTCTTGAACCAGAAGGACTTCCAAAAAATCTCCATCGACGATTCCAACAAAGATACGGTGTTTATCTGTCAGAAGGGTTACGACACTTTCTACGAGACTTACTCGTCCGTGTTCGACATTGAGGACATCAAGGATGGACTTTTGGAGAACCCAGAGGAGTTGATCCAGACATTGAGGGACGTCGTGTTGAAACCACCTTATAAGCCAAAGAAAGAAACAGCAGCCTCTCCAAGAAAGACCATCAAGATCGAGCCAAGCAAGAGACGTGCTCCACCGGTCACCCCAACAAGATCCAAGCCAAAACCTCAAAAGAAACCAACCCCTGTCGTATCACGTTCTCCAACAAAGAGAAGACGCATTTCTGAAGTTGTTGTTGACATCAGTGACGAGGAGGATGAAGATGATGGCAAAGAAGCCCCAGAAGAGGGTGATGATAATGAAGATTCAGCCTCTGAAGAAGGTGACGATGATGATGAAGAATCCGACTCTGACTCTGATTCCGACTCTGGTTCTGACTCTGATGTTGTTATGATCGGCAAAGATGATACACCAGAAGACGGCAGTGATGATGATGAAGAGCCTAACAACAACGACAACAACAATGACGAATCAGTGTCTTCTGACGAAGCTGAATTGTTGTTTGAAGATGACGATGACTTCAGACCACGTGGTACGCCGGTAAAGCGTGATACGCCGGCCAAGCGTGGCAGAGGCAGACCTCGCAAGCACCCAATTAAGGAGGCCAAGACCACAAGGAAATACACCAAGAAGACCAATGTCAAAGGCCCAAAGACCTTAATGCTGAGTAATGAGTCCACAAATGGTTCCAATTCTTCATCCAAAGAACTTAAATGCCGTGGCGAACAGTTTCAGAGTTTATTTCAAGCCGTTGAGTCTGCCATTGAAGTGGAAAGTGGTGTTTCTATCTACATCCATGGTCCTCCTGGTGCTGGCAAGACCGCAACTGTTCGTGAAGTTGTTCGTCAGTTGTACAAGAGATCCAAAGTCAACCAATTAACATCCTTTGAGTATTTGGAGATCAATGGTATGAAGGTGCTGACTCCAGAGACACCATACGAGCTGTTGTGGCACAAGATATCAGGTGCCAGTGTTGCTGCTTCTAATATTCAAGGTGAACTTCAGAGCTACTTTTCGAACGGGAAAGCTAAAAAGCCATTGGTTGTTCTCTTGGATGAACTTGACCAACTTGCCAACAAGTCCCAGTCTTTGTTGTACAATTTCTTTGACTGGCCAACTTTTGAAAAATCCAAATTGATAGTCATTGCCGTTGGTAATACTATGAACTTGCCAGAGAGATCATTGGAAAACAAGACTGCTTCCAGATTGGGCCTTCAAAGATTGGAGTTCCCAGCCTATACCCATGAACAGCTGGTTGAGATCATCAAATCTAAGTTTGATATACTGATCACCGACAACGTTGAGTTGAAGGATGATGCCGTTGAGTTTGCTGCTAGAAAGATTGCCAGTGTCAGTGGTGATGCTAGACGTGCCTTGAAGATCTGTCAACGTGCCGTTGAGCTTGCTATCAGAGAGGCCGAGGAAGCTGCCGAGGAAGATAATGAAGAGATCTCATACCCAATTATTGTCAAGGCAGTCCACATCAACAGGGCTATTCTTGAAACCACAAACTCTCCAGTTGCACAGTTCATCAAGGACTTATCTTTTGTTGGACAACTCCTTCTCACTGGTATCCTTTCCAAGAAGCGTAAATCTGGTCTTGCTGAAAACTCATTGGGCGATGTCATCGATGAGATCAGTTACATTGTCAAGGTCAACACTGCAGAGGTCCCAGAGTCCAGCAAGAACGACAGCGAGGAGGATCATACAGAGAAATCCATGCTGGAGATTCTCTATGAGGACTTTGTTATCAGACCTAGAGGCTTTGACTTTGTTCTTAATGAACTGATTGAATCCGGTTTGGTCCTCCAACAAAATAAGAAGTCGGACCGTAACTCTTTGGTCAAGTTGAATATTGCCGATGAAGAGATCACATCTACTTTCAAGAAGGAGAAGAACTTGAAGTACTTTGCCAACCTCACATCCACCGATTCCTGAAAACCATATCCTCAACGGTCGTGTCTGTTTGTACTATATTTGCTTTTGTGATTTTCTTTTGCTTTTTGCTTAATGCTCTTTTTTATCATTTCTCTTTTGGCATTTCATTGGTCCGTCACCTGCCACCTCTCTCTCTCTCTCTCTTTTTGGGTACTTGTTCTTCGGTACAAGTTGTATTTCTTATAATATTGATTTCAATACTGCTATATGCCTGATTTATTCTGTGTTGTAAACTAAAAGTGGCTCGCCAACATTGGTGATCTCTGGAATGGTTAGTTGGAGATCGAATGCTTTGGACACCAGGATCTTGAACACCTTTTGAACGTTGATGGAGTCACTCGTGGACGTGAATATCAGACAAGACTTCATGGCCCTAGCAAACTTCAGACTTTGAAGGTGTATCTCTTCTTGGTGACGGAGCGGCATCTCCACAAACTCGTCATACTTTGTTCCCACAAGAACAGGGATTGCCGTTTGATTGACCGCGCGAGTGAGTTTGTACCATTCTTTCAAGCTTTCCAGAGTATCTCTCCTTGTGAGATCAAACATAAATATCACAGCAACAGCATCACTTGCGGCCAATGGGAGCATGTTCTCAAACTCTTTGGACCCGCCAATGTCATAAATGGAGAACTTGATGTCGGTGGTGCCTAACTCGATGCTCTTCTCCATGAAGTTGACGCCCATCGTCTTCTTGTAAAGCGAGTCAAATGTGTTGTTGACGTATTTGACCATAAGTGACGTCTTTCCAATCTCGCACTCTCCAATGAGAGCGACCTTCACGGAGACCCTGTGTGTGTATGGTTAGTTTCATTTGAGACCTGAAGTGTAAACAACACAGGGTTGAAATGACTGTCACTTACGCATTACGAGGTGGTTCCTGGTGGGCTGGTGGTACTGGAGGGAGGTTAGCCATATTGATGGGTTATGCAATGTTGTGCTTTTGAGGTGAGGAATAAGATTGCTCTGCGGGGTTCTGTAGTTGACACTGGCGTGGTCACTATTTGGAATTGCGCCTTTGTTTACATTTCTTATGTAAGCGTCTTATCGGATTCCGCGCTTATTTCCTGTTTAGATCTGTTCAGCATTTCGCTAAGTGGTGTACGGGTTAATCTGAGCAACGCCAGATGTGACTGCGTTTTCTTCCGTCAGACGCGGTACGCGCACTCATCCGGCCAGCGCACCGGCATTTTGCACCATGGGGGGACTCCGCGGTGTCCAGGTTTTTTCACCTGCTCCGCGAATTCGCCCTGGGCGGTGCGTCTGTGCTGCGTAGTGAGCTTCTTCAATAAAATTTCAAGACTCTCACACTACGACGAGGGCGTTGTTTTAAAGGTCCCGCAACACAACATACCAAGATGGCTGTCGGTAAGAACAAAAGATTGTCCAAGGGTAAGAAGGGTTTGAAGAAGAGAGTCGTTGACCCATTCACCAGAAAGGATTGGTTCGACATCAAGGCTCCATCCACCTTCGAGAACAGAAACGTTGGTAAGACTCTTGTCAACAAGTCCACCGGTTTGAAGAACGCTGCCGATGCCTTGAAGGGCCGTATCGTCGAGATCTCCCTCGCTGACTTGCAGGGTTCTGAGGACTACTCCTTCAGAAACATCAAGTTGAGAGTTGACGAGGTCCAGGGTAAGAACTTGCTCACCAACTTCCACGGTATGGACTTCACCTCCGACAAGATCAGATCCATGGTTAGAAAGTGGCAGACTTTGATTGAGTGTAACGTCACCGCTAAGACCTCCGATGAGTACATTGTCAGAGTCTTCGGTCTTGCATTCACCAAGAGACAGGCCAACCAGATCAAGAAGACCACTTACGCTCAGTCTTCCCACATCAGAGCCATCAGAAAGCAGATGACTGAGATCATCCAGAGAGAGGTCTCTAACTCTACTTTGGCTCAGCTCACCCAGAAGTTGATCCCAGAGGTCATTGGCCGTGAGATCGAGAAGGCTACCAAGGGTATCTTCCCATTGCAGAACGTCCACATCAGAAAGGTTAAGTTGCTCAAGCAGCCAAAGTTCGACTTGGGTTCCCTCTTGGCTCTCCACGGTGAGGCTTCTTCTGAGGAGAAGGGTAAGAAGGTTTCTTCCTTCAAGGACGAGGTCTTGGAGACTGTCTAATCTCTCTCTTTTGTAAAAGGTTTTGCTTTGTACAAAAAAAATCATATTTGTAATTTCATAGTTCGAATTGAACTTCTGTAGCTTATGGACAATCGAGATACGAAATGTTGGCACTGATGAATGCTTTAAGGCTTGAAACGAGGAAGACGTTTGTTGAACGAGTGCCTATATGGGAGCTCATCGCTGATAGTATGAGGCCTGTGGGCCTGGGGGGATGGGGAGTTGGGGACTGACGCCTTCAGGCCCAGGGGCCCCAGTGGAAAGAAAGACGAGCTACTATGACCTGTGATCGCAATTCTCATGATCATGACTACAACTGAAATTCATAAAATAGATCATCAAGCATTAAAGGTCGTCACAGGATTCTATAAACTCACATGAGACAGCACCGATACACTCCAACAGATCCCTCTACACAGGTAAAAGCACACAATATTTTAATACCAAAATCCCAAATGTTAGACGACAACATAAACCAGCAATAAAAACTCAAAGCAAAATGCCAAACAGTGTTCATCGAGAACTTTAGTTGAACAAACGCTTCTCGTAAGAGTGCAAGTTGTGGACACCACCTTCCAACTGGGCAGATGGGGTTCTGTACTCAAATCTGACAATACCAGCGTCAGAGTCCTCTCTCAAGGCCTTGACAGACTGGACACCAATGTCTTGACAAGAGTGCTGCAAACCATTGTACAAGTATGGGATGTACTTCTTAACGGAACCCTTGTCAACAACGGAACCGGAAACACCCTGAGCGACAAAGACAGAGTCAGACTCGGAGAAGTATCTGGAAGTGGAGGCGTTACCCTTAACGTCAGTCTTCTGCATGGCATCAATGGAACCCATACCTCTGTAAGACTTAAGACGCTGACCATCTCTGTAGAAGTAATCACCTGGAGACTCGGTAGTACCAGCCAACATGGAACCCATCATGACACAAGAAGCACCAAGGGTGATAGCCTTAGTGATGTGACCAATGTTCTGGACACCACCATCGGCAATACATGGAACACCGTACTGGTTGGCAAACTGGGTGACGTTGAAAACGGCAGTACCCTGTGGTCTACCACAAGCCATAACCTCCTGGGTGATACAGATGGAACCTGAACCCATACCGATTCTCAAACCATCAGCACCGGCCTGAATCAAAGAGGCAGCCTGCTCTCTGGTGACAACGTTACCGGCAATGACATCCAACTTTGGGTAGGTCTCCTTGATCCACTTGATCATGTCCAACTGGAAGATGGAGTTACCCTGAGAAGAGTCCAAGACAACAACATCCAAACCGGCAGCAACCAACTTGGCCAATCTCTCTCTGTCAGCTGGCAAAGTACCAATGGCAGCACCACAGAGCAACTGCTTAGTCTCAACGGACTTAGAAGCATTTGGGTAGTTCATGTTCTTCTGCAAGTCAGTTCTGGACAAGAGAGCAACGAGGGAACCGGTGGAGTCAATGATTGGCAACTTACCCTTCTTAGACTGTCTGAGGATCTCATTGGCCTCGGAGAGGGAAGTACCCTTTGGAGCAGTGATCAACTCAGTTGTCATGACATCCTTAACCTTGGAGTTCAACTCCTCGTGGAACTGGATGTCACGAGAAGTCAAGATACCAACAAGTTTACCTGGGAACTGACCATTCTCTGTTGTTTTTGTTAGTTAATGTTCTCAAAAGAATTACTAAGCAGCTCCACAGAACACACACGTAAACACAAGATCACTTGAAGTCAGAGTAAAAGGTCTCCACAAGATCGTTTGATCACAGATCGGTAGAACGAAAGTTATTGTTAAAGGTTAAATCATCATAATAGAGGGATTTGGGGAAGATCTCTTGTGCTGTGTGTGGGAACTGTTAGAAAAGGGGGAAAAAGACATACCAGTAACTGGGAAACCAGCGAAGCCCAACTGCTCCTTCAAGGCCTTGACCTCCTCGATGGAGGTCTCTGGGGAAAGGACAACAGGGTCGTTGATGAAACCGTTCTCGAACTTCTTGACCTTCTTGACCATCTCGGCCTGGTCCTCGGCAGCGGAGTTGTGGTGGATGATACCAATACCACCAAGCAAAGCCATGTGGATGGCCATGTCAGACTCAGTGACAGTGTCCATTGGGGAGGAGACGAATGGGGTCTTCAAGGTGATGTTTTTAGTGAGTCTGGACTCGAGAGAAACGATGGAGGATGGGAAGTCGATCTTTCCTGGGAGAACGAGGAAGTCGTTGTAGGTGAGACCACCTCTGACGTGGGAGTCCATGAGTTCCTTGACGGAAAGACCGTCCTTGGCCTCGTAGGAGGCGAGCTCAGCGATAGCGGTGGAAGGGTCCTTGAAGGCCATTATGTGTGTGTGTATGTGTGAGGGTGTCGGGCTAGTTGGTGATGGGTCAATTGCCAGATTGCCAGAAGAAGAGTTAGGAACCAGGCCCCGAGAAGCTCATCTGCGGGCCCCTCTGCTTATATACCGCCAGAATTTTTTTCAAGATGTGTGGTCCGCACCGGCCCAGGGCAACAAAAGCAATTTGCGCCAACCGCCGGAGTCAGCTTACTTTGGCCTTGGGATTGGAGCATTGACGTCTTTATCGGCCTGTGTGCAGTGCTTGTGTGGGGGACGGATGTCATTGTACGGACGATAGGATAACGATAAGCACAAGCTTGCTATATTTAAAGCACATGCCCAGCTTATCACGGGCCCGGAGTTCTGCGTCCTGCCAACGTTGCCTGCGGTTCGCAGTGTTTCGCACGGTGGATTTGTCGTGGGGCCTCCGCGGAACTTTGTGGAAGGGCGCCGGCTCCCCCAGCGCATCGAACGAGATCGCGAAAACCGCGAAACGTAGTACCCTTTGATGCATAGGTGGTGGAGCCTGAAAAGTAAACAAATCGAGGGCACCGCCGCGGAACCACCGACAAGCAATTACCCGGGGGCAAGACCAACACAGCACAGCAATCGCATATCACTCCTGGCAGTCTGTCGCAACTGGCCATTTCCATCTTTCTCGATCTTCACCGCCCTGTCTATTGCTACCAGAAAGCACGCACCACACCATTGTCCATCATCGTGCTACTCAGCCCTCTCTCCACAATGAGCTATCGCAATCCCTTCAACAATCCACCACCGGGCCAACAACCGACTGCGCCCTACCCTAACACCGAGATCCAATGGGACCCTGTTTCCACGTTGGAGGAACTGAACAGATCCAGACAGCGATACCTTGAATCCGCTGTCTCTCCACCCGCCGATGCTGGGCTACCACAACAGTCCCTCTTACCACCAGGCACCACACAGAACACATTCGGCCAGTCGTTCCAACAGTCCCCGCTGCCACACCCAGGGCCACCACTTCCTTCCAGGCCTCCTCAGTACATCGTGGACCACCATGTTCCACAACCTCAAGAGCAGCAGCAGCAACAACAACAAAGGCCATCCCTCAACCATTCGATGTCATCAGGGAGACTACGAGGCCCAAGGGAGCTTCCTGGAAGGTTCTCCAATTCCAGCATGGACACCAGCTATATGTCTGACCAACAGAGCACAAACTCTTCACCTCATTTGCGCAGAAATTCTCCAGATCGTGGCCCTTCGATGCCACCATACCCTTATAGTTCCCCAGCTCAGGGACGCCCATCGCCTGTCAGCTACACAACACCACCTACCTCATCTGTTGGTGGCCCACGCCCCCTTCCACAGTCCTCTCCCTCATACTCATCCATATCGTCTTCCCCCATCTACCAGAGAAACCCATCCCCCAACAGATCACCAACAAGACATCCATTGGCGGTGAATACATCGGCATCGATTCAATCTTCTATACAACCAAACTACATGGACTCCCCAGTTAGTGCTTTACCAGATATTCCAGCATTGACCCCAGAATCATACTTCTCACAGTCAGCATCATTAGTGAACAGGGCAAATACCATTGGTGGTGCACCAACGTCCCCAACTCCAATCAACAGAAGTCTTTATGGTCCAAGATTGGCGCCATCCAGTTCCATGAGAAATCAGCCTCGAATCTCACCATCTACCTCACCAAGCAAGTTGGGATACTACGACCACAGAAACAGTTGGAGGTCTGAGTACTCTGTGAACGTCATGGACTTTGACGAGGATGATCAAGCAGCAAGTGATTACCACAGTTACAGAGAAGCCGATGATCCGTTCGCTGATACCGCTGAAGAGTTGACACCAATATCAATGGAACCGTTGATTATCACAAGCTCAGGTGCGAAACCACTGCTACAGACATCTCCAAAGCACAATAATGGAGCATTGAATTTGGAGTCAATTGTGATCCCTGAAGTCCGCTCTGCAGCCACCGTACCATCATCAGCGAGCAAGGACCTTCCAGAAATCCCGAAAGAGATTACACTTCCATCCCTCCCATTCTCCTCAGGAATTTTGACCGTGATGGAGCTTTCACAGTGCCTGAATCCGTATCTGCTTTCAGATGTGTTCAATTGGTCTCTCAAACTATTGGATGAATGGTCCGAAGGCCTACCAGTGTCCAAGGACGAGTACAAGAAATCTCTCAAGCTTCTATTCAAGCACTCTATCACAAGAATGAACCTCTATGCCATCGACAACAACATCGATGCCATCATAAGCTCATTTGACAGACAGAATGCCATCTATATTGATGAACGTGACCATGTTCACTTCTTTGAGAATGCTAAAGTCTGTGGTGTCTTCCCACAACTCACAGGTTGCTACTCCAAAGTACACAACAATGCTGATGCCATGTATCAGTGCTACTCTTCTCGCTGCTCTCTGACAATATATCAACCACCGGTGCCTATGATCCCGTCAAAGGAGAACACAAAGAAGATGCTTGGAGAATGGACTGCTCATTGGGAATTAACTCAACAGGATCTTGAAGAGCTGGATGAAGATGAAGTTAAGAAACAAAGTCACATCTTTGAATTGATCAGACAACAGCAGAGTATTATCAGACTCGGTGAGATTCAAGTGGTGGAGTATGGTAAGTCATTCAAGTCTTCAAACCCACAGCTTTTGCCAGATGTTTCCAAGTTTTACAATGACGCTTTCAACTCTGTCAAGCCACTGATTGAACTTCATCGCAAACACTTGTTGGACCCACTCTTGTCAAAACTGAACTCTCAAGGAAAGTATATCAGTGGTATCGGCGAGATATTCCTCAATTGGGCTTCTTTGGCAACAGTACCGTACTTGAAGTACACAGAGTGCCTTGCCGCTGTCAGGGAATTGATCAAGTACGAGAAGAGTCGTAATTCCAGATTTGCAGAGTGGTTATACCAAATTGATCAGCACCGTGACGTTATCAATGCCTCTTTGGATCACAACAGAATCTTCTTCAGTGGTTTCATTGGTCACACACAATTGTTGTCACTAGCATTAGACAGTGTTCGCAAGAAGACCAAGAAGAGTGATATTGATTATGCCATGCTCGAGAAGGCAGTGTTGGAGATTGGAAAGTTGAATAGAAAGATTGATGGTATGCAAGAGACTGCTCTTCAAAGCCGTCAATTGAGAGTGTTGTCGAAACAGTTGACCTGGAAGAGTAATGTGTTGGAGACTGATCTGAAGTTGGGTGAATCGTTAAGACGTTTGATCAAGAGGGATGAAGTTACCAAGAAAGACAAGTGGACTACATCTACCACCTATTTGATCCTATTGGACAATTACTTGCTGATATCTGAGGAACAGCGTGATGATCACTACAAGATCTCGGAGAAGCCAATTCCAGTCGAGTTCTTACAAGTGGAGACTAAAGATTTCTCTACTGTTGATATACCAGCCAGTGAGGGCGAAAGTTTCCCATTCAAGATCAGATACACGGGTCAGAATCTCTCATACACATTCTTCACTGAGACTCTTCAGGAGAGAGACGCTTGGTTCACCGCCTTCAACCAGGTTAAATCCACCAAAGTGAAGAATGCCAACTTTGAGCCATTCAGAATCATGATTCTTTCGGATCAGTTTGCATACGAAGAAGGACAACAGCCACAAAAACTTCCAGTATGTGCACCAGGATCCAACTTGGACATTGCACTGTCTGCTCACCATTCATCGATGGAGGAGAAGTTTGCTGGTCTTACCATCTCGAGACCTGTGATGATGAGCTCTACTCTGTCTGCCACTACAGTCACTTTACATGAGAAGAGGTTCCAGGTTGTTGGTTTGAACTTTGGCTTGTTCATCAGTGAAGAGGGTGCTGCTCTTGGCTGGAAGCGTGTATTAGATTTGAACAAGATCACTCAGGTTGAACAACTTGATGGCCAGCTGGTGATTCTTTCTGATAAGGCTCTTTACCATGTCAGTATTGTATCACTGTTGTTGAACTACTACGATATGAACACTGATGGACACGTGTCTATTGAAAGATTATCCAAGCGTGACGTCGTCTGCTTCAGAATTGGCTCATATTACAACACGACTGTTCTGTTCATCATGAAGACCCCATTCCAGAGCACAGTCCCACGCTTCAAGGTGTTCACTCCAATCTTCGATGGATTTGGAACTTTCCAATATTTCCACCTCTACAAACGTTTCCAACATGCTTATGACTGTTATGACATCTCTGTGTTCAACTCTATGTTTGTTCTCCACACCGTTAAGGGATTTGAGATCCTCTCATTCCAAGTGTTGTACGAGTCTCAACCGATTCCAAAGTTCCTGAGCAACATGAAGAAACCACGGACCGAACTGGATATGATAAAGAAGATGGTGAGAGCTGGTAATTGCAAGCCACTTCAGATGATCAAAGTGCCACACAAACCACAGTTTTACTTGGTTTACGACAGCTTTGCCATTGTCATTGATACCATCGGCCAACTAATCAGTGACAAGTTCATTTTCCCATTCAAGTTCAAGTGTGTGAAGGTTGTACTCCAGGAGAACTTCTTGATATGTGTTGGGTCTGATATTATCGAGATCTTTGACTTAAGTTATGATGATGCCATGGGTTTCCAGAAGTTTGATCCGGTGCAGATTATCACAGGTAAGGATATCAGATTGTTGGATCCTTTTGATGCAAAGATCACTATGGCCCATCCCAAGATGGCTGGAAGACAGTTGGTCTTTAGCCTCGAGAAGGTTGCTTGAAATGTTGTTATGACTTGATTTATGTATATGGACAGTATATTAGTGCCAAACTAATTATTATTATTATTCGTGTGATGTATACCTTATAAATTTAGTGAGCAGCATGTATCATGTATCGTGCCATTGCAATCCATATCGGTCAGCCCAAGTTGTATGAACTCTGACGACTCAGTGAGTAGATGGAATCTCTGTTAGTACCGGCAGAGATAGAGTTTCTCGGTGTACCAAACGACTGACGTGAGTTGATTGGCGTGAGCTTGTTCGGAGAGTTCATACCGGAGTCAGAGTTCTGTCTTACGGAAACCCGTGAGTCGACAGTGTTGATACTGGCAGCACTGTTCATTCTCAGTCTCTTCATCAGGTTACTCACATCCACAAGTGGCTTCTCAGAGACTGGCTTATTGATCTTGAAAAGCTTGATAGCCGAGCCATTCCAAATGTTGAGGTTCAAGATTGTACCATCAAACTGGAAGATCTCAGCTTGTGGGTCCTTTGAGCCAGTTTTCCAGCTGAAGCCCCAATTGGAAGCGACATCCTTCAGAGAAATGGTAGATGTTCTCTTGTACCATGTAGAGGAAGAAGACTCAGTGGCCATTGTGATGTTCTGATAAACGACAACACCCCAAACAATACTTTCATACCAACCCAAAGACAGAGGAGTCCAATTGAAACTCAACTGATCAAACTTGGTCTTTGATAAGAATTCACTAGTTGTGAATCTGGAAACCTTCACATTGAAGTCTTCAATATTTTCAACCTTGATCAATGTCTCAACAACAGCAGATCTAGAACCATCACCGAAAACGGGAATCTCTGTTCTTACCAACTTCACAACCCTGAGAAGAGTCAACAAGGCCCTGTAGCCTGCCCATGTCTTTTTCAAAGGAGCATCATCAGGAAGTTTCGACTTGGCCCTCTGAGACATACCGACTGGTGGTGTTGGCTTCAAACTCTCCTCACAATCCAAGTCTAAGTAGTCGTCGTTGTCAAAATATCCACTATCAACTGGCTCGCTTGGAGACAGAGGTTCTGGTGTTCTTGTAACTGGTGTGTTGAAATTTGAAGAGGGGGCAGACTGGTCCGGTGCAACACTATCATCAGTATTATCATCAAGCTTGATGGTCTGAATGGATGAAAGCAAGTCAATAAGCACAGGTTCGTACTTGGCAAGAACGTACAACAATGTTCTTGACTCCTTATGGTATCGACATACTGAATGAGCCATGGTTCTCATGACGAGAGCCAACAGATCAAGTTTCAATGGATCTTTCAAGAACTCCTCCTTCGAATACTTCTTCACCAAATTCACCAAAGACACACACGCATGATATGAGAGGGCAGTCTTTCCTTTGATGCTTGGGTCATTATGCTTCACAGGCACCAAGTTGTAGAGATACTCAAACATGTTTGGAGTAATCAGAATGTCGAAGTCATCCTCAATAAGCATGGAACAAATCTGGATGACTAAAAAGTCCCTATATGAGAGGTTGGATGGGATAGATGATGTGTTCAACTTGTAGTAGGTGGGAAGCATATTGGTGTAGTAGTTTGTGCTGAATGGAGACAAAAGTTTACTCAATACCAAGGGATCAGATGACAAGTACAACGTAAAATAGCACAAGATTCTCACCACGCTTGGTCTCCAAGCTGGATCATTTCTGTAAAATTTGATGTAGTACAGCGAGGTCACCATCAACTCCTGGATCCTTTTTCCGTAGACAAAGCTTTTGAAGTTCTTGTTACACTGAATCAACTCCCAAAGGAGCACAACAACCTCTGTAGTCCAACTGGACAACTGTGGCATTCCACTGTTGAAATTTCCCTGCGCACCAGGCGTTGTTGAAGTTGGGAAAGCACTGAAATTGTTCTTCAGGAGGTTGAACGGATTTGCATCGTTATCAACAGCCTGTTGGATAGGTCTTAGCAACAAGGAGATAAGTGATGAATATATGAAGCTCAACTCATTCTCTTTGTGGAGTTTTCCCAATGTTGATCTGACCATGTTGTGAGCCCGTTCATCCGTTGGAATCATGTTCAAACGATGGAGAAAGCCAAGGTCTTGCTGTGGAAGTGGGTAAACAACCATTAACGTGAGAAGTTGCAGAGAGTACCCAACCAATACTTTTCTCAACGCATAGAACTTTTGAGTGGAATATTGATGATTGTTGGAAGGTGCACTGTATGTTAAGCCATTGTTCTCTGAGTCGGGCTTGCACGAACGACATAACAAGTTCAAAGTAGAGCATATGAGGGCAAGCAACTTGGGACGTGGCTCAATTGTAGAAACCAATGTTGTGAAGAACCTTGAACCATTAGAGACAGTTGTTTTGGGCGTTTGGTATAGCTCTTGAGAGACAAGGGTGATGAGAAGGCGAAGAACCTCCAATCTATTGGAGTCAATCTCTGGGTCTGGCAACGCATACCGACCATTCTGGCCAATGCCAACTTCCCATGCAATGTAGTCTTGTCCTTTCATATGTGTCGGTTCTAAGGTGAATGATCTTGTAAAGAGTAAATCAACCAACGTCGATAGGAGTTCTTGCCCAAGTGGTCTCTCCAGAGCACCCTGCCCGACATCTGCTTGTGTGGAGTTTGGACCTTTCCGCAAGTCAACGTTGATGTTGACTTTGGTAGAAGAAGTCTCAAGTGACGAAAGACCCCTCAAATCCGATGAGAAGGATCCAACGGTGGCGTGCCCCGAGAGTGTGTTCGTATCAGGGGCGACACCATTGTATGCAATACTCCAGAACAAGTTGTTGATTTCTTTGTCCCAGGCTGTGGCCTCAAAGAGGAAAGGTATCACTCTGTTAAGAACTCTGATACAGTTGAGCAGATGTTTAGACCGTGCGGTGGTCGTGTTTGGGAAGTCTTTATCACGGGCGATCTTGACCAATTTCAAGGCCACAACTCGTATGAGCTTGAGGAAGTTCGTCTGGTTAGCTTCTCTGATGCTCTTGATATCCGTATAAGAAAGAAGGGAGAATACGTCATCGGCTGTTGTTGGATCCTCCCAGAACATGTTCCAGAACGGATCCTCAGAGCTGATGAACTCGTTCAAGTCATCTTCATCTGGAGAATCTGCGAGTCGAAAGACTTTGCTCTTGAAGGCGAGCCTTGATTCTGCTTGGCCCATTTTGCCGTGGTGTCCGGTGACCAATGAATAACGATGTGATAAAGAGTATCAGCGTACTCTCAGTGAAATGAGCGGCGTGTCAGTGGTGAGTGAAGCGTTCAGGGAGATAGAACGAGTTTTGAGAGCGGGTGAAGGGCGACGAGTTGCAGTTTGGGGCGTCTCGCAGTGGGCGGCAATCTCTGCAAGTCAGACACGGAGAAGCTGGTAATGCTTGAGGTGTCGGAAGCCGTCTGAGTTGTCAACCGCCGAGTTGTGTCGGTGTGGAAGGAAGCGTGTGGGGGCTTTGTATGGCTGCTTCGTGGTGGATAGGAAAGGTTGAGAAGGCCGCGATAATTTGGCCCAGGACCTTCGCGGGCTTACAGCCTAATACAGCTCATAGGGCCATTTATACGTGTTCTACTGTGGCAGATTCTCCAGCAAATCAATCTTAAAAGTCGTAAACAATTCATCAAACAGGTTCATAATATACATGCAAAAGGCAGGCCAGCAATTCCAGCAAGAGTAAGCGGCAGTCACATGCGCCCCTCGGTGTTCTAGCCTCTGGCGTGGATACCGGAGTGGGACAAGGATAAAAAAAATCTTACCAGTCGTTGTCAACGGACTCAAATCTTCTCTTGGACAAGGAGTCCTTGTTGTTGGTGAGTACAGAGTCAATGTTTTGCAACCTGTTGTCCAAATTAGTCTCCCACTCTTCCACGGAGGAGCCAAACGAAGAAGAGGAGTTGCTGAGCATAGGTGGCACGACAACGTTAGATGGCATAGGCACTCTCTGGAAGGTTGAGGCCTGTTGTTGTTGCTGCTGCTCCAGCATCTGGGTCATACGGGAGTTGACGAACATGTTATCACCACGCTGGTAGCCCTCGCTCACGGCCTTTCTGACTCTCATGCCAATGGTCTGAAGCTGGTACTGGTAGTCGTAAGCCTCACCGGCATTCTCGCTCAGGGAGTGGTGCAGCTGTCTCTTAACTTGGGACATTTCTGGAGGGATGGCAGTAGTCTGTGTAGCAGGGGGAAAGTGGCGTTGAAGCGGCGCTGTTTGCAACGCTTTGGACGGGTTGATCTGGTGATCTGGTTACTTGAGTGACGAGTTGCTAATCTTCTTGCAGCGCCTTTTTTAAATTACGCGCCTCTGTTTTGTGGCGGCCGGATTGGGAAGAGTGATGTGGCGCAAACCGGCTTGAAAGTTCAAAGATCATAAAAAAAAGATGAAAGGACGAGAAGCTGAGTTGTTTTTTGAAGTTTTACACGCACTAACAGTAGCACTGAAACAATCCCTTCTAGAAGGAGCCAAAAAGCACCAGAAATGAGAGCTGGAAAATCCTGTTTCCCGAGAAACCCCCGCTCGTTGCAACTTGTCAATCGCGCAGGAAACTCCTGCTTTCCCGAGCGGGCCGGGTAACGGCTAAATTCGCGGAGAATTACTTAAATCGGATATATACTAGATCCGGCTATTTACCCTTCGCTTCGTCCATCACTTAGCGGCAGGATCAACGCGTCGCGACTGCGAGTTTGACACCACTTCCTCTATGCACTGGTGATAGCGAATATGAACGGCGGCGCACCAAACTCGCCGACGTTGCAGCAATTTCTTATATAAAGGGCATCGCCTACTATTCCTCACTCTCGCAGTCCCACCCAACCTTTGAAACAGCGAACCACCGCAACTACAACAATGGTTAACTTTAACATTTCATCCACAGAGGCCAGAGAGCTCGAAGAGAAGTACTCCGCACACAACTACCACCCACTCCCAGTAGTTTTCCACAGGGCTGAGGGCGCCCACGTTTGGGATCCAGAAGGAAATGAGTACCTTGACTTCCTCTCCGCTTACTCTGCAGTCAACCAGGGTCACTGTCACCCAAAGATCATTGCTGCTCTTGTTGAACAAGCTCAGCTGTTGACCTTGTCATCCAGAGCATTTTCATCTGACGCTTTTGGTGTCTTTGCTAAATACATCACAGAGTTCTTTGACTATGAGATGGTCCTCCCAATGAACACTGGTGCAGAGGCCGTTGAGACCGGTTTGAAGCTCGCCAGAAGATGGGGATATGCCAAGAAGGGCATCAAGGCCGATGAGGCCATCATTCTTGCTGCTGAGAACAACTTCCACGGTAGAACTCTTGGTGTGATCTCCATGTCTACTGACCCAGATGCCACCACTCAGTTCGGTCCGTTCTTGAAGAACGTTGGTCCTCAGATTCCAGGCACCACCGACAAAGTTTTGAGATATGGTGAGATTGAAGACATTGAACTTGCTTTGAAGAACGCTGGCGACAAGATCTGTGCTATCTTGCTTGAGCCAATTCAAGGTGAGGCCGGTATCGTTGTACCACCAGCTGACTACTTGACTAAGGTCGCTGCCCTTTGTAAGGAGTACAACGTCTTGCTCATCTGTGACGAGATCCAGACTGGTATTGCCAGAACAGGTAAGCTCCTCTGTTACGAACACTCTGCAAACGTCAAGCCAGACATTGTTCTTTTGGGTAAGGCCATTTCTGGTGGTGTCATGCCAGTTTCTGCTGTTTTGTCTTCTAAGGAGATCATGCTCACTTTGGAGCCAGGTTCTCACGGTTCCACCTATGGTGGTAACCCATTGGCTTCTAGAGTTGCCATTGCCGCTTTGGAAGTTGTCAGAGAGGAGAACCTCGTGGAGAGATCCGCCGAGCTTGGTGAGTTCTTGAAGCAGGAGTTGATCAAGTTGCAGGCTGAATCCAACGGTATCATCTCCGAGGTCCGTGGTAAGGGATTGCTCTCTGCTATTGTCATTGACTCTTCTAAGGCCAACGGTAGAACAGCTTGGGACTTGTGTATGCTCATGAAGGAGAGAGGTGTCTTGGCTAAGCCAACTCATGACCACATCATCAGATTGGCTCCACCGCTTGTCATTTCTAAGGAGGACTTGATCAAGGGTGTTGAGTCCATCAGATCTGCTTTGAAGGTATTGCCAACCGTTGAAAAGGTTGCTGGTCACTGAACTTATTGAGACACACCTTTAGATTTGTACTATGACGACCCCCAAAAAATTGTAACGCATTGATTTATTGAAAGACAAAACTTATTTAATTGTAGATTTTGGAGTCAACGTAGTTCTTCTCCTCTCCGATACCTGCGTGTGGTGGGATACCAAATCCTTTCATCTTGACGGCCAACTCGAGCAAATAGTCAATAGCCTCGTTGTAAACCTTAGCCTTCCAGACACTCTCACCCCACACATAGATACCGTGTCTTCTGACTAGAACCGCCGTGGTACCTGGATATTCTTCAATAGCCTTCTGTAAAGAATCAGTCAAATCTTCTTCATGAGCCGTGTTCTCAATGATTGGAATAACCAAAGTGTCAAAGAATCCCAAGTATCCAGCTTCTGTGATTTTTGGCAAAGCCTTGATCTGTTCGATATTGGCGATTCTGAACTCCTTGTCGTACAACAAAGACACCATGACAGCAGCCTGGGAGTGTGTATGGATACAAGCACCGGCGTTTCTCATTGTGTAGGCACTCATGAATAGAGGTGTGCATGCTGACGGTTTGTAGATCTTTGGTGTACGGAGATACTCCTTTGTGTCCAAGTCCATGACGAACATATTTTCAGGAAGCATCCGCTCTTTCTGAACACCGGATGGGGCAATGTATATACGCTTACCATCACGGATGGAAATACCTCCTCCCGTACCAGTGACCCAGTTGTTGCCGTAGAACAAGCGACACAACTCACATATGAGGTTTGCTGGGTGGTGTGGGTCTGTGGAGGTGATGAGGGCATCTTCTGGACGCTCCAGTGGTTGCTCCTCGGATGAAGAGTGCTGGTTGCACTGGCAGGACATCTTGTGGCGTATGTGAGTGGGAAGTGTTTTGAGAGCTTGTACAATCAGGGCAGTTGTAGAAGTGTTCAAGTTCGCTTTACATGACTGACCAATGACCAACGACTGATCTCCTCGGAGTGTGGCGCGAAAGCCCACGAGGGGACAGTTCTGTTGAAATGACCCAATCTATTTCGAAGAGCACTAGCATCAACCAAAGCCGTCTTTGTGTTGGAAGGAGACCAAGACACTTGGTGGATGAAGCTTCACTAGATATATAACCATTGACCTTTCAGTGTAGTTGGGGTTGGAAGTTTGAATGCTCGATATTAGCGGCACTCCATTGCCTAACCATCAGTATCCGCAAAGCAGCCAGGAGTATCAGCTAAAGTAAGTAATAATCTACAAATCCACTCTATAAACATACCAATATCGATTTCAATATTATAAACCCGTTATAACTTCGCTAGTAGTTACTTCTTGGCAACGTACTCCAACAAGTCAACGACTCTGGTGGAGTAACCGTACTCGTTGTCGTACCAAGAGATCAACTTACAGAACTTTGGAGACATCCAGATACCGGCAGTGGCATCGAAGATGGAAGATCTGGAGTCGGTCAAGAAGTCAGTAGAGACAACAGCGTCCTCGGTGTAACCAAGGATTCCCTTGAGCTGTCCCTCGGAAGCCTCCTTAACGGCAGCCTTGATCTCATCATAAGTGGCCTCCTTGACCAACTTGACGGTCAAGTCAACAACGGAGACATCAGTGGTTGGGACACGGAGAGACATACCGGTCAACTTACCGAGCAACTCTGGGATAACCTTACCGACAGCCTTGGCAGCACCGGTGGAAGATGGGATGATGTTACCGGAAGCGGTTCTACCACCTCTCCAGTCCTTGTGGGATGGACCATCGACGGTCTTCTGGGTGGCGGTGATGGAGTGAACAGTGGTCATCAAACCCTCCTCAATTCCGAACTTGTCGTTGATAACCTTGGCCAATGGAGCCAAACAGTTGGTGGTACAAGAAGCGTTAGACAAGATGTTGACATCAGAAGTGTACTTGTCCTCGTTAACACCCATGACGAACATTGGAGCGTCAGCAGATGGAGCGGTGATGATAACCTTCTTGGCACCAGCGTCAATGTGCTTCTGGGCACCAGCCAAAGTGGTGAAGACACCAGTGGAGTCGATAACGTAGTCGACACCCTCAGAACCCCATGGGATCTCAGATGGGTCTCTCTTCTGGTGGACCTTGATGGTCTGACCGTCGATGACCAAGTTCTCACCGTCAGAGGTGACCTCACCGGCGAACTTACCGTGAGTGGAGTCGTACTTGAACATGTATGAAGCGTACTCAGCGGCAATGAAAGGGTCGTTGATAGCGACAACCTTGATGTCTGGTCTGGAGATGGCGACTCTGAGGACGAGACGACCAATACGGCCGAAACCGTTGATACCGATAGTAATAGCCATTGTGTGTAGTAGTTGTTGTGGGAAACCTTGCGGATGAGAGGTTTCTAGTTGCTTTTAGTGGCGAGTGCGAACAAGCGGCCAACGGGGCTCTTTTATATTGCGCCCGCGGGCTCTGCAGAGGGTCATGAGGTGCAAAGACCACCATCAGCAGATGCGCGCGGAGGGGCACACCACCGACACAACCGGGGGGACCGGCAGCTGCGGTGAGCCAACATGGATGATGCATCTATTCAATTGACATTCTGGGAGTGCCATCTACTATCCATTGTGTCTTCTGATACTTTAACTACCCCCTGCCACCGTCTTAGCGTCTTCCAAACCGCACTCACGCGCCGCCACCAGATGGCTCACAATGCGCCGACTGAAACTGAACAGAGAAACCTGGTACGCCCACGGGCAGGGCTGCCACCAGACCCCTGCCGAGAGCCAGGCAGACGTGTTCGCGAACTGCCACTAGACGGCCCAAAAGCTCTGCCTAGCTCTGAGCTAGCGAAAAAGGTTTTACTGGGCACATGGCCGGTCACGTTGGCCGTACTCACGTTACTCCAGTTGATGTGTCCACGAGTCATCAGTGATCACGCAAATTTTTGCGGCTGTATATAGGAGGGTTTGCCACTGATAGGATACGTTGATACGTGACAGGTCGTACGTAGACACCCACTGATCGCACCCAACACACACCCGGCCATGGCACAAGTAACACCTCACTGCGCAGTTTAACTTTGACACCTTCCCGGGATCAGCCTACTCCTGATTGTCAGCCTGTCAGCCCCACTCGCACGGTCGCACGGTGCACCACGCCAGCGGCCAGCAACAAAATCGGACAATTGCGCCACTAGCCACCAGGGTCAAACTTCGAAGCTGTTGCCGTAGTTCTTGATTTGCGCTCTGGGATTCAGGTCAGATGTTGCACTTTGAGTCTTGGCCAGTGATGATTGGCTACCTTCCCTAAACGCTTTCCTGAGTATCTGGTCTCTACTATCTAGACTCTCCTCCCCCTGAAGGCTGGCGCATGAAGCTTGCCACGCACATCTACGAGCCACCCGATGTCGTATTTCCACATTGTGTTCGCCACTGTTGGTGCTTTCTCTGGGTCTAAGCTTCTCGGGGTCTAGAACTCCTTCATAGTAGGGAAGATCACGGTTAACAATCAGACACACACAGTCCATGGAATAAGTAATACGCCCCAAAGGCTCTTCATATGTAGTCAGAATCTGCCGTGTGAGGTGAGGGGTTTGAACTTTGTTGTTTGGTGGGCCCCGGCCATGCCCCGGGGATTTCCAGCTAATAGGGTAGCCTGAATTCACGGAGTCCCATGAATTATTGTTATTGCGAAGCCTGGAACCACGTAACTATATCTTGTACGTAGCACATACCGCAGTAGACAAAACAATCATATATTCCAGTATCATACAATCCAAGGACCCCTGGCGGTCTTGCATTTCTGATCGACTCTCAAATGGCAACAGACTTCTTTAAGTTAACACCATGGTGTAGACACACTCACCCCCCAGCTCCTCTTCAATTCTTAACAACTGATTTAGCTTTGCAAATCTCTCTGATCTAGCAGGAGCACCAGTCTTCAATTGACCTTTTCTCAGACCAACACCCAAGTCTGCAATGAAAGTGTCCTCGGTTTCACCGGATCTGTGGGAGACCATCACACCCCAACCGGCAGAATATGCCTCTTTAGCTGCTTCAATAGACTCACTCAACGCTCCAATCTGATTGACCTTCAACAGTAATGCGAAGACAGCTTTCTTCTCGATAGCCATTTTGATTCTGTGGACATTGGTAACCGTCAAAATATCATCTGCAACGTTCTGGATATCACCGAGCTTGGCCTGTAAGTTTGACCAATCATCCCAACGTCATCTTAGAGCAAATGGGTCTTCAATCGATATCAATGGATACTCCCTGATCAACTCGAAGTACAGCTCGGTCAACTGATTACCACTGAGCCACTTCGATGGGTCAGGGTCTGGGTTCTTGAAATCCATGTCATACTTACCATTCTTGTAAAGGCGGAAGGAGCTGCATCCAAAGCAGTTTGAAGACTTTGGCTTTGTAATTAGCAGCATCAATGGCATCAACAATCAGATCCAGAGCTTCACCTGGAGTAGACAAGTCTGGAGCAACACCACCTTCATCACCAACATTACCAGCTGATTGACCATATCTCTGCTTAGCCAAGTTCTGCAAGATGTGATAAACCTCAGAACCAATTCTCAAACCTTCAGAGAAACATTTGGCATCAATTGGAGCGATGATGGACTCCTGGAAGGCCAGTGAGCCGCCTGCATGAGTACCACCATTGAGAATGTTCATGAAAGGCACTGGCATAACAAAAGGCATTGGAGAACCAGCCAAAAAGGTGATGTGGACTTATAATGGGACCCTTTTCTCAACAGCGCCAGCTTTGGCAGCGGCAAGAGAAACACCAATGATTGCATTGGCTTCCAGCTTAGACTTGTTCTCAGTTTCAACCAGCTCAATCATGAAGGCATCAGGGGACTGCTGATCCTTGACGGCCAACTTGGCTTTGATAACAGCTGGGGCAATTGGTCTTATGTCTTATCGTTATCTCTGAGTTCAAGAACTTCGTGAATACCAGTAGAAGCACCATATGGGATGATCGATCTGAGTCTTCCACATTCAGTCGTGAGTTCTACTTCCACAGTTGGGTTACCACGAGAGGCGTAGACGTAGCGGGAGTGGATGTTAGAGATGGTCATTTGTGTAGTTTGAGTTGTGCTCTGTCTGAAGAATGTAGCACGAAGAGAAGAAGGAGATGGACAACATAAGGAAGGATACCGCACATGGCTTATAGTTATACTCCATAGGTAGGTTGGTGTCAGATATCACCAGATGTCTGATACTACACAGGCGTGTCGAGCCCAAGTGCACGGAATAAACGGTAGACGATTGCTGTATGAGCGCCATTGCTCTTGATCTTGTGAAGTGATGTAGCGGTGCAGAGCATCCTTAATTTGTCTCAGAATATGCTCTATATACAAGCACCGAACTAAGAACAGTGAACTGCAGTGCTCTGATTTTGAACAATATGGCAGTTTTTGTTGCGGCATAAAATCCTGAACAATGGTGCAGTCTACTCACCGGTTTGCTGAACGTGGTACCGGTTTACAGCACAGAAGGGGAACCCCAATCTAGTGCAGGAACTGAAATCTACCTTGAGCGATACTCTACATCGTAACAATTAGCTTAACACTCTATAACCTCATAAAACGTTAGCTTAAAGCACTAAACAAATAAACCGAAATCCGAAACAAATCCCAAGAATCATCAAGACACTTAGATAGCAACGGACTTTCTGAAGTTAGCACCAGCGTAGACAGCCTTGTCACCGAGCTCCTCCTCAATTCTGAGGATCTGGTTCAACTTAGCCAATCTCTCAGATCTAGCTGGAGCACCAGTCTTGATCTGACCGGATCTCAAACCAACAGACAAGTCAGCAATGAAAGTGTCCTCAGTCTCACCAGATCTGTGGGAGACCATGACACCCCAGCCAGCAGCGTAAGAGTCCTTGGCAGCCTGGATGGACTCGGAGAGAGTACCAATCTGGTTAACCTTAAGCAAAAGAGCGGAACAAGCCTTCTTCTCGATGGCGGTCTTAATTCTCTGTGGGTTGGTAACAGTCAAGTCATCACCAACAATCTGGATGTCAACCTTGGACTGGAAGTGAACCCAAGCTTCCCAGTCATCCTCAGCGAATGGGTCCTCAATGGAGACAATTGGGTACTCCTTCATCAAAGAAGCGTACAAGTCAGCCAACTGCTCACCAGTCAACCACTTGGTTGGGTCAGAGTCTGGGTTCTTGAAGTCCATGTCGTACTTACCATCGTGGTAGAACTCGGAAGAAGCAACGTCCAAAGCAATACCAACCTTACCCTCGTAACCGGCAGCCTTGATGGAGTCGATGATCAAGTCCAAAGCCTCCTTTGGAGTGGAAATATCTGGAGCAACACCACCCTCGTCACCAACGTTACCAGCAGACTGGCCGTATCTCTTCTTGGTGAGGGACTTCAAAGTGTGGTAAACCTCGGAACCAATTCTCATGGCCTCAGAGAAAGTCTCAGCACCAGTTGGAACAATCATGAACTCCTGGAAGGCCAAAGCACCACCAGCGTGGGAACCACCGTTCAAAACGTTCTGGAATGGAACTGGCAAAACGTATGGAGATGGGGTACCAGCCAAAGAAGCCAAGTGCTCGTACAATGGAACGTTCTTCTCAGCGGCAGCAGCCTTAGCAACGGCAAGGGAAACACCGAGGATGGCGTTGGCACCGAGCTTGGCCTTGTTGGCAGTACCGTCAAGCTTGAGGAGGAACTCATCAATGGCCTTCTGGTTAGTGACATCGAGGTTCTCCTTGACCAAAGCTGGAGCAATGACATCGTTAACGTTGGCAACGGCCTTGGTGACACCCTTACCCAACCACTTGGACTTGTCGCCATCTCTGAGCTCGAGGGCCTCGTGGACACCGGTGGAAGCACCAGATGGGACGATGGCTCTGAAGACACCCTTCTCAGTGGAGACCTCAACCTCGACGGTTGGGTTACCACGGGAGTCGTAGACGTATCTGGCGAAAACCTTTGAAATAGCCATTGTGTATGTGTTGTGTTTTTTGAAATCAATTGCTTGATGGAGCTAAAACCCAAGTTGGTTGTGGGCGTGGAGCTTAGCGGGCGCGGGCGGAGGTATTTATACCGGAGGACTGAATTAAGCGATGGGCGATGGTGGTGGTGTGGTTGCTGACAGGTGACGGTCGAGGGCGGACGATGCGTGGGCCATAACAGCGCCTGGTGGTCGGTGGTCGCCACGTGAAAGCTTTTTCGCTAATGATCTATAGCCAGATAGTTGCTACGTGATAGAAGGCCCCAGTGATGGTTCCCCTGGGTGGTTCCTCGTGGTCCCCTGAGTGGTGAGCCCTTTGCTCCTGGTGCTGTTACTGACGCATCAGATGGCTCTCAGTGACGCAAAAATACCAGTTCTTTCTGTAATTCCTCGGGATGTGGGATCAATTGGACAATGAAAAGGCAACACCATTGATACACGTAGCATGAAAGACTATATATGCAGTAAAATCTCGATTTTTCACTCGTTGAGTGCCTCTAGTTGCCGCCTTTACCATCTTGCTTGCGTTTGATGGCCGGGAGTCTTCCACTCGCCGCTGGCGCTGCGTGATCAAAACCGTTTTCAGCCAGACTCATCGCCGAGTCACCGACCGTCACACTGTCAGTTGGGACTGTGGATTGTGTTAATTGAGGGGTCTTTACGGCTTGACAGTGACTGTCTTGTAGTCGAAACAGTTACAGGCCCTAGGAGTTCTCACTTACATAGAGAAGATCCCGGCGCCTTTGTCACATCAACCATGGCACCCGGGCAGCCCCGGAGTTTCTTCGTTTTCTCCCGGTTTCGCGGATGAACAGCTTCACCTGGAGCAAAGGATAGTGAATCTTGCCCCGGATCGTAATAAAAGCTCCGGGATTCATTGTTCTCGGGTTCAAGACTCTTCAAGTGTGAATAGTTCATACTGAGTACATCACACCCACCCTCATCAGCGACTAAATCCGTTCTCCACTCACCCAGTGTCTCGAGACGGCACCAGATCAACACTCTGCCAGATCAAGGTTCAACAAACTACAGGTCACCATGGTTCCAACTGATGGTCCTACGATACGACAACTCCTTGACACTCTCAAGTACGCAACATTCGTCAACTTCGACTGCCTCGATGCACAGTACTTCCTCCCTGGAATATCTGTCTCCCAGATGAGTGAGTGTGAGTCTCTCATCGGGCATGCCATCCATAGCGACGTCTGGGAGCTCTGGTCAGAGTGCGGCGGCGAACAGGGTGATTTTGGATTAATTATGGGAACAAGATTCCTCACTTGGAGGCGTTCCATTGATCTCATGCTTGAATATCCAGCACACTTTGCAGACTCCTCCAAGGATGATGTTCCTCTGCTTCCATTGTTTGTGGACGACTCCATGCATGGCCTCGTCGCCGTACGGCTTGAATCAGGGGAAGTTGTTGTTCTGCCAGAACCTGACACGATGAATGGTGATACAACACCAGTGCTCATTGAATATTCATTGTCTCTGTTTCTTCAAAAGCTTGTCAGTGCTATTGTTGAGAACGGAGGTTATTTCCAAGCCCAAGGCAACAGCTACAAAGTGCTCGTGGGGCAAGGCTCATACATCCGCCACCTATGGCATCAGAAAACTCAGGAAAACATCACACTCTCTCAGCTTGAGAAGTTTGCATTGCACACATCCATCAATGACTAACGATTGATCTAAATGAATCCTTTTTACTGCGTAGTAACAAATCATAAGAAACTCCACACTGTGGCCCCTACCACCCGCGAACTCGTTCTGTGAATCGGATCCTCCTTCACACTCCGCCAGATGGGGTGCGCGCTAGGAACCCACGCAAAAAAGCCATGAAAAATCTTTGAGAAACCACCAACAAGCACAGCGCTAGGCAGCGATACCAAACACACTACACAGCTCAAAATGGCCATTTCCAAGAACCTTCCATTGTTGAAGAACCACTTCAGAAAGCACTGGCAGGAACGTGTCAAGGTTCACTTCGACCAGGCCGGTAAGAAGGCCTCCAGAAGACAGGCTAGAGTCACCAAGGCCTCTGCCATTGCTCCAAGACCACTCGACTTGCTCAGACCTGTCGTTAGAGCTCCAACTATCAAGTACAACAGAAAGGTCCGTGCTGGTAGAGGCTTCTCACTCCGTGAGGTCAAGGCTGCCGGTTTGACCCCAGCTTACGCCAGAACAATTGGTATCGCCGTTGACCACAGAAGACAGAACAAGTCCACCGAGATCTTTGAGCTTAACGTTCTTAGACTCAAGGAGTTCCAGTCTAAGTTGATTGTCTTCCCAAGAAAGGGTAAGGCCCCAGAAGCCGAGCAGGTTTTGTCTGCTGCTGCCTCTTTCCCAGTTGTTCAGCCAACTCCAGAGTCTGAGCCAAGAGCCGTTGAGGTTCCAGAGCAGACCGCCTACAGAACTTTGAGATTGGCCAGATCCGAGAAGAAGTACAAGGGTATTAAGGAGAAGAGAGCTAGAGAGCTCGCTGAGGCCGAGGCTGAGAAGAAGAAGTAAGCTGCATTCCACCCATTAATGTTACCCACCAAGTTGCTTTTCCCCTACTCATACAAATCCCTGCACATTCACACATTTTCAACAACAAGCCACAGTGTTGCCATCAAATTACATCCATAATTGATTATGTGTGAAACCAATCACACCGGTGTATAATAGTTTCCTTTTCCTCTTGTTTCGTCATGTTTTAATGCTCATAACTTAAAATGATACTTTACTTTGTAGACAGACAGACTCGTGGAGTTGCACTTCGTGGGGAAATGACTGCACTTTCAACTAATACTACGACTACTCTCCTGGAATTGATTAATCATACATGACGTTGTTTAGTTTTTCGTTATCCAATGCAAAAAGAAGTGTTATTCCTTAAACCTGGAGCTTAGTCGAACAAACCGAATCCCATGTCGTCGTCGGACTCCTCAGCGGCCTCCTCGACCTCCTCCTCAGCCTCAGCGACATCGGCGGAACCAGCAGAAGCACCAGCAGCTGGAGCAGAACCAGTGGATGGACCAGCGGTGGCGAAGCCAGCAAGGATCTGCTTGAGGTCCTTACCCTCAAGAGCAGTAGCGAAGACGTCAGCCCAGACCTGTGAAGTTGAGTTAGTACTAATTCTTCAAATTGTAGTTATTCCAAACCTGAGAAAGAGAAGAGAACCAGAGAACCAATGAGACCATAGATGTAGGCGTGTCATAGTTTTCTGCTGTAATGGAACTCTTTTAACACTTCCCAGAGAACAACACTGGAAAAAAAATTAACGTACCTGCTCGACGGAAGCACCAGCGGCCTTGGTCAAGGTCAAAAGGTTCTCGGAGGTGATGTCCAAGCCAGCATCGGCAAGGATCAAAGCAGCGTAGGAAACGATAGCGTCGGACATTGTTTCTTTGATGTGATATCAGCTTTAAACCACTTCATCTTGTGTAGGCTACGCCGTCCACATACACTTGTTTTTCCATCGTGATCCCCCAGGCGCGGCCAGTGGCCAAATTTTTCGGTAAGCGCACATTCGATTGATCAAAATCACTGCCCTAGGTGAGGTCACGTGTGTAGCCCTAGTTTATGGAGTGATGTGATTCACGGGTAGTTCTATCGATTCGAGTAATCGTTCTATAGATTCTGTCGGAACCAGTCAGCGGCGTGGAAGAATATATCACCCATGGGACTTATCGATTTGAAGTCTAAAGTGAGACCGCAAAGTCCATGAAACTTACAGGCCACCAACATCGTAACGTTCTCGTACCAATGACTTATTCTACAGCGATTGTGTCAAAGTCGTGGCCCGCCGCCCGTCTCAAATGTCTGGG